>CADEHL010001408.1:502396-842396 GCA_902827135.1 Harpagifer antarcticus | reverse complement strand
GATTAGTCATGTGATCGATCAGTTGATCAGCGTTAAAGGGGGCTTATTATGCTTTTTAGGTTCTCCCTCTCCTGTAGTGTGTTATATAGGTTGTGCATGTAAATGGTCTTCAAAGGCTACAATCCCTCAGAGGGAGTTTCTCTACGCCTCCATCGGACTACCCTGTTTACCTACGTAACATAATGACATCACTATGCACCACTCTGGCTTCTATTGGCCGGCGCTCCAATAGGCTAAGGGGCGGGACATCTTTAAGCGGTTGACCAATCAGAGCAGACTGGGCTCTGGTTTCAGACAAAGGGTGAAAAGAAATGCTGCAGCAGTATGAGAAAAATAAAGAGCTTTTTGAACCTTAAAGGTCCCATGTCATGGCCATTTCTACTGATCATCATTCCATTCTTGAGGTCGACTAGAATAGATTGACATTGTTCAATGTTCCAAACTCACATTGGTTTCTCATACAGCATCTGTGTGTGTGTGTATTCACTCTCTGTCCTAAACGGCTTGTTGGAGCTCCTGCCCCCCCCCCTCCCTATGAGCCCACTGTGCTCTGATTGGTCGGCTCGCCCACTCTGTTCTGATGAGTCCACCACCGTTACAGCGGAACATCAGTGATTATGTTTTACAATGGCGTTTGTTAGCAACCAGGAAATGACACCAGTGATGACAAACAGATGAGAATGCTGCGTGGGGTCTGGGTTGCCGTGTTGGCGGGACGTTGCAGGGCTCGCGGCTCCGCCCTTTGAGGCTCGAGGAGCGGACAGTGTGAACTGGAATACTGGTGTCGTTTCCTAGTTGCTGCGTGGGGTCTGCGAGACAGCAAGACACGGCGAAACTAAGCCTGAGCGCACACACACACACACACACACACGCAACACACACACACACACCCACTCACAGCCGTGGCTGAGAAAAGATAAGGCTGATTGAGAATAGTGTGAGGAGCCGTTACGTCACTATCACCAGGAAGAAAAAGAGAAATGTCCAACGAGGCGTTCTGGGGCAGCATAGACAGGTCTTCTCTGTGTTCTACAGGGTGTACTTTGAGGGTTTGTGACTCTGCAAGCCTTCATAACACACAAGGGGACGGGTAATAACTGGAAAAGCATGACATGGCACCTTTAACCTGTTCAACCCGGAGGCCCCTGCCCACATTGCATTAAAATGCTATTGAAGGTTAATCCAATGTGTCTGAAATGATTACTGATAATCCATCTTCATATTTATGTCAATAACGGAGTTTTCATATATAGTTGCTATGACAGCTTCCGGTTTTGGGCATTCTGGCTACGCATCACTCATTCACCAATGGGTAATGTTTAGATGGATTTTAGGAACTTCCCCTCGATTCTATTGGCTCTAGCGGTTAGAAAGAGATGTCAATCATCTAAATCGACCAAGGGGGGCCAGAGAAAAGGCAAATCCACCCAAATGACCCCAGAAGTGGGTTTTTTGTGGCTAAACCTCTCTAAAAAGGTCACATTTCACTTGTTTTGCATCAATCTTGATACAGGGTACTTATTATATGTTATAGTGTAGATTCCTAAAGCTTTTAGTCTACCATCCCCTCATTCAAGGTTGGTTTTCACTATAAGTAATGGTTTATTTTTGGACGGAGACAATAGTTTACATTTGTTTACTATGTTCAATCTAAATTTACTTTAAAATGTCAAAATTCTATATTGATTCTGACTTTTCTACATCCAACTCACAGGTTTATCATTGCTTTGGGCAAAAAGATTATTCATTTACCCTTTTAGAAGTGAAGATATAGTCATTTGTTCTGGGCATGTCATTTTCGAGCCTGAGACCTGGAAAACAGGCTCAGGGTTTACCAGGTCTCAGGCCTGTTGTGCCTCTACTGTAGTCACAGTAGAGGCACAACATACTAATATGATCTTGGAAATGAGTGTAACCCTTTTAAAGCTAATGCACCTGCAGGTGCTGCTGTTCTGAATTTGTATCTTTATGGTTTATTGCACTTACAGTGGGGCAAAAAAGTATTTAGTCAGCCACCAATTGTGCAAGTTCTCCCACTTAAAAAGATGAGAGGCCTGTAATGTTCATCCTAGGTACACTTCAACTATGAGAGACAGAATGGGGGGAAAGAATCCAGGAAATCACATTGTAGGATTTTTAATGAATTAATTGGTAAATTCCTCGGTAAAATAAGTATTTGGTCACCTACAAACAAACAAGATTTCTGGCTCTCACAGACCTGTAACTTCTTCTTTAAGAGCCTCCTCTGTCCTCCACTTGTTAACTGTATTAATGGCACCTGTTTGAACTCGTTATCAGTATAAAAGACACCTGTCCACAACCTCAAACAGTCACACTCCAAACTCCACTATGGCCAAGACCAAAGAGCTGTCAAAGGACACCAGAAACAGACCTGTAGACCTGCACCAGGCTGGGAAGACTGAATCTGCAATAGGTAAGCAGCTTGGTGTGAAGAAATCAACTGTGGGAGCAATTATTAGAAAATGGAAGACATACAAGACCACTGATAATCTCCCTCGATCTGGGGCTCCACGCAAGATCTCACCCCGTGGGGTCAAAATGATCACAAGAACGGTGAGCAAAAATCCAAGAACCACACGGGGGGACCTAGTCAATGACCTGCAGAGAGCTGGGACCAAAGTAACAAAGGCTACCATCAGTAACACACTACGCCACCAGGGACTGAAATCCTGCAGTGCCTGACGTGTCCCCCTGCTTAAGCCAGTAAGCAGAGCCAGTTTGCTAGAGAGCATTTAGATGATCCAGAAGAGGATTGGGAGAATGTCATATGGTCAGATGAAACCAAAATAGAACTTTTTGGCAAAAACTCAACTAGACGTGTTTGGAGGAGAAAGAATGCTGAGTTGCATCCAAAGAACACCATACCTACTGTGAAGCATGGGGGTGGAAACATCATGCTTTGGGGCTGTTTTTCTGCAAAGGGACCAAGACCACTGATCCGTGTAAAGGAAAGAATGAATGGAGCCATGTATCGTGAGATTTTGAGTGACAACCTCCTTCCATCAGCAAGGGCATTGAAGATGAAACGTGGCTGGGTCTTTCAGCATGACAATGATCCCAAACACACCGCCCGGGCAACGAAGGAGTGGCTTCGTAAGAAGCATTTCAAGGTCCTGGAGTGGCCTAGCCAGTCTCCAGATCTCAACCCCATAGGAAATCTTTGGAGGGAGTTGAAAGTCTGTGTTGCCCAGCGACAGCCCCAAAACATCACTGCTCTAGAGGAGATCTGCATGGAGGAATGGGCCAAAATACCAGCAACAGTGAAAACCTTGTGAAGACTTACAGAAAACATTTGACCTCTGTCATTGCCAACAAAGGTTATATAACAAAAGTATTGAGATGAACTTTTGTTATTGACCAAATACTTATTTTCCACCATAATGTGCAAATAAATTCTTTAAAAATCAGACAATGTGATTTCCTGGATTCTTTCCCCCCATTCTGTCTCTCATAGTTGAGGTATACCTAGGATGGAAATTACAGGCCTCTCATCTTTTTAAGTGGGAGAACTTGCACAATTGGTGGCTGACTAAATACTTTTTTGCCCCACTGTATATAAAAGTGCCAGCTAAATAAAATATAATGTAATGCAAGACGGAGCTTTCTGACCTAAATAGGCTTTCCAAATTACTGGAATAAATTCATCTTGGTACCAAAATATAACTGAACATGCAGGTCAGCAAAATAAAACGGGAATACAAAAATCAAGGCAACGGGAAGCTCTGAAAACAAATCTGCAGCATGTAAGATTTGTACAATCCTGTCACTCTGTAATCTCAAACTGTGTGAGATGGGGACACAGTGTGTGTAAAGTCAGAGGGGACTTTCTGCAGATGTCTGCTCTGATCTAGGAGAGGCAGTTGTGCTGAAGCTGGTGTTTCTTTTGTATTCTCAGTGTGACTTTTAAAGCGTGTGTGTGTGTGTGTGTGTGTGTGTGTTGTGTGTGTGTGTGTGTGTGTGTGTGTGTGTGTGTGTGTGTGTGTGTGTGTGTGTGTGTGTGTGTGTGTGTGTGTGTGTGTGTGTGTGTGTGTGTGTGTGTGTGTGTGTGTGTGTGTGTGTGTGTGTGTGTGTGTGTGTGTGTGTGTGTGTGTGTGTGTGTGTGTGTGTGTGTGTGTGTGTGTGTGTGTGTGTGTGTGTGTGTGTGGTGTGTGTGTGTGTGTGTGTGTGTGTGTGTGTGTGTGTGTGTGTGTGTGTGTGTGTGTCTGTGTGTGTGTGTGTGTGTGTGTGTGTGTGTGTGTGTGTGTGTGTGTGTGTGTGTGTGTGTGTGTGTGTGTGTGTGTGTGTGTGTGTTGTGTGTGTGTGTGTGTGTGTGTGTGTGTGTGTGTGTGTGTGTGTGTGTGTGTGTGTGTGTTGGTGTGTGTGTGTCCTGAGAGCATGTGAGTCACAAACAATGATTCTCTGTCTTCTCCCCCCCCCCCCCCCCCCCCCCCCCCCCCGCTCGCTGCTCCTTAGAATGTAGGCTGGAACCAATAAGGCATTTACAGCCGGTGACCCACATTTCTTTCACATGATGTTGTCAGCTGGACTCAACCAATTGTGTTGGAGGAAGATATTGTTTAACATCTGTGTACCGGATGCATTTCGTTTCCTGCAGTCAGAGGTGGGAAGCAGTGGAGTACAAATACTTAGTTAATGTACTTAAGTACATTTTTCTGGTATCAAAACTTTACTCCACTACTTATTTTTGAATTTTCTGACAACCTTTTACTTTCTACTTCTTACATGTTGAACCCAAATACCTGTACTTTCTACTTCTTACATGTTGAACCCAAATACCTGTACTTTCTACTTCTTACATGTTGAACCCAAATACCTGTACTTTCTACTTCTTACATGTTGAACCCAAATACCTGTACTTTCTACTTCTTACATGTTGAACACAAATATCTGTACTTTCTACTTCTTACATGTTGAACACAAATACCTGTACTTTCTACTTCTTACATGTTGAACCCAAATACCTGTACTTTCTACTTCTTACATGTTGAACACAAATACCTGTACTTTCTACTTCTTACATGTTGAACACAAATACCTGTACTTTCTACTTCTTACATGTTGAACTAAAATACCTGAACTTTCTACTTCTTACATGTTGAACACAAATACCTGTACTTTCTACTTCTTACATGTTGAACTAAAATACCTGTACTTTCTACTTCTTACATGTTGAACACAAATACCTGTACTTTCTACTTCTTACATGTTGAACTCAAATACCTGTACTTTCTACTTCTTACATGTTGAACTAAAATACCTGAACTTTCTACTTCTTACATGTTGAACACAAATACCTGTACTTTCTACTTCTTACATGTTGAACTAAAATACCTGTACTTTCTACTTCTTACATGTTGAACACAAATACCTGTACTTTCTACTTCTTACATGTTGAACACAAATACCTGTACTTTCTACTTCTTACATGTTGAACTCAAATACCTGTACTTTCTACTTCTTACATGTTGAACTCAAATACCTGTACTTTCTACTTCTTACATGTTGAACACAAATACCTGTACTTTCTACTTCTCTCATTTTCCAAACAGCTGGTTCCTTTAGTCTGAATGTGTGTTTGGTGGCGTGATCATTATTCTTTAGAGTCATTGCGTGCCTATTGATTTGAACACGATCCGTGTATCCATCACTTCCTGGTCTTCTCTAAAGAAGAGGGACCAATGGAAACGTTGTCATGTTGCCGTTGTTCAGCATGGAAACATTCATTAGCTAACAATGACATTATTGTTCTATTAATATAAAGGGAGGTCAGGTACTCTTTAAAGCAGCTGCTAGTTATGGGTACTTTTTACTGAAGTACATTTCAAAGCCTCTTTATTTTACTTGAGTAAAAATTCTCCAATGTACAATGCCTTGTCTTTTTGTGCTGCTGCAACGTAAACATTTCCCAATTTGGGATAAATAAAGTATTTCTTATCTTAAAGGTCCCCTATCATACTGTTTTTCATCAATATATTACAGGTCTCAGATATATACAAAACATGTCTCTGAGAGATATTCGGTTAAAAAGAACTCAAAGGTGCTCTAGGATGAGATTCAGGTGATAAGGTGGGGGGGGGGGGGGGGGTTACCTTGGTTGCTGATTGGCTAATGGTTACAAGCCAACAAATCGTTATCATAAAGTGTCCAAAATCTGATCAGCTCATTTTCAGACAGGTTTTTGTAGAAATGGATCAGGACAAAAAGAGAGAGAATCTTTGTTCCTGAAACTTTCAGAGTCTCTTTCCACAGAGGGGACACATGTTGATGTAGAAGAGACATGAAGAAGAGGGGACACATGTTGATGTGGAAGAGACATGAAGAAGAGGGGACACATGTTGATGTAGAAGAGACATGAAGAAGAGGGGACACATGTTGATGTGGAAGAGACATGAAGAAGAGGGGACACATGTTGATGTAGAAGAGACATGAAGAAGAGGGGACACATGTTGATGTAGAAGAGACATGAAGAAGAGGGGACACATGTTGATGTAGAAGAGACATGAAGAAGAGGGGACACATGTTGATGTAGAAGAGACATGAAGAAGAGGGGACACATGTTGATGTAGAAGAGACATGAAGAAGAGGGGACACATGTTGATGTAGAAGAGACATGAAGAAGAGGGGACACATGTTGATGTAGAAGAGACATGAAGAAGAGGGGACACATGTTGATATAGAAGAGACATGAAGAAGTGGATTTTGCACAATAGGTGACCTTTAAGTGTGCGTTGTGTTGTGTTGCTGTAGATGTGATGGACCAGCAGAGGGCGCTCCACTCAGGCTGTCTGGTCTCGGGGGTCCGCACGCCCCCCGTCCGTCGCAACAGCAAACTGGCCAGCCTGGGACGCATCTTCAAACCCTGGAAGTGGAGGAAAAAGAAAAACGAGAAGCTGAAGCCCCCTGCAGGTCAGTGTGTGACGCAGAACCAGAGGGGGAGGAAGACGTGGTTTTGTTAGTGAGAATTAGCAATACAACATTTTTGAAAAACTCTGTGAGAGCGTTCTGGCTCACTCAAGTTAGGACAAGTTAAACATGAGGGAAGAAGAAGATTAAAAACAAACTTTAATTCAAACAAAAGCCTAATGGTGGCAGCTCGGTTTACAACAACGTCTTTTTGTGAGTCTTTTAATAATGGGAATCTGTGAAGCAACTAAAGCCATTCAATTAATGTTACTCTGTACTATACAATTTATATCATTTTCATTTTATAACACGTTATGCTTCTGCTCTGCAACAGTTTTGGGAATAGCAAAAATAATATAGCAGTTGTGGTAATCACGTACAATGTGTGTTATATCAAATATGTAATGCTATAAAGACGGAGCTTTCTGACCTACATTACGCCCCAAAATAGACTTTCCAAATGACTGGAATAATTTAATGTTGGTACCAAAATATAAATGAAAGTACAGGTCAGCAAAATAAAACACTAAACAATTAAGGCAAAAGGAAGCTCTGAAATCTCTAAAGTAACTTGATCCGTTCAATTACTGTTACTCATGTAGTCTACTTTACAATTTATATTATTTTAATGTTGTTACACTTTAGACTTCTACTCTGCAACAGTTTAGAGAAATATTGTAACCCTCTTTTTATCCGACAACTGCTTTCTTTGATTAAAAATTACCATACAAAACATATACAAGCTGATAAGATATGGTGCTTTGCTATACTTGCTATAGCAAAAATAATATAGCAGTAGTGATATATATATATACATATATGTAACACTCACAGGGTTTTTACCTTTAGCAAGCTTTACCTTTTGCTGATAAGATGTTCTTCCCAAATGTAGTGTATAAGAAGGATAATTAGTATAAAAAGTACCTCAAAGTCGGGTTAGAGTTGTCTTTTTTTACCACAATACTTGAGTAAATGTACTTCATTGCAATCCACCACTGCATGAGACTTCCATCAGTGGTGCAACGCAGAGTATTTGCTTAGTGAAGTGGCTCAGGGAGTGGGATCACGGAGGCTTTATTTGCAAATACTGCCAGGTTGAATCACATGTTTTTATTCTCCATGTAATCAGGGGACTGTCAATGATCATAAAGTCATAACATGTGTTTGTTGTTGTTAAGCGGTGGAGAAGAAGGCAGCTGTGAGGCAGAGGAGAGATGACCTCGTCAGGAGGAACCCAGGAGAGACAGAGACAGGTACACACACACACACACACACACACATACACTTTAATGACTCCAGGCTTGTCACAGTTGACTTGTTTTGCCACATGATGCCTCGCACTGCAGACTGACTTCTGTCTTATTCCTCCTCCTCCTCCTCCTCCTCCTCCTCCTCCTCCTCCTCCTCCTCCTCCTCCTCAGATCTGGCCTGTGGGGGTAACGTTGAGGATCCAGAGACCCCTCCTCAGTCTGACTCTGAGGACAGAGACGAGGGTGCCGTGGCCCCGCTGGCCAGCACCAGTGAAGACCTGGGCAGCGATTTAGAGGCTTCGACAGGTAGAGAGCACACTTTCAGGAAGACAAACATCAAGACGCTGCACTTCTGATGTTTGATTATGTTAATAAAGCTATTTACCTTTTCATTGAGTATTCCTCCAAAGAATACTTTTGCAATGCAGCTGTGTTGATGGCAGCTCCAGTCTGAACCATGTCTCTGATTGTCCACTAGGTGGAGACAGAGCCTTGCAAAACAAATCAGAACGTATCAGAATCAGAACCAAACCTTTATTCGTCCCACAGAGGGGACATTTACATGATACATGTTGTTACAGCAGAAAAGAGCCAAGAGTTGGTTGTAGAAGTGTCAGAATCAATATAGATTTGTCAGTAAATTCAGTAAATTCTATTATTCTCCACCTAAAAAACCACATTATTTATAGTGAAAACCACCTTTGAATGATGAGTAGCTTCAGTCTGAACCATGCCTCTGATTGTCCACTAGGTGGAGACACAACCTCTCTAAACAAACTTGATTTGTCCTTTTCAGTGCAAGATGTGACTGAGGACACCAAGACCCTCGGAGACCCCAACCAGAGTGAAGACGGAGAGGACGAGAGCACGTCGCTGAGCGACCCGAGCGACGAGAAGCTGCCGGCGGGGAAGATGGAGGTCGCGGAGGTCAAACCGAAACCTGAGGTGACGGCAGCCCCCCTGCCTGTACGAACCAGAACGTCTCCTCCTCCCAAACCCCCCGTCAGGATGCTCACCAGGATGGGAAGCCTGGACTGTGAGTGAACCGCCAGCAGCACCCTGAGGTTTCATATTCTGGTCCCAAAATGGTGGAATTAGTTCCCCGTTGATATCAGAGAGTTTACACAAATTTTTTCGCAGACTACAAACTCACCTGTTTCGACACATCTTCAATACAAATGATCATTCTGTACCTAGCACTTAAAAAGGATTTGGCTTTAAGTGAAGCTAATGTGATGGCACTTCATCAGCAAATAGATGGGAAATAATAATAATAATAAAGCTTTATTTGTATAGCACTTTTCATACGCAGCGTAAAGTACTTTAACAAAAGGGCACACATTACAAACTAAAACAGGGAACAAGAAATTCACCTCAGACAGTTTAACATTATAAGGGGAGACAAGGAGGTCAAAGGTACGATAATCAAAATAAAATACAGTAAAATAAATATCCCTATGCGAAAAATAAAAGAAGACATAAGACAAAATGAATAGATACATTAAAATATAAAATATATATAATAGAATAATAAAAACGTAATAATTATAATACAGGTGGAAAGACCAACTTAAAATTAAATCTCACTCATTAAACTGTTACATAAATAATATAAGTAATAACCTATAAATAAATAAAGACTGAAACATTGTTTAAAAGGGGGGTGTCGCTAATAAAAAGCTAATCTAAAAAGATGTGTCTTTAGCTGCGGTTCCAAAATGTCCACTGCGTTTGCTTCTCCGTACCTCTGTAATGCTCCTGCAGGATTCTTGCTTTTAGGGGTTGTTTCTTCATGGCTGTTTCTTCATGGCTGTTTCTTCATGGCTGTTTCTTCATGGCTGTTTCTTCATGGTCGTTTCTTCATGGCTGTTTCTTCATGGCTGTTTCTTCATGGTTGTTTCTTCATGGTTGTCTCTTATGGCGCTTTTCCACTGCAGCACGTAGCACGGTTTAAGCGGGCCGTGCCAAATCAGGCCCGCTTTTTTTTGCTTTTCCACTAGGGGTAGTTCCGGCTCAGGGCTACTTTTTCACCTTTTTCTGGCTCTCCATAATCGAGGTTCTTACCGGGCCAACAACCGGGCTGAATATGCTAAACTAGTGACGTAAACACTCTCGACTGCTGATTGGTCAGAAAGAATCGCTGGAAAGGAGGCTACAACTACAACAAGATGAACATATTTGACCGTGATTTAATTGTAAAACCTTTTAAAATGCGTGTTTTCTGAATGGAGATCGGATCGATCAGGCTAAGCTAACGTTGTATATGCTCCGTCCACACTCATGACAACGGCCTACCGACATAAATAAACCAGCGACTGTATTCACCATGACACAGGCAGTCTGTGGTTTGTACTTGTTTAACATTGGTCTAGTTTCTGAACAGATATGAGGAGCTGTGAGCTCTGAGTGCTAACTGCTAACGGCTGATGTTTTGGTTTTGTGGTTCACATTGAAGATGACGTCACGGCAGTTTTACGCAGCGTCGCTCGCCCCGCCTACACTGCGTTACTATAGTTACTTCCACAGTAACTAAACTGTAATGGAAACGCAGCATAAAGTGAGCCTGGCCTACCAAGGCCTAACCATACCGTACTAAGCCGTGCTAGGCCCTGCAGTGGAAAAGCACCATAAGAGTCAGCTAAATGTAATGTAATGTCACCCCCACCCCCATCCCCCTCAGTGTCTCACTCTCTTGCCTCTCATCCCCAGGTGCCCCTTCAGTGCCGGTGAAGAAGTCCCCAGCCACCCTACCCAGGAACTTCACGCTCCCCAAAGACCCTCACGGCTCCCTGCTGAGAGGCCGGATGTCCACACCCACCGGGTCCCCCCACCTGGGGGCGCTGCACCCCCCGCTGCCCCCGAGCTGCATCATCGAGGAGCTGCACCGAGCGCTCGCCACCAAACACAGGCAGGACAGGTCAGTGTGGAGATATACAGACTTATTTAACGTATGCTTTAAAGGTCACCTATTATGCAAAATCCACTTCTTCATGTCTCTTCTACATCAACATGTGTCCCCTCTTGTTCATGTCTCTTCTACATCAACATGTGTCCCCTCTTCTTCATGTCTCTTCTACATCAACATGTGTCCCCTCTTCTCCATGTCTCTTCTACATCAACATGTGTCCCCTCTTGTTCATGTCTCTTCTACATCAACATGTGTCCCCTCTTGTTCATGTCTCTTCTACATCAACATGTGTCCCCCTCTTCTTCATGTCTCTTCTACATCAACATGTGTCCCCTCTTCTTCATGTCTCTTCTACATCAACATGTGTCCCCTCTCTCTCCAATGTCCTCTTCTACACAACATGTGTCCCCTCTGTTCATGTCTCTTCTACATCAACATGGTCCCCCTCTTCTCCATGTCTCTTCTACATCAACATGTGTCCCCTCTTGTTCATGTCTCTTCTACATCAACATGTGTCCCCTCTTCTTCATGTCTCTTCTACATCAACATGTGTCCCCTCTTCTTCATGTCTCCTTCTACATCAACATGTGTCCCCTCTTCTTCGTTGTCTCTTCTACATCAACATGTGTCCCCTCTTCTTCATGTCTCTTCTACATCAACATGTGTCCCCTCTTCTTCATGTCTCTTCTACATCAACATGTGTCCCCTCTTCTTCATGTCTCTTCTACATCAACATGTGTCCCCTCTTCTTTCATGTCTCTTCTACATCACATGTGTCCCCTCTTCTTCATGTCTCTTTCTACATCAACATGTGTGTCCCCTCTTCTCCATGTCTCTTCTACATCAACATGTGTCCCCTCTTGTTCATGGGTCCCCTCTGTTCATGTCTCTTCTACATCAACATGTGTCCTCTCTTCTTCATGTCTCTTCTACATCAACATGTGTCCCCTCTTCTACATCAACATGTGTCCCTTCTTCTTCTTCATGTCTCTTCTACATCAACATGTGTCCCCTCTTCTTCATGTCTCTTCTACATCAACATGTGTCCCCTCTTCTCCATGTCTCTTCTACATCAACATGTGTCCCCCCTCTTGTCATGTCTCTTCTACATCAACATGTGTCCCCTCTTCTTCATGGTCTCTTCTACATCAACATGTGTCCCCTCTTCTCCATGTCTCTTCTACATCAAACATGTGTCCCCTCTTCTTCATGTCTCTTCTACATCAACATGTGTCCCCTCTTGTTCATGGCTCTTCTACATCAACATGTGTCCCCTCTTCTTCATGTCTCTTCTACACAACATGTGTCCCCTCTTCTTCATGTCTCTTCTACATCAACATGTGTCCCCTCTTCTTCATGTCTCTTCTACATCAACATGTGTCCCCTCTTCTTCATGTCTCTTCTACATCAACATGTGTCCCCTCTTCTTCATGTCTCTTCTACATCAACATGTGTCCACTCTTCTCCATGTCTCTTCTACATCAACATGTGTCCCCTCTTCTCCATGTCTCTTCTACATCTACATGTGTCCCCTCTTCTTCATGTCTCTTCTACATCAACATGTGTCCCCCTCTTCTCATGTCTCTTCTACATCAACATGTGTCCCCTCTTCTTCATGTCTCCTCTACATCAACATGTGTCCCCTCTTCTTCATGTCTCTTCTACATCTACATGTGTCCCCTCTTCTTCATGTCTCTTCTACATCAACATGTGTCCCCTCTTCTTCATGTCTCCTCTACATCAACATGTGTCCCCTCTTCTTCATGTCTCTTCTACATCTACATGTGTCCCCTCTTCTTCATGTCTCTTCTACATCACATGTGTCCCCTCTTCTTCATGTCTCTTCTACATCAACATGTGTCCCCTCTTCTTCATGTCTCTTCTACATCAACATGTGTCCCCTCTGTGGAAAGAGACTCTGAAAGTTTCAGGAACAAAGATTCTCTCTCTTTTTGATCCATTTCTATAAAAACCTGTCTGAAAATGAGCTGATCAGATTTTGGCCACTTTATGATGTCATAACGATGTTTTGTCTTGTGTAACCATTAGCCAATCAGCAACCAAGGTAAACCCCCCCCCCCTTATCACCTGAATCTCCTCCTTAAGCACCTTTGTGACTTAAAAACTCACCTGTTCACCATGGCCTTTGACCCCTAACCCATCACAGTGCTTCCACTCCTACTGCTATTTAATATAGATATTTTGTTTTTAAGAAGGGGCAGGTGAAATAAGATGTGCTTCTCCCTGCTCCTTTCCACCATGCGCTATAACAAATACAAAAACAGTATAAGTGTACATGTTTTTTTTTTTTGTTTGAAAATAACTGCCATGTGTGGAATAAACATAAATGTGTGACTCGAAGGACGCTCGCTCATCTCTGTATATACATATGTATTTATTTATTCTGAAATGGTGCAACATTCCAAAAACCAAATTTCCACCCGGAATAAATAATGTATTGTGATTTAGTCAAAGACAGCCTACAAACACACCGGTACATCACAGGGGCCTGGGTATACAGTAGGTTATAGATACACCTTCCAGCCAATCAGAATAGAGACTTCCCGCTGGCCATGGTGTTATAAAGCTATAACTTACAGAGTTGTCCTTGTGATGTTTGACCTCAGTTTCCAGACGAAGGACTCTCGCTCGTCTCTGAAGCGCCGGATGGACGGCCGTCTGTCCCGGACGTCCAGCACGGAGCGGGAATCGAACCGAGAGACGGATGGGAAGAAAGAGTCGGACGAGAACAAGGAGAACTGGCGTCTCGATGAATACCTGAACGACCAGGACAGCTGGAACGACTCCGTCATCTCCGGTAGGGCTGCTGTACTCGCTCTAACACCATGTACAATATGGATTTAATGTGATTCTATTGATTTAGGCAAGGTAAGTTCATTTATATCGCACCTTTCAACACAATTCAAAGTGCTTTACAAAAATGAAAGACTTTAAGAAAATGGCATTTAAAAACAGTCATTAAAGAGCAAAGATAATAAAATAAAAATACATGAATAATAGTTGCAGTGTAAGATATGGATAGTTAAATTGAAAGCAGCGGCAAACATAAAAGTCTTCAGCCTGGTTTTAAACTGATCGTATTGCTACTGCTGAGAAGAAGTTGTAAATTCCACTGGCTAAACTGCAACGACAGCAACGTAACGTGACGGCAGAATTTATCGAGGTTTTCTGTTAATGTCCAAGTCTGTTCACATTTTCTTTACCATTAACCAGTCTTTAAACACTGCAGAGCCCATACTGTGTTCCCTTTAGTGTTTACTTCCTGTCTGTCTTCTTCTGCTGTTCTCTTTAGTGTTTACTTCCTGTCTGTCTTCTTCTGCTGTTCCCTTTAGTGTTTACTTCCTGTCTGTCTTCTTCTGCTGTTCCCTTTAGTGTTTACTTCCTGTCTGTCTTCTTTTGCTGTTCCCGTTAGTGTTTACTTCCTGTCTCGCTTATTTTGCTGTTCCCTTTAGTGTGTACTTCCCGTCTGTCTTCTTCTGCTGTTCCCTTTAGTGTTTACTTCCTGTCTGTCTTCTTCTGCTGTTCCCTTTAGTGTTTACTTCATGTCTGTCTTCTTCTGCTCTTCCCTTTAGTGTTTACTTCCTGTCTGTCTTCTTCTGCTGTTCCCTTTAGTGTTTACTTCCTGTCTGTCTTCTTCTGCTGTTCCCGTTAGTGTTTACTTCCTGTCTGTCTTCTTTTGCTGTTCCCGTTAGTGTTTACTTCCTGTCTGTCTTCTTTTGCTGTTCCCGTTAGTGTTTACTTCCTGTCTGTCTTCTTTTGCTGTTCCCGTTAGTGTTTACTTCCTGTCTGTCTTCTTTTGCTGTTCCCGTTAGTGTTTACTTCCTGTCTCGCTTATTTTGCTGTTCCCTTTAGTGTGTACATCCCGTCTGTCTTCTTCTGCTGTTCCCTTTAGTGTTTACTTCCTGTCTGTCTTCTTCTGCTGTTCCCTTTAGTGTTTACTTCATGTCTGTCTTCTTCTGCTCTTCCCTTTAGTGTTTACTTCCTGTCTGTCTTCTTCTGCTGTTCCCTTTAGTGTTTACTTCCTGTCTGTCTTCTTCTGCTGTTCCCGTTAGTGTTTACTTCCTGTCTGTCTTCTTTTGCTGTTCCCGTTAGTGTTTACTTCCTGTCTGTCTTCTTTTGCTGTTCCCGTTAGTGTTTACTTCCTGTCTGTCTTCTTTTGCTGTTCCCGTTAGTGTTTACTTCCTGTCTGTCTTCTTCTGCTGTTCCCTTTAGTGTTTACTTCCTGTCTGTCTTCTTCTGCTGTTCCCTTTAGTGTTTACTTCCTGTCTGTCTTCTTCTGCTGTTCTCTTTAGTGTTTACTTCCTGTCTGTCTTCTTCTGCTGTTCCCTTTAGTGTTTACTTCCTGTCTGTTTTTCTTCTGCTGTTCCCTTTAGTGTTTACTTCCTGTCTGTCTTCTTTTGCTGTTCCCGTTAGTGTTTACTTCCTGTCTCGCTTATTTTGCTGTTCCCTTTAGTGTGTACTTCCCGTCTGTCTTCTTCTGCTGTTCCCTTTAGTGTTTACTTCCTGTCTGTCTTCTTCTGCTGTTCCCTTTAGTGTTTACTTCATGTCTGTCTTCTTCTGCTCTTCCCTTTAGTGTTTACTTCCTGTCTGTCTTCTTCTGCTGTTCCCTTTAGTGTTTACTTCCTGTCTGTCTTCTTCTGCTGTTCCCGTTAGTGTTTACTTCCTGTCTGTCTTCTTTTGCTGTTCCCGTTAGTGTTTACTTCCTGTCTGTCTTCTTTTGCTGTTCCCGTTAGTGTTTACTTCCTGTCTGTCTTCTTTTGCTGTTCCCGTTAGTGTTTACTTCCTGTCTGTCTTCTTTTGCTGTTCCCGTTAGTGTTTACTTCCTGTCTCGCTTATTTTGCTGTTCCCTTTAGTGTGTACTTCCCGTCTGTCTTCTTCTGCTGTTCCCTTTAGTGTTTACTTCCTGTCTGTCTTCTTCTGCTGTTCCCTTTAGTGTTTACTTCATGTCTGTCTTCTTCTGCTCTTCCCTTTAGTGTTTACTTCCTGTCTGTCTTCTTCTGCTGTTCCCAATAGTGTTTACTTCCTGTCTGTCTTCTTCTGCTGTTCCCGTTAGTGTTTACTTCCTGTCTGTCTTCTTTTGCTGTTCCCGTTAGTGTTTACTTCCTGTCTGTCTTCTTTTGCTGTTCCCGTTAGTGTTTACTTCCTGTCTGTCTTCTTTTGCTGTTCCCGTTAGTGTTTACTTCCTGTCTGTCTTCTTCTGCTGTTCCCTTTAGTGTTTACTTCCTGTCTGTCTTCTTCTGCTGTTCCCTTTAGTGTTTACTTCCTGTCTGTCTTCTTCTGCTGTTCTCTTTAGTGTTTACTTCCTGTCTGTCTTCTTCTGCTGTTCCCTTTAGTGTTTACTTCCTGTCTGTCTTCTTCTGCTGTTCCCTTTAGTGTTTACTTCCTGTCTGTCTTCTTTTGCTGTTCCCGTTAGTGTTTACTTCCTGTCTCGCTTATTTTGCTGTTCCCTTTAGTGTGTACTTCCCGTCTGTCTTCTTCTGCTGTTCCCTTTAGTGTTTACTTCCTGTCTGTCTTCTTCTGCTGTTCCCTTTAGTGTTTACTTCATGTCTGTCTTCTTCTGCTCTTCCCTTTAGTGTTTACTTCCTGTCTGTCTTCTTCTGCTGTTCCCTTTAGTGTTTACTTCCTGTCTGTCTTCTTCTGCTGTTCCCGTTAGTGTTTACTTCCTGTCTATCTTCTTTTGCAGTTCCCGTTAGTGTTTACTTCCTGTCTGTCTTCTTTTGCTGTTCCCTTTAGTGTTTACTTCCTGTCTGTCTTCTTCTGCTGTTCCCGTTAGTGTTTACTTCCTGTCTGTCTTCTTTTGCAGTTCCCGTTAGTGTTTACTTCCTGTCTGTCTTCTTTTGCTGTTCCCGTTAGTGTTTACTTCCTGTCTGTCTTCTTTTGCTGTTCCCTTTAGTGTTTACTTCCTGTCTGTCTTCTTCTGCTGTTCCCTTTAGTGTTTACTTCATGCCTGTCTTCTTCTGCTGTTCCCTTTAGTGTTTACTTCCTGTCTGTCTTCTTCTGCTGTTCTCTTTAGTGTTTACTTCCTGTCTGTCTTCTTCTGCTGTTCCCGTTAGTGTTTACTTCATGCCTGTCTTCTTCTGCTGTTCCCTTTAGTGTTTACTTCCTGTCTGTCTTCTTTTGCTGTTCCCGTTAGTGTTTACTTCCTGTCTGTCTTCTTTTGCTGTTCCCTTTAGTGTTTACTTCCTGTCTGTCTTCTTCTGCTGTTCCCTTTAGTGTTTACTTCCTGTCTGTCTTCTTCTGCTGTTCCCGTTAGTGTTTACTTCCTGTCTGTCTTCTTTTGCTGTTCCCGTTAGTGTTTACTTCCTGTCTGTCTTCTTTTGCTGTTCCCGTTAGTGTTTACTTCCTGTCTGTCTTCTTTTGCTGTTCCCTTTAGTGTTTACTTCCTGTCTGTCTTCTTCTGCTGTTCCCTTTAGTGTTTACTTCATGCCTGTCTTCTTCTGCTGTTCCCTTTAGTGTTTACTTCCTGTCTGTCTTCTTCTGCTGTTCTCTTTAGTGTTTACTTCCTGTCTGTCTTCTTCTGCTGTTCCCGTTAGTGTTTACTTCATGCCTGTCTTCTTCTGCTGTTCCCTTTAGTGTTTACTTCCTGTCTGTCTTCTTCTGCTGTTCTCTTTAGTGTTTACTTCCTGTCTGTCTTCTTCTGCTGTTCCTTTTAGTGTTTACTTCCTGTCTGTCTTCTTCTGCTGTTCCCTTTAGTGTTTACTTCCTGTCTGTCTTCTTCTGCTGTTCCCGTTAGTGTTTACTTCCTGTCTGTCTTCTTTTGCAGTTCCCGTTAGTGTTTACTTCCTGTCTGTCTTCTTTTGCTGTTCCCTTTAGTGTTTACTTCCTGTCTGTCTTCTTTTGCTGTTCCCGTTAGTGTTTACTTCCTGTCTGTCTTCTTTTGCTGTTCCCGTTAGTGTTTACTTCCTGTCTGTCTTCTTTTGCTGTTCCCGTTAGTGTTTACTTCCTGTCACTCTTCTTCTGCTGTTCCCTTTAGTGTTTACTTCCTGTCTGTCTTCTTCTGCTGTCCCCTTTAGTGTTTACTTCCTGTCTGTCTTCTTTTGCTGTTCCCGTTAGTGTTTACTTCCTGTCTCTCTTATTTTGCTGTTCCCTTTAGTGTTTACTTCCTGTCTCTCTTATTTTGCTGTTCCCTTTAGTGTGTACTTCCCGTCTGTCTTCTTCTGCTGTTCCCTTTAGTGTTTACTTCATGTCTGTCTTCTTCTGCTGTTCCCTTGCACTGTTTTTCGTTTCTTTACTTGTGACAGTTTAGACTTCATGTATCCAAACATTTACAGTCCTCTGGAATGTCCAAATTGTCCAATCGGAATTAAATATATTCCACTCAGCCATGTAATAACTGCTGCTAAAGTACAGATTCTGGTCGGCCTGTCAGTGGATAATGAATCTGCGGATGTTTGTTTACAGTCAGGGAAGTTTACAGACATGAAGAGCAGCAGCAGACTCACCGGTGTTGGGTTTCAGTCGCCTCGTCTACTCCGCTCTGACCTCATGTGGGTCACAGCGTACCGTTACATGTCTGTGAACCTGGAGGGGAATCTAAAAAGCAGCAGGCTGCAGTAATGACGGACAGCTCAGCTCTGACTGCAGAGAAAGAGAAATATGTAGTGAGCAGTGAGACAATAGAGACTGGACATTAAAGGTCACCTATTGTGCAAAATCCTCTTCTTCATGTCTCTCCTACATCAACATGTGTCCCCTCTTCTTCATGTCTCTCCTACATCAACATGTGTCCCCTCTTCTTCATGTCTCTTCTACATCAACATGTGTCCCCTCTTCTTCATGTCTCTTCTACATCAACATGTGTCCCCTCTTGTTCATGTCTCTTCTACATCAACATGTGTCCCCTCTTCTTCATGTCTCTTCTACATCAACACGTGTCCCCTCTTCTTCATGTCTCTTCTACATCAACATGTGTCCCCTCTTCTTCATGTCTCTTCTACATCAACATGTGTCCCCTCTTCTTCATGTCTCTTCCACATTAACATGTGTCCCCTCTTCTCCATGTCTCTTCTACATCAACATGTGTCCCCTCTTCTTCATGTCTCTTCTACATCAACATGTGTCCCCTCTTGTTCATGTCTCTTCTACATCAACATGTGTCCCCTCTTGTTCATGTCTCTTCTACATCAACATGTGTCCCCTCTTCTTCATGTCTCTTCTACATCAACACGTGTCCCCTCTTCTTCATGTCTCTTCTACATCAACATGTGTCCCCTCTTGTTCATGTCTCTTCTACATCAACATGTGTCCCCTCTTCTTCATGTCTCTTCTACATCAACATGTGTCCCCTCTTCTTCATGTCTCTTCCACATTAACATGTGTCCCCTCTTCTCCATGTCTCTTCTACATCAACATGTGTCCCCTCTTCTTCATGTCTCTTCTACATCAACATGTGTCCCCTCTTCTTCATGTCTCTTCTACATCAACATGTGTCCCCTCTTGTCCATGTCTCTTCTACATCAACATGTGTCCCCTCTTCTTCATGTCTCTTCTACATCAACACGTGTCCCCTCTTCTTCATGTCTCTTCTACATCAACATGTGTCCCCTCTTGTTCATGTCTCTTCTACATCAACATGTGTCCCCTCTTCTTCATGTCTCTTCTACATCAACATGTGTCCCCTCTTCTTCATGTCTCTTCTACATCAACATGTGTCCCCTCTTCTTCATGTCTCTTCTACATCAACATGTGTCCCCTCTTCTTCATGTCTCTTCTACATCAACATGAACTTTTGTCCTGATCCATCCGTCTGAAAATGAGCTGATCAGATTTTGGCCACTGTATGATGTCATAACGATGTTTGTCTTGTGTTACCATTAGCCAATCAGCAACCAAGGTAACCCCCCCCCCCCCACCTTATCACCTGAATCTCCTCTAGAGCACCATTGAGTTCTTTGTAACCAAATCTCTCTCAGAGGGGCGTGGGGAGGGGCTCCTTATTTTCATCTAAAGTAAGAGACAGAGAATCAGCACTTTTGAACCAGGGCTGAAACAGAGGGGATTATGGGTAATGCTGCAATGATCTGTTTGGTATAATAGGGGACCTTTAATTAATGTTTAACTTAAGTGGAAATACGGCAAAACTATGGCGAAATCTATTATATAAGTGAATTACAAATAAAACCCTAAGCTCATACTTTAACATCTTGGAATAAGTAGTAAGCATGTGTTTCATTAATAAGGTGTTAGCAGAAAGTACATAGGCCCTCTGTGTGTTGATAAGCACGAGTTCAGCTCGGTGTTATAGGTCTTAAAGGATTTAATCTTATTTTATTAATCTAACATGCTTCAATAGCAATATTTATTTTATATTGTTGCATCGACTCAGTTGTCTTGTGTCTTATCTGTCAGAGAGAAACATTTCACCTCCTTGTGTCTGTTAACCTGATCAAATGTTATCTTTAGCTGCGTGTACCTTTTAAAGTTCTTAACAAATAATCTGAGGGGAATTTCTTTCGTTGTTTGTTTTTAACTTGTGATTTGTCATTTTGTAAAGCGCTTTGAGGTGCATGTGTTGTATGAAAAGTGCTATTTAAAGCTTTATTATTGAATACAGTACAGTAACAGTATATCCTATCTCCCCCACAGGGACTCTCCCCCGCCGGGTGAGGAAGGAGCTTCTGGCCGTGAAGCTGAGGAACCGGCCCAGCCAGCAGGAGCTCGAGGACAGGAACATCTTCCCGGTGCGCAGCGACCAGGAGAGGCAGGAGATCCGACAGCAGATCGAGACCAAGCTGGCCAAGTGAGTCACTTTGTAGACGCCGTCACCCCCCCCGCCACCATCAGACCCCCCACCTATGTCTGTCCCATCACTCAACATCACTGCTGTCTGCACCTGTGTTCCAACATCACCTAACAGAGGCTCGGTCCTTGAACACACCACTCACGACAAGGCTAAGTTTGAACTTGAAACATATTTTAAAGGTCATGCAAAATGCACTTTTTGATGTCTTTTATACATAGACATGTGTCCCCGGTGTGTCAGGGAACTCACAAAGTGTCAGAAAGTAAAACCCTCTCTCTTTTCCTCCGTACCAAATCTTTAAAAACGGGGGGAAACGGAGCTGATCCAGATTTGCAGCGATGTTTGCAGTGAAGGACAGGTTGTTATCTAGGGTCACACCCAGATTCCTTGCAGTCTGAGTCGGGGAAACAACAGAGGTGCCGATGTTGATCGTCAGGTCAAGAGTGGGACAATCTTTTGATCGGAGACCTTTGAAATTGGGAGGGTTTATCCAGCTCCAGTTCACTCACCATTCAAATCAGAGTTTATGAGTAGAGACACATGTACGCCGACATGAAGTTCAACAATTTCTTGACACACATTTATCTGTCTAGTAATTCTTTTTTCAGAATCAATGTTTGAAGTGTTTCGAGAGCACATGTTTGGGACCCTGTTCAGGCAAAATGGGAAAGCGTTGCATAATGAATGTTAAAAAGAAATGAAATGTAATTGAAAATGCAATATGGTCTAGTCCAGGGCTTCTCAAAGTGTAGTCCGCCCCCTCACGGGCTGGTGGTCCGCGAGCACCCCCTAGTGGTCCGTGAGTATATTGGTAACATTTCACATTTGAAATAAATAAATACATTTAAGTTTTCCGCACTCTCGCGGGAATATCTCCGCAATGGAGTGAGCTTAAGTTTCACTTTCTATTGCATGATATAGCCCAGGGCAACACCTTCGTCACACATGTTGCCACTTGTTTGTACCATTTCCAGGCGATTTATAATCTAGAAAAAACGATGTGTTTTGGGATATTTGTGGAGTGAGGTGGTCCGTGAGTGATTTCTTTTTTGTTTAAGTGGTCCTTGGTATGAAAAGGTTTGAGAAACACTGGTCTAGTCTAATATCCAAATTGCATGTTTGCTAAAGGCAAGGGTTAATATCTGTAGTATTGTAGGGGGGACAAATCCTTGTTTGGCTCAGGTCCTCCTAAAAAAATAAGAATGTGAACAAGGTTTTGAAGATCATATCGCAATTGCTATATCAATTTTTGACAACTTAGTATCATCGTAGGGCTACTACGATGATACTAAGTTGTCGAAACATCCCTCCTCTCTGTTACAGTACAGCTGATAAACCTCTATACCTCTATATCAGCAGCACGACTCAATTTAGACCTTCAAATCTCACGTTGTGTGCTCGACCCTTATATGAAAGAAATCCTGTTCCTCACAGATAAAAGAATACAAAGTGTACAAGGTCACACATGCTGCAGAGCGAACACAGACAGGCAGAAGAGGGACAAGCAAACATGGATGTAAACACTTTTAATACAGAATACTATGATTTAAAGAAATCACCACTTCCACCACGAGAACCAAAATAACCAAACATCTACATTTATAAACTATTGGTGAAGAACGGAACAAAACATGGGATTTAAATGTTTATTTTCATTATAAAGTACATCACGGGAATAAGGAAAAATGCTGAATAATGTTACGTTTCCAACCTCCTCATGAAGTCATGTACAATTCACCTTCTTTCTCATCCCTCCATTTCTTACACGCCACCATTTAGTGATATCATTATTGACTTATTTTCAAATGATGCTCACCAAACATGCAGGTATTAAGAAATTAAGAGACAACTGTCATTATCAGTTTCTCTGGTTTTACCATTTATAGGTATGTGTTTCTTTATTCTGTAAACTACTGACAACATTTCTCTGTGTTGGAGTTTAACCGAAATGGCTGCCATACATGTAGAGATTGAGATTTAAGAAAAATGTGGAGTGGTCTCTTTATTTTGTGTCACCATTCACTTGTTACTACCCCTTTTACATATTTAAAACTGACTATCATATAATCTTTATGAACGTATCACACATAGTCAAAACACACCGTCTAAAAATGTTTGCATAATTAAATGTACTTAAAGGCATACAGAGGAATCCACCTTATTTGTCAAAAATAAACGTTTTAAGCATTTATGGAAGTTAAAACTAAAATAGAAAAAAGAAACATAATACAGATTGTTCTAAATGTTCATAAAAATAACAGGAAAACTCATAATTGATGCAAAATCCACAGGAAATATTCAGTTTGAGGATTTAAGAAGCCTAAGAGGGTCCAATGTCTCCCCAAAATCCAACAGAAAACACTACATATTGTTCCAATTTCACTCTGCCAATTGGTGCAATAACAACAGGTCCTAAACCCTGCAGTACAGAACAGCTTATTACAACAGTCACAACGATAATTAATGATTTAAGGATAAGAACAAGGGAACAAAGCATCTGTTGGTGTTTCCTATCAATACAATATACAGTTGCAAGAACAAGTATGTGAACCCTTTGGATCCTCCACACATAGCGTTGTGTGTTCCTTCCAAACAACTCAACTTTGGTTTCATCTGTCCACAGAATATGTTGCCAGTAGTGCTGTGGAACATCCAGGTGCTCTTTTGCAAACTTCAAACGTGCAGCAATGTTTTTTCTGGACAGCAGTGGCTTCCTCCGTGGTGTCCTCCCATGAACTCCATTCTTGTTCAGTGTTTTACGTATCGTAGATTCGTCAACAGAGATGTTAGCATGTGCCAGAGATTTCTTTAAGTCTCTAGCTGACTCTCTAGGATTCTTCTTCACCTCATTGAGCATTCTGCGCTCTTGCAGTCATCTCTACAGGACGGCCACTCCTAGGGAGAGTAGCAACAGTGCTGAACTTTCTCCATTTATAGACAACTTGCCTTACCGTGGACTGATGAACATCAAGGCTTTCAGAGATACTTCTGTAACCCTTTCCAGCTTTATGCAAGTCAACAATTCTTAATCGTAGGTCTTCTGAGAGCTCTTGTGTGCGAGGCATGGTTCACATCTGGCAATGCTTCTTAAGAATAGCACATTCAAAACTGGTGTGTATTTCTTATAGGGCAGGGCAGCTTTAACCAACACCTCCAATCTCGTCTCATTGATTGGACTCCAGGTTGGCTGACTCCTGACTCTAGATAGCTCTTGAAGAAGTCTTTAGGGGTTCACATACTTGTTCCACCCTGCACTGTGAATGTTTACATGGTGTGTTCAATAAAAACATGAACACATATAATTGTTTGTGTGGTATTAGTTTAAGCAGACTGTGTTTGTCTATTGTTGTGAATTAGATGAAGATCAGAACACATTTTATGGCCAACTTATGCAGAAATCCAGGTCATTCCAAAGGGTTCACATACTTTTTCTTGCAACTGTATGCATTATATTAGCCTCATCTTCAAATCCTCCATGCATTTCACTTTCTTTCTTTCTCTTTACCTAAAATGTTGATGCATGTTGTTCAAAAAGCATCCACATGTTAACAGCTTGGAGTAATTAGTGGTAAATTGCAGAACATTTTATCATGGATTAGTTGAAATAGTTGCAACGAAATGTTTTGACTGTTTAGTTTTTTCCTTAAAGTGCATCATGCTATTTTTAGGCAACAGATCACCCATTCTAGCCATGCCTCATATCCCTCTATTTCACTTCCTGTTTCAAAAGTGCTGATTTTGGGTATAAAGCTTTAAAAAAAAAATTGATACAAAAGTGAGGCGGAGCTTATACCGGCAGATACTGCCGTGATGAAACGCCATATCATGGATTATCAAGGATCTGAAACAGTATGGAGCTCAAAGGCTTTCTCTCTTGCCGGTTATACCACAAGGTGAGTTCCTTTTTACATCCTGCTTCTTCACACACATGCTCTCCAGTAGAGGTTAGCTCTGAGTGTTAGCATGCTAATGTAAACACCGACCATATTATGTCCAAAACAGTCGGGCATTGTTTCTGATAGCAACGTTCCTGATAGTGCTGTGGGTCTGCATTGCCGATATGACGTCATATCGGACGCAAATCTGGATCAGCTCTGTTGTTCCCCGTTTTTAGAGATTTGGGTACGGAGGAAAAGAGAGAGGGTTTTGTTTTCTGACGCTGCCTGAGTTCCCCGACACACCGGGGACACATATTTATGTATAAAAGGCATCAAAAAGTGCATTTTGCATGATAGGAGACCTTTAAATGTAATTTTCTGTGTAAAGGTTTCTGATTTTGGAGCAGGACATTCTGAGGAGGAATGCAATGTAATCGTGTTTGTCGTGTTGCTGTGAGAAAGTCCAGAGGCTGTTCGGACTCTAATAGGATTATCAGGTTTAGTCTGTGGTGAATAATACCAGGGTTCACGGTTGGGCACATGTGGGTGGGAAGAGGTGGAGGGCTGGTGTTTTATGGACATGTAGTGACATCATACTAAAACAATATGTTAAGAGCGAGGGCTGGACAGAATAACAGCATTTTGTGAGTCGTACATGTTGTTGTTGTTGTTTTTCATACCTTTGCAACAGCAGCTGTTGTAGTAGCCTGCTGGGGAAATGTTCTCACTTCACTGAGTGCTTTAATCTCTGCTTGACCTGCTTTCATCTTTTAGCTGAAACAGCAGCATCAATCTGGTAAAAAACATTATTTTGTACATATTTGTATAATTCATGAACTAATAAGAGAAGTAAAAGGGGCCAATTTATGCTATATTATAATATATTCTCCTTATTTCAGGTGCATATTTCTATTTTCTGCCTCTTTAATGTTCAAACAGTTCTTTATTTTTCTCATACTGCCTGTGTTGCATCACCTGTTGATTCTGATTTGATCTTTTTGGGTCCAGTTTTACATCCTTTGCCAACTTTCATGAAATTTGGCCTGTAGTTTTTCCCGTAAACTTGCTGACGGACTTACCTCCATCTCATCGTGGAATATCACTAGTATTGCTATCAATAATGACATATCTGGTATTGTGTCATCTGTACTGCTAACTATATTTCTGATCAGAATAATATTGCTCAATATCACAATGTGTTAGCTTAGCCTGTTTCATGCAATCATGCAATTACGTAATTCGGCAAACACGGTACATTTAGTGATTTGTCAGGAGACTATCTTGTGATCTCATCTCTGTTTGAAAACACCAGGTGCAATCATGGTTGTTCAGGCTGTTGTCTTCCCTTGAGTTCAAAACAATCCATGAAACGCTCAGATAAGACGTCGATAAAGAGGCAGTAAATATATGCTTTTGGTATTCTTACCTTCTGGGCGAGGGGGGTGTAAGATACTTTGTTTCAGCATGACTGTGTTTACTTCCTGCAGCATGTTTTTATTATAGGGTCAACTTTTTATTTGCTTAAACATTCATCCATTGACAATTATCAAGAGATGTAATTTTAGAGAGTGACACAGTGGGTGTTAAAGTCGTCACTAAGATATCATTTGATTATCCAGATTGTCTTTTATCACACATGGAGCGGCTCTAGAGAGTCACGTAACACACAACTTCACCTTACGTAGCAAAAACGGCAAATATGTCTTACCTTTGCTGTTTTCTGATCCTGAAAAGTCGTGTTCAATGGCAATAAACGCATAAAAACGCTGCTGAAGGTTAATCCAATGTCTCTGTGTCACTTTGAAATGATTACTGATAATCCATCGTCATATTTATGATCAATAAGCCTAGTTTTCAGAGCGTAACGTAGCTTTCGGTTTGGGCAAACTGCGTGCGCATCACTATCACTCCTCAATGGTCACCAAAATCAAAAGTAATCTCAGGTGCTGCGTCGCAGCATTCAGAGTAATTTGCTGACATTGTGTTCAACGCGTCATAGAGCGAGCAAGTCATTTCATTGGACGAGAGTAGTGATGGGTCGTTCGCGAACGATTCGTTCTTTTTGAACGAATCTTTGAAGTGAACGAGATGAACTGATTCCTCCCACAAAACGATTCGTTTGTTTGAGTCGCCGCCTTCCGCCAAAAGCTAAAGAGAAGCTGTTCGCGAACTTAAAGAACTGGCGGAAACAGTTCAGAACTGTTTCCTACAGTTCTTTTATCTTATATCCCTTTCTTTCAAGAGGAGGGTCCCGTTAGGGCCCCTCCGAAATACTGGATGTTCCATCTACACAGAGTTGGACTCAGTTAGACAACTACCACAAATACAATGAAGTACTTTACTGTTGGACTCAGTACTACTGTAGTTGGAATTCTACCACAAGTAGGCTACTATGAAGTTATTTTACTGTGTACTTTCAGGTATTCTCTGTCAAACTCCTGTGGCAGAAAATCATTTTATCTCTCATCAAATATAGCTGAAGACATGCAGTTTGACAGAGGATTAAAACTGTAATCAGAGCCCTCTCATCTGAGCTTCAGAGGGCGGATAGCTGGGCTCCGTAGCGTCCAGCTAGCTTAGCCGCTAGCTTAGCCGCTAGCTTAGCCGCTAAATACACACAGCGTTGTATTCTCCTCCCCCTGTCGGCCCTAAAAGCTTCAGAGGGCGGATAGCTGGGCTCCGTAGCGTCCCACTAGCTTAGCCGCTAGCTAAAGGTAAACATAGATGGGTACATAGAATATGAATAAATCGTCACCGATGTAGAGGATATATTTTTTTATTCACTTTGAACTCGGCCAAATGGAGTTTAATGCTTTGGGATTTAAGTTGGGCCACATAGTACGTGCATGGGTTTGAAAGTATAACGTGCTAGCCTGCTGTCAGGCACACATTTATGAGATTTAACAACGGCCAATTATATTTCTTAAATAATATGTAGCCTATTCCCAGAGCATAATTTATGGGGCAACAAGGTGAGGTGTAAAATGTGTTTTAATATCATACATTTTACGCCAGCAAACTTCTTGTACGGACTTCGGCAGTAGTGAAGACTCACTGAACGAATTAAGTACAAAGACGAATCGTTCGCGAACGTGCAAATCACCAGAAGTCGTTCGCGAACTGGTGAACGAATCAGTGAATGAATCTTTAAAGTGAACTGAATCAAAAGATTTGTGTCCCCGAAGGGAATCTAAATGCTCATCACTAGACGAGAGGCATACTATGAGAGCTGGTCATAGGGATGCGTTCAAATGTAGTCAGTAATTTGAGGAACTGTCGAAATGGCGAACGCAGATAAAGTTGAGCTCGAAAATCCTCCAGCATCATTGAAGTCTCCGGTTTGGGAACATTTTGGTTTCGCAGTTACGTACAAGGATGACGGACAATGACATTTGGACCAGCCAAAGCTGTTTGTCGGCATTGTTCAACTAAAATTAGTTACGAAACCCAACTCCCACTAGCATTTAAGCCTCCACCACTCGCAAAAAGTTCAGACCAAGCCAAAGCTATTACAAATGCCAAATATCCTTATGTTGCCATGTTAGCAAAGCGCTACCTGGCTGTATCTGCTACCTCTGTCCCTAGCGAGGGTGTTCTCCGCAGCAGGAGACATTGTTAGTGCCAGCAGATCTGCCCTTTCGGCAAGCAATGTAGAAGAGTTCATCTTTCTTTAAAAAAACATGAAAATACAATGACAAGCAAGTCCTCATGTCAAACTGGCTGCTTGGGTACTAGTACAGTACAGTTCAAATACAGATTATTTCAGTTCATCGAAATGCTGCACCTTAATGTTTATTTTATTATATTTTGTATTTGAGTGAATACATTATTCACAGTTTAATAATAATTTTAAAAAAATATGTTATGTTTTGTGATAATTTTTTCCGCTGTACCGAACCGAACCGTGATCTAAAAACCGAGGTACATACCGAACCGAAATGTTTGTGAACCGTTACACCCCTAATTTGCAACATAGGTGGTCCAAATGTTTGGAAATGCATGTGTGTATAATAGGAAGATGAATCCACGAGGATATCCATCCAGGACCTATGATCCAGGACCACAGCCACGACTCAAGATCCAGGGCTCGCGATCCAGGACACAGGACCGCAGGATCATCCATGACTCCGGATCCCAGCGTATATAGACACCAAAAAGAAAGACACTTGGGGAAGCTGGGTTAATGGGAACATGAGAGTACCCAGGTATAGACAGAGAGAAGGAAGAAGTAAGATGTCCCTCGACAAACTAAGCCTATATCAGCAAAACTAGGGGCTCAATCTAATCAGCCCTAACTATAAGCTTTATCAAAAAGGAAGGTCTTAAGCGCACTCTTAAAAACGGATAGGGTGTCTGCCGCCCGAACACAAACTGGAAGCTGATTCCACAAATGTGGAGCTTGATAAGAAAAGGCTCTGGCTCCCATTGTACTTTTAGAGACTCTAGGAACAACCAACAACCCTGCATTCTTGGAACGCAATGCCCTAGTAGGACACTAGGGTATAATGAGTTCTTTAAGGTAAGATGGCGCCTGCCCATTAAGGGCTTTGTAGGCGAGAAGAAACATTTTAAATTCTATCCTGTGTTCTATAGGGAGCCAGTGTAAGGCAGCCAGAACAGGAGTAATGTGGTCCCTTTTCCTAACTCTGGTTAGTACACGAGCTGCAGCATTTTGAATCAGCTGAAACAACTTAACTGACTTCTTCAGGCATATGATAATAAAGAGTTACAATAATCCAGCCTTGAAGTAACAAATGCATGGACTAGTTTCTCTGCATCCCCAGCGCGTGCACTACGCTCTGCATCAGCCAAACGACTCGCTGCACCCTCGCTGCGAAGGGGACCCAAGTTCCCATCAGCAAAAACACGTGGGTTTGCTATCCTGGCTCCAAAATGGTGGAATGAGCTCCCCATTGACATCAGGACAGCAGAAAGCTTACACACCTTCCGGCACAGACTGAAAACTCATCTCTTTCGACTGCACTTCGAGCGATAGAATTACGAACAAAGAACTGCTAACAGAGCACTTATATATATATATAAAGCCAGTTGAGTAGCACTTGAAATGTTTGGCTCTATGATACCTGATGTACTTTATGATTCTGTTTTCTTCAAGGTTGTGTCTTCCTGGTCGAATGTACTTATTGTAAGTCGCTTTGGATAAAAGCGTCAGCTCAATGTAATGTAATGTAATCGTTTTGAGGCAAGATATGCCTGATTTTTGCAATGTTACGTAGAGGTAAGTAGGCGGTCCTTGAGATTGATATTATGTGGGCGTTAAAGGATAAATCCTGATCAAATATAACACCAAGATTCCTTACAGTCTCACTGGAGGCCAAATGAATGCCATCCATAGTTAGTATATCTTTAGATAGTTTGTTTCGTAGATTCTTCGGGCCAAGTACAATAACTTTTTATTTTTAGCCGTGTTTAAGATCAAAAGGTTTAAGGTCATCCACGTTTTTAAATCCTTGAGGCAGTCTTGAATTTTATTTAGATGATTCATTTCATCAGGCTTGATTGATAAATATAGTTGAGTATCATCCGCATGATTGGAATATCAAACGCACAGTGTGTAGTTGTTTTAGGGCTAGATATTTCTCGTTCAAAAACAATAACAAAAGTCGGAGTTAGATGTCGTTGTGAAGTTGCATAGCATCATGGGAGTTGTGGTTTTTAGCACAATTGTGTCTTCTAATAATTGTGTACTAAGTAGAGAATAAGGAGAGTTTTTAGGAATATTTAAAAAAGCTTGCTGAGCCAGACTGCAAGACCTCTTTAAATATTGCTTACATTTTAATTTTGCAAATGTTTTTGGGGTAGATTGTTCAGCACTAAAGGATGATAATTAAAAGCTAAGCTCGATTTAAATACTATAGAGTATATGTGTTTGCTAGCAAAACAGGTAGCAGTTTCATTTACCTCTGTTATAAGACCCCGGTGGAAATAGTTATTGAAAGGAAATCATCATTACACAATGAGTGCAGCACATAGGTCACCGAGCAGTCTATGAGCTCCATGGAGATGCTGGCTCTGAAACATCACACAGCCGGAGCAATCACAGGTCGAGACGGATAATCATAGAGATGAAGACGTGTGATGAATTTATTAACAGAGAAATATTTTGCGCTATCTTAACTTTGAACGATTAGTAATATCTGTTACATTAAGATGTGATAAATGCATGTTCACATGTTGTCACTGGAGGCGTTTCACAGCTGTGTGTCAATCTGGATGCGTGTGTCGTTAGCATAAAGCTGTTCCGAACACGCTGTGCTACATGTGAGCTTCTAGTTATGCACAGGTAGTTATGCAGCGGGAACATAATGAATAAACTACTAAGTCATTAATTGGGCCTGTAGTGTGCAGAGGGCATCATAGTGGGAAAGAGCTAACTGCTTATGTAAAGTGATCGTCTCATTACTGTTGCATAATAAAAACATGACCTGATCAATTATGTGTTGTTAGATTATCAGTGGGATGCTGGGTACAGTTTGTACACGAGGACAGAGGTCACTCAATGTTTCATTACTGAACCCATGCATCCTCTCACTGGAGAGCCCAATTGAACTTTAGCAATGAAAGAGTGGTTGGAAATGTATTGACAGTCATTACTGAGGTAGACACACACATGTCATCTATCTTAAAAAGGACATATTGTGCTTATTTCAGATGTATATCAGTATATAGTGTCTCTACTTTAAAGAGTCCTCTCCTGCTGATGTTCAGGTGTATATCAGTATGTAGTGTCTCTACTTTAAAGAGTCCTCTCCTGCTGATGTTCAGGTGTATATCAGTATGTAGTGTCTCTGCTTTAAAGAGTCCTCTCCTGCTGATGTTCAGGTGTATATCAGTATGTAGTGTCTCTACTTTAAAGAGTCCTCTCCTGCTGATGTTCAGGTGTATATCAGTATGTAGTGTCTCTACTTTAAAGAGTCCTCTCCTGCTGATGTTCAGGTGTATATCAGTATGTAGTGTCTCTACTTTAAAGAGTCCTCTCCTGCTGATGTTCAGGTGTATATCAGTATGTCGTGTCTCTACTGTCTCCATGCTTTAATGTTCAGAAAGCTCTTTACTTTTCTCATACTGCCTGTATGAGCTGCAGCACCTCTTTTCACCCTCTGTCTGAAACCAGATCCCAGTCTGCTCTGATTGGTTAGCTGGCCGGCTCTGTTGTGATTGGTCAACCGCTTAGAGATGTCCCGCCCCTTAGCCTATCACGTACAAATGTTGTCATTGCAGTCATTGCGTGCCTATTGATTTGAACACGATCCGTGTATCCATCATTTCCTGGTCTTCTCTAAAGAAAAGGGACCAATGGAAACGTTGTCATGTTGCCGTTGTTCAGCATGGAAACATTCATTAGCTAACAATGACATTATTGTTTTATTGATATAAAGGGAGGTCGGGTACTCTTTAAAACAGCTGCTAGTTATGGGTACTTTTTACTCAAGTACATTTCAAAGCCCATACTATAGCATGATAGTGGACCTATCATGCTATATTTGAAAATATATTGTAGGGCCATACCTATATAAAACATGTCTGTGAATTTTTTTTTTCAAAATACCAAACGGATCCTGCATTTTAGCCATGCCTTATTTCGCTCTATTTGCTCTATTCCAGCGCTGTGTTTGCAGGGGCTGATTCTGTGACATAGCTTTAATGCAAATGAGCTGCAGCTGACCACGCCACCCTGCAAGAGAGGGGAGCGTGCTTTTAGATCAGCTGCTGGGCTCTCAGAAGAGGGGGAGGAAAAGAGAGGCTCCATTTTTTATTATTATATAGAGTAATTATTCATTTGTTTTAAAGCTCAATAAATAACAAAGAAGACCTCTTTAACGGACATGTTGACCGGCGAAAAAACTGAAACTCTGCCGGACGATCCCCTCGTCCCTTGGAAGAGGCGGAGAGGTGGGTGTTTTTCATCTGCTGGTGGCAAACCGGAGAGAATTACAGCAGCAGGAGCAAACGCTTGCCTCGGGGAGGGAGAAAAAGAGCCAGAGCGTCCACAGTGCGACACATATTTATGTATAAAAGACATCACAAAGTGCATTTTGCATGATAGGTCCCCTTTAAGTACGTTTCGAACCCCCTACTTCTGTACTTCTACTTGAGTAAAGGATTGTTTCTGAGGGTCCGGAGCCAGACGTCTGCAGCTGTTGCTGTTCTCTGGGATGGCTCCATGTGCCGAGGAAACATTGTTTGTGGAGCTTCAGCACAACGTGTCCTGCCTGAGGCCTTGAGCCATTGTTTGAGCGATGTGAAGGGCCGTGTTTGTTCAACATCATGAACAGAACAGCCTTCATCACTGACAGACAACAATCGTTCACCTTGACTCCGGGGCAGAGCTGCAGAGGCAACACGAGGCAGAGGAATTCATCTGAGATACTCTGAGCAGAGGCAATATGACAGGAATGATGTGTTTTTAAGACTCTATACACTTTGATTTAATGAAGCACAGCCTTGTGGCTTCATCACAAAACAAAACAGGTATTTGTCTGTTAAAACTGGACTGTACGTGCATTACAGTTTCATACGCAGGTTCTCTACCCTCCTTTTGAGCAGGTATGGTGGGAGAAACATCATGAGAAGAAAGGCGTAAAATTACGTCCTTTTTATATTTCCATGTTTTTACTGTATGTGCATAAAAAAAACCTTGAGAGGAAATGCTGTACATTTAGAAAAATCACAAAACACTTATTTTTTACGCTCAGTTGAGAAAAAAACATTTGCAATACATGGATACAAAACACAATGCAACAAGTGAGTGTCATAGATATATGACTTTTCTCTATTTTAGATCCGACTGGTGCAGTTTTGATGATGTCGTTTTTTGGGCCCTTGTCTTCTGCAGTGGTTAATATTGTTCTGACCGGGGAAAGGGCGCCACTTCTAGTACTCATTTGGATGAACCAGCAACCCAAAAATCATATAATTTTAGTGGATGAAAACAATAATTAATTTGCTGATATTCTCAGTGTTTGGTTAAAACTTGCGATACAAGCCCATTAGGCGCATTCACACCGCAGTACTTTTCCCACAAAGGTTCATGCGAACTTAGTTCATGCGAACTCTTTAGTTCGCATGAACTAAGTACAGATCGCGTTCACACCGGAAAAAGTCTCTGGCGGTGGATTAGGCAAATGAAGCCGCTGACGTCACTTCTTCTTCTTCTTCTGCTTTGGGTTTACTGGCAGGCTACAAACAACTTCACGGCGGATACTGCCGCCCAAAGTCCCCGGCCGGAAGTCCCCGGAGTTGGGGAAGGCTTCAGTAGAAGCTGCTGGGACTCCCAGCAGCTTCTACTGAAGCCTTCCGAGTAAATCGCCAGAACGCCGACACCTCCTCATCTCCACCGCTCCCATGTTTTATTTTGTGTTGCCATAAGTTAGTCTCTCTGCGTTTCTGCGCTGGGCTAATGCTAATAATGCTAATGCGAGGATAATAAAATGGCGGCTTCACAAAACGTTTTGGGAGTTTTATGGGGCGTGGTTTGAAATCCGCCCAGCCAATCAGAAATATTGCTCTTTTCTCACAAAAGAGCCGCTCGAAAGTCCCTGCTCTCTAGCACGGACTTTCGAGGGGGTAAAAAGGTTCTCATGAACTACTTTTAGTACCGGCTCTTTTTGGTGTGAACGCGACAAAAGAGTTCTCATGAACTAAGTTCGCATGAACCTTTGTGGGAAAAGTACTGCAGTGTGAATGCGCCTAAAGTTCTTTGAATCTAGAAATACAGTTGTTGAAGAAGTCACACATCATTATTTGCAGAAGCTCATTTTCAGAGCCTCACTTAAGAGCACATTTGTGTATTAGTGCGCTGCAGTAAAGGTTTTTGGATTATTATAAACAAACACTGTGTTGCTCAGATCCACTGGAGAGACAATGACTTTGACCTTGTCATTTATAATTTTTCAGATCATCACATGGAAGAACATTTCTTAAAACCTATCTTTGTTCCTGAATAGATGTGAATACGCCACAAAACTGTCTCCGAGGTGCCTTAAAAGTCACCAAACTAACAAATCAATCAGTGTTCGGTGTTTTGTCCACACATCCAGAACATGTAAACATCATTGCACCGCGGCTGTTATACAACGTTCCCATTGATTATGTATTGAAAAGGCACGTGGCATGCTGCATTGATTCACAGTCCCTGCGCTCTCCTCTCTGCAGCAGAAGCAGAGCAGTGTGCCGGTCCGGGACAGCAGAAGGGAACCCTCTGTTTCTAAAAATAGCTCCCATCGTCCAAATGCTGCAGCAGCATTCATAATCAATGGGCCTCGTACGTCACTGCATGCTTTCCCTCTCTCCTAGTCGCTGTGGTGGGGGGATCTTATTTTACTCTGGTCCCAATTTAAAGGTTCCCTATTATTTCATCAATATATTACAGGTCTCAGATATACACAGAACCTGTCTCTGAAGTGTTTGGCTCCAAACACCAAACAGATCATTACCCATAATCCCCTCTGTTTCAGCCCTGTTTCCAAAGTGCTGATTCTCTGTCTGTTACTTTAGATGAAAATAAGGAGCCCCTCTGAGAGACATTTGGTTAAAAAGAACACAATGGTGCTCTAGGACAGTGGTTCTCAACTGGTGGGTCGCGAGCCACTTTTGGGACCCGTTTCTAGAGGGGCGCGGATGTGTGAGTGAAGAAAAAAAAATTGGAATTCTTTTTTTTTTTTGGGGGAAAAAGTCAAACTTTTATTTTGAAGGCCTAATTTTCTAACGCTGTGCATGCAGTCGGCGTTGGACTGAAAGCACCGGAGACCATAAACGGTTTTGAAAACTTCTGTCACGTAGTGATCATCTTCTCAATAAAATATCTTTGCTGATGTTTTTCCGAGTCTTCTGGCCAATCAGAATCAAGATTGTTGCCGGAAGTCCCCACGGAGAATAACTTAGCGGTCAAACTCTTCTTTATACATCCATGGGTACAACTTCAGATACAAATGAACACATAATGAAATATGACCCCCGGTCTGATGACTGACAGGTCACAGAACAATGGGGGCTATCTACCCTTACCCACAATTTAAAGTAAGTCACACAGACTATCTCTTCTTTACTCTTCTCACAGCAAGATGTCAGAACAAAGTGAGAAACAAACAATGGCATAAAATATTATTAATATGTCGGGTAGTGATAGATTTATTTATTTTCTTCTCAGAGTGTACCAGAATGCATAGTTTATGTTAGTATTTCTTAAAATCTCCTGGGGGAGAATCCCCCCAGACCCCCTGCTGGGGTTGGGTTTTCAGCATGCGTGCCTTTTTATATAGTTCAGCTTTGATTCCATCATCTCATTAAACCTTTTTTTACCTTGGTTGGTGATTGGCTAATGGTTACACAAGACAAAACATCGTTATGACATCATGAAGTGGCCAAAATCTGATCAGCTAATTTTCAGACAGGTTTTTATAGAAATGGATCAAAAAGAGAGAGAATCTTTGACTAAAGATTAATAAAATAAAATTACTGTTTGCTGCAATGATCTCCTCCATCTGTGTGCTCTGTTTGATGCATCCTAAGTTCGTGCCCTCAGCTGAGGACATTGTTATATAAAGATGACACTGTGAAGACCTTCCTGTATTACACCGCTGAGGTTTTGCTGCAGATCCTCTGTTAAGTTCTGATGACTTAGTTAAACATCCCAAAGGCATCATGCTCTTTCTCACAGGAGAAATGTTTTGCATCTGTTTTTAGAGGACAAACCTTTATTGTAATGGGCAGGGATATAAAGGGAGGGTAAGAAGAGGGTCCCTATTACTGTATGCTTACTTTCAGGTGTATATCAGTATGTAGTGTCTCTACTTTAAAGAGTCCTCTCCTGCTGATGTTCAGGTGTATATCAGTATGTAGTGTCTCTACTTTAAAGAGTCCTCTCCTGCTGATGTTCAGGTGTATATCAGTATGTAGTGTCTCTACTTTAAAGAGTCCTCTCCTGCTGATGTTCAGGTGTATATCAGTATGTAGTGTCTCTACTTAAAGAGTCCTCTCCTGCTGATGTTCAGGTGTATATCAGTATGTAGTGTCTCTACTTTAAAGAGTCCTCTCCTGCTGATGTTCAGGTGTATATCAGTACGTAGTGTCTCTACTTTAAAGAGTCCTCTCCTGCTGATGTTCAGGTGTATATCAGTATATAGTGTCTCTACTTTAAAGAGTCCTCTCCTGCTGATGTTCAGGTGTATATCAGTATGTAGTGTCTCTACTTTAAAGAGTCCTCTCCTGCTGATGTTCAGGTGCATATCAGTATGTAGTGTCTCTACTTTAAAGAGTCCTCTACTACTAATGTTCAGGTGTATATCAGTATGTAGTGTCTCTACTTTAAAGAGTCCTCTCCTGCTGATGTTCAGGTGCATATCAGTATGTAGTGTCTCTACTTTAAAGAGTCCTCTCCTGCTGATGTTCAGGTGTATATCAGTATTTAGTGTCTCTACTTTAAAGAGTCCTCTCCTGCTGATGTTTAGGTGTATATCAGTATTTAGTGTCTCTACTTTAAAGAGTCCTCTCCTGCTGATGTTCAGGTGTATATCAGTATGTAGTGTCTCTACTTTAAAGAGTCCTCTCCTGCTGATGTTCAGGTGCATATCAGTATGTAGTGTCTCTACTTTAAAGAGTCCTCTCCTGCTGATGTTCAGGTGTATATCAGTATTTAGTGTCTCTACTTTAAAGAGTCCTCTCCTGCTGATGTTTAGGTGTATATCAGTATTTAGTGTCTCTACTTTAAAGAGTCCTCTCCTGCTGATGTTTAGGTGTATATCAGTATGTAGTGTCTCTACTTTAAAGAGTCCTCTCCTGCTGATGTTCAGGTGTATATCAGTATGTAGTGTCTCTACTTTAAAGAGTCCTCTCCTGCTGATGTTCAGGTGTATTTCAGTATGTAGTGTCTCTACTTTAAAGAGTCCTCTCCTGCTGATGTTCAGGTGTATATCAGTATTTAGTGTCTCTGCTTTAAAGAGTCCTCTCCTGCTGATGTTTAGGTGTATATCAGTATTTAGTGTCTCTACTTTAAAGAGTCCTCTCCTGCTGATGTTCAGGTGTATATCAGTATTTAGTGTCTCTACATGTCTCCATGCTTTAATGTTCAATGTTTAATGTTGTGCTGCAGCATCTCTTTTCACCCTCTGTCTGAAACCACAGCCCAGTCTGCTCTGATTGGTTAGCTGGCCGGCTCTGTTGTGATTGGTCAACCGCTTAGAGATGTCCCGCTGCTTAGCCTCATGTACAATGTGTTGGAGCGCTAGCCGATAGTAGCGAAGTAAACAAAGCACTGAGGATCTAATAGGGTTTTGCCTGAAATGCCTAATTAATTTTTATGTAAATTATGACCATTTCACACAAATGGCCAATAGGATAAAATGATAACGTTTTGGACGGACATGGATGTAAACTGCCTCTTCACTGGTTGGTGGAGGCATACAACAGCAAGGCTTTAACCAGTTACAATCTCTGCTTCGGCTCTTCCCATTTCAAATGTGCTCATTAGGGTCTAACTCAACCAGATTATCACTTCCCCCTGAGTCTTCCCCCGCAAAATATCTGTATGGTTAAAACCCTAAAGTCAGCAGGAAGAGACAGCAGCGATGGGTAATTGAAGAGACCAGCAGTGATGGTGAGGATCTCAGGAGCCCACTCAATTTTGGACACTTTCCTTGTGGGAACTAATAATTGCACATTTGTGTCACATCGACCAATTTGTGCTGACACCACAATTCACTGTGTGTATGGAGACGCAGCGACTCAACACAGCTGCTGTCCAGGAGCTATAAATAACTCTGCATGCAGCAGCTGAGTGCACGACAGCAGATTAGCATTCAGGAATCCCATCGTTTGTCTTTAAAGGTAGGGTAGGTAAGAATGGAGAAACCAGCTCGAGTGCGCTAGAATTTGAAAGTACGCAGCCGAAAAAAATCTACCCCTCCCTTCAGACTTCCTTACAGAGCCCCTCCTGCAACACACACGAACGCGCACATGACCAATGAGGGCACGTGATACGTTTGTGCACGAGATGGAAGGATGACAGGCAGGTAGGCCAGTGTTTTTCAAAGTGGGGACCCCCCACGGCTTTTTTTAGATGTTATTAATAACTGCATATCTATCAATCTATGTGTCCTTTGATGCCAAGCTTTTCATATTTTTTGTTTTTGAATCACATGTCCGCCCTTCAAGCCAATCAGAATCGAGCTGCCGCTACTGAGAGTGAAAATGTGCTCAGCTTTTGGAGCAAGTGAGAGCTAGTGAATGTTTCGCTCTGCAGCTGGATGAGAGCAAGGATGTAGCAAATGTCACAGAATTGCTTGCATACATCAGATTTATTTCAGAAGACAACTTTGTTGAGGAAATATTATTTTGCAAAACGTCGAGGTAGGACCACATGAAGCGATATTTTCCTAGTTTTAGATGAGTACATCATCTCAAACGGTCTTGACTGGTCTTGTTGTGTGTGTTCAGATGGGGCGGTGAGGCTATGACAGGCAAAGAAAGCGGAGTGACAGCTTCGATCAGGCAGAAGGCCCCAAATGTAGTGGCAACGCCCTGCATGCTCCATCGGGAGGCACTTGTACACATCATTTAAAAAAAAAAGATTTGCAACACGGGGGTCCCCGCCAGAGGATAATGCTATATGGGGGTCCTTGGCATGGCAAAGTTTGGGAACCCCTGAGGTAGGCCATCCAGTTATTTTAGCTGGGCCGACTAAATGATTGACAAAACTTGGTATAATTGTTATGTATGTGTTGTCAAAGCATTTAATGTATTCATTGCTTTCGGGATGTCTTTGGGATCTGAAGTGATTTACTTACCCCACCTTTAAGAGCAGCTCATTGCCGTTGTTTTATCACCCTGAACAATTTGACTAAACGGAAAATAATTGGATACGCTGATATCAGTCAACAAGGTCAGAAAGATATATAAGTTTCAAAGCAAAAGGAGCTCGAGGCTGTATTGATAATTGCGTCAAAGAGCTGTCTGCCCTCTTGTCTCTGAGGCACGATCTTTGAACCCTTTCAAACCGTCAGACGGCTGGCCTCAACTTCCTCTGGAGCTGCAGAGAATATTTTTCAGTTTCGTAATAGGTCTCAATTAAATATGAATGCTCCGCTTGGGTTTCCCCCTTCTTCACCCTCCTGCAGGCGGGAAAACTCAGCAAGGCCAGTGAACTCTGATAACACCCAGCAATGTGCTTTCACAACAGTGAGGAATCCTGTCTGATGCAACAGAGACTTAAGACTCTACTGGGAGTGTGACATTGAATTCAAGATTCTGCAAATGTTCAGGTTTATATTTGTATTTTGTGTCCGTAATGTGAAATGTGATGTAATTTTGAAAAAGGGCCAGTCTGTTTTGATTAGTTAGATTGTCGATTCTGTTGTGATTGGTCGACTGAATATATAAGTCCCGCCCCTTAGCCCTTCACGTTCAATGTGTTGTAGCACTAGCCAATAGAAGTGCAAGGGTTATATAGTGATGGCACTACTCTATGTTACCAAAGTAAACACAGGAGTGAGGGTCTAATAGGGTCTTCATTGAAATAACTTAATAGTTATGACCATTTCTCACACAAATGTCCATGTTCTGGAAGTAAACAAAGGAGTCAAATGGAGCGATTTTAGGCAGGGGGGGTGTGGGATTTCGACCTTTGCAGACCATTTACATGCAAAAAAAACATATATAAATCACTACAGAAAAGAGAAAACCCCAAAAAGTATTAAAGATCCCCTTTAATTAAAGTGTAAATGTAATGCAAGCCCTTGTCGTGTGTTTACAGACCAGCATTTGAGACGTGCACAGAAGTAATTTATTTGGGAAACATTTTAAACAGCTGCCATTTGGACCCCAGTGGTTGTTCCTTTCAGATAATGCTGTTAGTGTTTCTGACCCACAGCAGGTTTGGGCTTTGTTAACTGGAGCATAACTGGAGAGTGCAGAGAGTTATGGAGTATCCTCTGCCCCCCCTGAAGCAAAGTGCTGCCTCCATAACATAAGAAGATGCTTGGTTTCCTGTTACAGTATAAAAGTATTTTTGTTAAAACAACAGTCCCTCTTTTCTTATGTTAAAAACAAAGAGCCGTGTTCAGTATTGCCGAATGTTGGCGTCTTGAAACGTCACACACGTCAGCTGAGGATTAAAATAATCACGAGTAGTTTTTGTCTCTGTGGTTTCTATTGGTGCCTTTTATTCCATCACAGCCGGGCATCAATCCAATTACAGGACTGGAGTTGGCAGATATTGTAAAGCACTTGGAGAGATGTAAGCTCCGGATGACACACTCTGCACATATATAGCATGCAGTGAAATCCTCAAATAACACGTTGTCACCACTGTAGACCTTCCCTGTCCCACACGCAGTAATTAACGTTATACAATGGCTTTTTTTCCTGGGATCTAAAAGAGAGTACCCTCTAATTGAAACGTCAGAAGACTCAAAGCCTCAGCACCCACTCACTGAACAGTGGTGGTTATTTATCTTCGTTTCTAACCCCCATGCCAATTTAGGGGTAGATCATAGGTTATCAGAAGATGTGACCCACGACATTATGTGGTTGGATTCGTCTCTTGTCTCCCACTGTTAGATTTTCCAGGATATAAATAAACAATCACAATACCTTCTGCCTGTCAGGAATGTTTCCATTACCAGTAGTGGCTCCAGCTACCAGTCGACTGTAACAGTGTTCGTTATGCAAACTGAATTGATTTTCAAACTGGGTACATCTGCCATGTTGGCTAATGGATTTTGATTGTTTAAGAAATCAATGTTTGTTCAGTCCTTTCAGAGTAGTGATTGTACTTTGAACAGATAAGACCCTCAGCTGAATTACTCTAGGGTAGCAGGGGTGCAGGGTTTTTCCATTCGATAAAACATTGGTGCCGGTCTGGTCCTGAAAGTTAAAAGGGGAAATTCCAGTCAAATATTATCAGTGTTTACTGAGCACTAAAACTATTGACAGGCAGGCTATATAATGAATAACATCTTCATACTGTAGTATGTCGATGTGCAGGAAATTCCACTTGCGAAGCCTTTGCTGTAAGACTTTGCTTCCACTATAATCAATGAAAGAGTACTGCGGAAAACTTGTGTATGCGCCTAAGTGGTGCGCTATACAAACAAGCCTTCTATTCTTCTTTTACAGAAATCAAATTAAACTATTGATTTACAGAAAAGGACCTAATGACCTGGGTTTTAGAGTTTGTTTTGCCATTAGCAGCTGGCGGTTCCTTGATACCTTACATACCCTAGTGTAGTCTCAAGATGTTGGTGAGATTGTTGTTTTAAATGTTTCGCTGTGATATGTTCAACAACTGATTAAACTCTCCAACACAATCCCTAAACAAAAGCTTCTTCAATGTATTCAAATAGGACATTGACTGAAGAGAACACACACATGGTAAATACCAGATAACAGAAACCCTTCGGACCACACATGAAATTAGGTACAAAAGCTCATGGACCACTTTGGTAGTTTCTTCTCTTAAGCTCCGTCATGAAGTTCAATATTTGGATAGATTGCCATGGAATTTGGTACAGAAACCGTGTCCACCCTATGATGATGTTGAATTTCTATTTGTGGTCTTCTTGCACCATTAGCATGTCAGACAAACCTATCTGTGGTTGCTCCGAGTAACAAGTCTTGTAATAATGGACCTTCTGATGCAAAATACTTCAACTTCAAGGACTCTCATTATCAGAAATAGTGTGTAGTTGTCTTTTTTTGCTTATTGACATTTTGAGCGTTATTGCATGCTGACATTAACATTGACTTCAAGGTATCACTGCCTCCTGACTCTTATTATTGGTAGACTTCGATTCTCGTTGTCACATAATGTAGCTTTAGCTTATAGTTTCTTCATTGCAAAAGGTCATGTGCAGTCACCTAGCGTTCGCTCAGTGTTAAAGTTTAGGTCTCGTGTATACTGACCTATCCTCTCGTGCTATTTGAAGCTGCCTCTTCCACACTGTGCACCAGCGGGACGTTTAAGAACCAGACACGATCCCCCGCTTGATCCGTCGAACCTGCGCTACAGGCCAAAGCTTTGGAGACAAAAAAAAATGGCCTGATACAGAATTGATTCTTGGTTTCATGTCTGAGTCTTTGAATGTGTCCCATTCATCTATCATCAATAGCACAGCGCACCTTTGAACAGAGGGAGAGTTAAAGGGCAGTTGAAAGGCTCTTGAGTGATTTGCTGAGATTTTTCATATCTATAATGTTACTGACCGATGCAGTCGAGTGTGAGATGATGCAGGAAATATATATATATATTTTCCTAAGCCTTTCATATGCATGTGACATAGTGAAGTAGACATCCAGGTCAACACTTCAACCAAGTTACATAAACGTGGAGCTTCTGGTAGTTTAAAGAGAGTTCAGGGGTGTCCTAACCTTTTTCACCGAGGGCCACATACAGACAAATATATACGAAGGGCTGGGCCACTCACTAGAAGTGTATTGCCTCATAAATTCAGTTTGTAAGTTGGACAAATCTATCAAATGTAGGTAAATTGTTCTTGATACTTGAAAATGCTTGATACTAACAATAAAACCACTCGCAGCTCTCCAGAGGGTTTCATTTATTTTGTTAGCAGCTCATTCCTTAAAACAGAAGCTTCAGATTGCTGATAATAAGAGGAAATATGAAGGGTAGATGTCAAGGCTTTTTTCTCATCAACTTATATATATTAGCAAATGACTTTAATGGACTGAATTTATTTGAAAATTGGGCTTATTAAACACATGAATACTGTGTATATATTTGAACATATATATTTAGAAGTGCAATATAAGACAAGCAGAGGTTTATTATACTTTATTATACTTTAGGGGCGGTGGTGGCGAAGTCCATAGGGACTTGGCTTTCGCAACTGGAAGGTCACCAGTTCAGTCCCGGAAAGACCAAGTGCTACCGAGGTGCAAGGCACCGTTCCCTACACGGCTCCCCGGGCGCCGTACATAGTGGCAGCCCACTCTCCTAACACTAGGATCGTTTTTTAAGTCATTATACTTTTTACATTTGCTGAGTGAGGGCTGATTCAAAATGGTCCGCAGGCCGTAGTTTGGACACCCCTGCTTTAATTATTCCTGGCAACTACTTCCGAACTGCATCCCCCATCCTCCAGGCGTCCCGGGCTTCACATCCTCGATCTCGGTCACTGAAGGGGAAGAAATGAGGGATTAGGACACACTTCGGTGGGCAGTAGCATCCACACTCATCCCATTCTCCTCCTCTTTTCGTGGGCTGACATTCCCATCAGGACCTGCTCTCAGAGGCAGCTCATTGCTTTGACACGCTGGTGAGTTCTGCAACAACGAGGAACTTTTACCTCTGACCGAGCAGAGTGGGGGAGTGCAAGTGGAGCACAACGTGTTGCAGGAGGCTGTGACTAAAGGCCCGTTAGGACTGTTTGGCAAAACAGGAAGTGTCTGACTCATTTTAGCTTTAAGGATATTTGGGTTTGTTTTTACATATAATCCAAAGACATATACTGACCATGTAGAAGAGGTGAGGGTTAGGGGAGTAATTGTGTAAAGCAAATTGCTGCAGCAGGCTTTACCTTAAACCCTGTTTTGACTGTTTGGCAAAATAGATTCTGACTCGCTTTGATATTTGGGATTTGTGTTTACATATAATCCAAAGCACCGTGTAAAAGACGGTTAGGGTTAAGGTGAGGGGAACGTGTGAAACGCAATTTGCTGTAACTTATTGCACGTATTATGGCAAAATAAAACGGCTGACTTTCTTTAGTTTTTAAGATATTTGGGGGTTTTTTCTCCAAAGAACCTAAATTGACCAAGTAGAAGACAGTTAGGTTAGGGGAGTAATTGTGTAACGCACATTTCAGTAGTACCTTAAACCCCGTTTTGACTGTTTGGCAAAACAGAAACAGGTTGACTCACTGTAGTGTTCCAGATATTTGGGTTTTGTATTGACTTATATCCAAAGAACATATACTGACCATGTAGAAGAGGTTAGGGGAGTTCTTGTCAAATAGAAATTGCTGCAGTATGCTGTGACTAAAGGAACGTTAGGACTTTTTAGCTAAATAGAGTCTGACTCACTCTAGTCTTCAAGATATTTGGGTTTTTCTACTTATAATCCAAGAGCACATATACTGACCATGAGGAGGTTAGGGTTAGGGGACTTCTTCTAAAATGCAAATTGCTGCAGAAACAGTCTGACTTACTCTAGCTTTGAGGATATTGGGGTTTTGTTTTACATATGACTCCAAAGAACATATACTGACCATGTAAAAGAGTTTAGGGTTAGGGGAGTTCTTGTCAAATGGAAATTAGGGTTAGGGTTAAATAAAAACAGGCTGACTTTCTTTAGTTTTGAGGTATTTAGGGTTTTTAATTCAACGAACCTAAATTGACCAAGTAGGAGACGGTTAGGGTTAGGGCAGTAATGCAAATTGCTGCAGTAGGCTTTGACTAAAGGCCTGTTAGGATTGTTTGGCAAACAGAAACAGTCTGGTTCACTCTCTTTCAAGATATTTGGGGTTTTGGTTTTACATATGATCCAAAGAACCTAAACGGACCATGTAAGAGACGGTTTGGGTTAGGGTTGGTGCATCTTCATGGATTTAAGAGAGTGGCTTTCATCGGATTTGATGCACTCTGTGAACTGAGGCAAATGCTATTGACCTGAAATGTTTTCCACTGCAGACCACACATCCTACTATAAGCTCTGCTCCATTTAGCACATCGACTCCCCTCAGCGCCCAGCACGGACACGTCTATGCTCCCGTTTCATAACTGGTCCCAGTCACAGGACAGAAGGCTTCATTTAGATGGGTCCTATATAGGTGTCATGTGCCCAGTCATTATTTTCAGGGCTGTGGGCAATATGTTGAGGTTTATAAAATGTTTTCCATTATTAGGTCTATGCTATTGTCAGATCCCAATTGGTGTTCTTTAAAATGTATGTTGTGTCTGGTCTGATATTGATATTTCCCTGGAATACGCAGATGCCCATTGGAAACTCAAACTAGTTTTATCTTGGCCTATAGAATTGACATTTTCACGTTAAGAAATCGGAAAACGACCTATGTTATAGTATATATATTATTGAGTTCTTAGGTTAACCAATAGAAATCATTCATTTTAATAAAGGTGGTAGTCCTTTTCATTTAGTGGCCTGTAATCGTTTCATATCCGTTTGCACAATGTCTTTTTGGTTGTCTGTTAGAAATATAATTGATATCAAGTTTTGCAACACACTTTCTTGGTCGTTTTGAACTATATACTTTAGGATTTAGTCATCAGACGTATAGATCTTAAGTTATCAGAGAAAACTAACTTGTAACTCAACTTGTTGTTGCTGTATACTGGGGGAGAAACACTGATTATTTTAACATAAAATAGCTTAATCATTGTTCTTTACTCGTTTTATTCTGGTCAATTATTTTGGAGACAAGGAGGACTAGGCAGATAATTATTCTCACAGTAAAACCATACGGTACCCATGATGTCATGCTACTTCAAGAACTCATCAAACTCTGTTTTGTTGCTGGTTTGATCTGCATTGTATTTAATTGGTTTACGGCTGATTTGATTCACGTTAAGAAGCTGAGTGTTGTGTACCATAGCCATAATCTTTCCTATCCTCAACCAAGTGTTGTGGTCCTCTAATTTAACTCTTTAAATTCGCCTTTGAATAAAACAAATGTTATCTATCACTATTATTTTCCCGCAATAGTGTTGATGCCTTTAAAAATTGAAGCCCTGAATAGAAAAAGTTGTCAGAAAACTGAATTTCTTGTTCCGGTATAAATAATTTTGCTTAGTAATCCAGCCTATTGAAAGTCATAGATGGTAAAATCCCCGTCACGATTATTCTAACTAGACGTAGGAAGAACAATTTCAGGAGGGACAGGTCCTACTTTAGGCATCGTTTTGACAATTTAAAGATGATACGTGCCGTCACCCGCAATACATTGGAGGTTTAGGGGGGTGTCCTGCTCCAAAAAATACACTATGTTCCTAATAAGTGTTATGTCTCTTTCCCGGTCAGCAGCGTAAGCTCCTACGCTGGTCAGAACAACACCTGAGGTACTATCTGCCGCGGTTGTGACTCAGAGGTTCATCTCAACAGTAAGAGTGTGAATACATCTTGGTCTGACCGTTCTCTGGTTGATTCGAAAAGTGGATTTTATTAAGAGCTTCTACCTTTTTCTCAAGTGAGTCGTGACTTATCTTTATTAACCTGTTTATTCAGGGAGTGGTTGTTCTTTGCACTCGTGAGCTCAACATTACGTGGGTGAATCTAAACGTGGGTCACATCTGCAGACTGCTTCTTTTTTCTTTTGGTACATTTAGAAAACTATTTGTTGAGAAAAAGTTGTACATTCATTTTATGTAGAACGATTAATTTAGCCCAAACATCGTGAGAGAATATGCAGTATATCAACAATATGGGTTTACTCATCCATTTCAACTATTTCTTTTATTAACCCTCCTGTTGTCTTCGGGTCAAATCTGATCGATGTACTGCTTTCATCAACACATTTTAGTTTTACATTGGATTGCATTCAGGCTTCATGACATCCTTCACAGGAGACATTAGAACATATCAAATTGCTGATCACCACTTTCATTGCATTTTGGATGATTTAGTCAACTTTGTAACACCATGGTGTTCCCGCTCAAACATGACCGCCATGAAGAAAAGGACTTAGTAACCATCCGGATCAGATACAACTTGGAATCTCAAGTGTAAACCTGCTGAGAAAAGTGCTGCAGTGAAATGGGACACATTTAACTTCATAAAAAGTAGGAATAGATGCCGATAGAAGGACTTTTAAGGAGCTTTATTATGTTCATTTTCATGTTTGTATTTGTCTTGTGTGCTCCTACCATGAGATTTTAACTTGCTTCATGTTTAAGAATGTGTTGGAGCGCTAGCCAATAAGAGCGCCAGTGTTACAAATTGATGTCACTATGTTCTGGAAGACAACAAAGGAGCAGGGGGGGGATGTGTCGGAGAGAAACTCCCTCTGCAGGGAACAGAGGGATTTTAGCCTTAGCAGACCATTTACATGCATCATTACACGAATTAGATAAGCCCCAAATATCTTGACCCCTTCAGGTTCAGGACTATATGTATATATGTATGTATGTATATCTATATGTATATATGTATGTATGTATATGTATATCCCAAAAGTGATTCAAACCCATGTGATTTAAATCAAAGTAAAAAAAACAGCACTTTATTTCTCGAAAATGTTTTTATGACAGAATAAGACAACGGGAATAAATGAATCGTTTCTTCAGGCAGTGTTTCGTGAAACAAACGTAGGATAAAGTGAACAAATGAAGCTTAATTAATATTCTCCTGTGAGGAAATGTGAGAGTTGTTTCCCTTTGGAATCCGGTGCTGTTTTGACAGCTGTGAGGCATATTGAGTGTCAGTGGGTGGGTGGGTGTTTGGGGGGCGGGGTGCAGATTCTACAACTTCAGGTTATCTTGAAAATGCAAATAACAACAGCCTGTTTGTTTATTTCAATACATCACAGCATTCTAACACCCAGTGAGTCATCATTCAGGTCATCAAGGAAAAACACTGTGGTGTGTGTGGTGTGGTGTGTGGGTGTTGTGTGAGCTGAGCTGTGGTGAGAGTGTGTCTCTAAGTGTGGTGTATGTGTGTGTGTGATATGTGGGTGGTCGGAGTGAGGTGTGTGGTGATGTGTTGGTGTGTGTGTGGGTGTGTGTGTATTGTGAGTGAGTGTGTGTGAGAGTGTGTATCTAGTGTATATGTGAGTGCGTGAGTGTGTGTGAGAGTGTGTATATAAGTGTGTGTCTATGTGGTGTGGTGTATATGTGGTGTGTGTGTGTGTGTGTTGTGTGTGTGGTGTGTGTGTGTGTGTGTGTGTGTGTGTGTGTGTGTGGTGTGTGTGTGTGTGTGTGTGTGTGTGTGTGTGTGTGTGTGTGTGTGTGTGTGTGTGTGTGTGGTGTGTGTGTGTGTGTGTGGTGTGTGTGTGTGTGTGGGTTGTGGGTGTGTGTGTGTATCTTATCTCTCAGGATGTTCACTGTTGTTCCGGTATGTATAGATTTGAATAACAACAGACACGATCGATTGCAGTGTTCACACCCGCCAATCCATCCTCGGTTTACTACAGCGTTACATAATACCCTGTATGTGCAATACTTAGAATATGGAAAGGGAAGTTGAGATTTAATCAGAAAGATAAATCCTTTTTCGTCCCATTGTGGGGAAATAAAAGAGGTCTAATTCTGCTTTTTGGGTCTTTTCCACATTGTAGGGTAAGGGGCGGGATATCTCTAAGCGGTTGACCAATCACAACAGAGCTGGCCAGTTAACCAATCAGAGCAGACATGGGCTCTGGTTTCAGACAGAGGGTGAAAAGAAGTGCTGCAGCACAGACAGCATGAGAAAAATAAAGAGATTTTTGAACATTAAAGCATGGAGACATGTCACAGAACTAAATATGAACCTGAAAATGAGCTTTATAGGGCCCCTTTAATATTGTTAGAGCAAAGGAACAGTCAGATAAAAGGCAAACATTGTAGATTCAACATATTAAATAAAGAGGCAAGCACGCATTAATAGTACAGTACACATTCAAGGTAAACATTTCATAAAACACATTTGTCCTTAGGGGATGTTACAGATCGACTAACATCAATTACAATTAAAATAGATCATAAACAAAATGTTAAATACAAATAGACAAAAAACTACGATACAACATCCCTTCTCGTGTGTGTGTGTGTGGTGTTGTGTGTGTGTGTGTGTGTGGTGTGTGTGTGTGTGGTGTGTGTGTGTTGTGTGTGTGTGTGTGTGTGTGTGTGTGGTGTTGTGGTGTGTGTGTGTGTGTGTGTGTGTGTGTGTGTGTGTGTGTGTGTGTGTGTGTGTGTGTGTGGGTGTGTGTGTGTGGTGTGTGATGTGTGTGTGTGTGTGGTGTGTGTGTTTGTGGTGTGTGTGTGTGTGTGTGTGTTGTTTGTGTGTGTGTTGTGTGTGTGTGTGTGTTGTGTTTGTGTGTGTGTGTGTGTGTGTGTGTGTGTGTGTGTGTGTGTGTGTGTGTGTGTGTGTGTGTGTGTGTGGTGTGTGTGTGTGTTGTGTGTGTGTGTGTGTGAGCATCGGGATCTCCCTCTCAGTCCCTCCCCCTCACATGAGTGTGTTGCTCATGGTGTTTTAAAGCAGGCAGGCGGTTCTCCCCGCGCACTCACCGCTCCTCTCGCTCAGCGCAGCATCCTCCACTCTCCACCGGGACTACATCTCTATCTAACTCCGCAGGGAAACTCTTCCTCTGTTCTTCACCAAACTGGCTCTGTCTGCGGCGCGATATTAAGGCGCACAACCGGACTTTTATTTCCCGATGTGGAGCTTTAAATGTCATTATAGCAGAACTAGTTTGGACTCCAGTTGGGACGCGGTGTTTGCACTTTGGATGTGCGGGATTTGGTGCTCTGGACAGCGGGGTTAAGTTCCCGAAGTGCTTTTAGTATTAGTCGGGGAAAGGACTTTGTGCAGGGGAGGGGGTGTTGGATACAGGAGGTCCAGGAGGGAGAGATGGTCCAGAACGTAATTCTGGTGTTCTTCCGCAGGAGACTGAGCCAGAGGCCGGCCGTGGAGGAGCTGGAGAGCCGTAACATCTTAAAGCGTAAGAGATGGAGCTTTTTATGTCATTATCCAACAATTACTATCATTACGTTTTTCTCCATGACAGCACAATTGCCTGTTTGTGTACACATCTCGTAATGGGACGTCTTGTGTGTGTTTATTTGAAAAATACGTGTGTTTATGTCCAAATATATGCTTTTATTTGAAAACGTGGGCATAATTTTACTTGATGTGGACGTTTCTCCGTTTTAAGAAAACATGGTTACACTTTAATATCTTTTAGTGACTATTGTGATGGGGGCTGAATGGATGTCCACTGCTTTTGTTTAAGAAGTTGAAAAAACAACAACAACAACAACAACAACAACAACAACACAAGAGCAGTTAGATCTCCATATCATTGCTTTGATTGTGAGCTTAATTTGTATTTTCTAAATGTATCAATCAATTAAGAAATATCAGCAGATTAATAAATTTTTATAAAATGATTTTCTTATATATTTCCAAAACATAACATTTTTAACCACAAATCCCCCAAATCATTGTCCTCTACTGTTTTCATTGAAACTTGACTGTAGTCCAAGTTGTAGGTTATTTTAATATTTGTTATTTAATCAAAACAAAGAAATGTCCTCTACGTCTTCAAATGACGACCTAAAGTCCAAATACTAAGATAATGAACTTGTTATTGATATTATGACAATTAAAGCACACAATATTCTCATATTGAGCTGACATGAGAGAATATGTAATCCATGTTCGCTATTTCCACTTTTTCTGTTTGAAAAACGACAACATTTATCAAATATGAACAAAAGGTTTTCTGATAATCGCCGAATCATTTGAGCTCTAAAGTCTTTAATCATTCTTAGTCATACTGTTTGTATTCAGGAGAAAAGCTCGGTGTCAGATCGTAACACTTCTAACTATGAAAGCAGTCCTAATTACATTTCATAGCACACTTTAAAAACAACGTCATCTCAAGGTGCTTCGAAATGCTATGAAGAGAAAATAAGATGAATTAAAAAGTGATCTAAGGAGCATCGAGCACCTGATACAGAACTATGAAACAGCCGTGTGAGGAATGAAGGATCTGAGCCAGGTGTGAGCTCAGCTGTCCGTCTCTCAGCGTCTCTGCACGGCGACATGTGTTCAGGAATTAAAACAAGAGCGCGATTAAGAATAAGTGAAGTGGCCTCTAGAGATATTTCTGCTGTATTTAATAAAGATTTCATCCTAAAGAGTGGTGTAGCAATGACATATTTGTAGGCCGACTCCGTAGTTAGCATCGCAAGGGCTCCCTCGACAAAAAAACAATGAGATTTTGTCCATTGGATTTCAGAAAATTGCACAAATTAAGCTCTGGTAAAAAAAGGTTTGTGATGTTTACATGTTTTACTTCAGCAGAATAATCTCCACATATTAACACCACTTGTTTTGCAGTCTCTAAAAGCTACAAACGAACTACATCACGTCACATGACTTCACGTCACAACCGCTAAGCTAAAGGTGGCTAATGTTCAGCGTGATGACGTTATGTCGTTTATTTGTCACTTGTTTAGCAACGGCCGTTTTTTTTCTGATACCGAGAATCTCTGGACTTTCACCGGTTCATACCAAGGGTAGAACAAGACATTAAACATTCTTACATTTGTTTAAACCGCAGACCTTAGTTCAGGCGTCTAAAAACACTTTGAGACGAGGGAACCAGAGGTTTGTAACTAATGTCCTGGTTTAAGGACTCATGCCTGCACCACTCTATAGAAGCTGTAATCCACCCGCTCTCTAACACACATCACTGATCTGAGGTCAGTTCTGTCCTCAGCACTTCTTCACTCTGAGTATTGATGAGAAGAGTCACACACATTATCTGTGCAGACTTCATCTACTGTCTAGTCTCTTTAAATAACCATTGGGGATTGTGTATTGATTTAATGAACTCATTTTCTTCTGACTTTTTGTTATAATATTTTGTTTTGCGTCAACAGAAAGAAATGACCAGACGGAGCAGGAGGAGAGGAGAGAAATCAAACAGCGGCTCAACAGAAAGGTGAGCAGCGCCATGGACATTACTTTTCTATTAGCTCTCACATTAAGGCAACAAAACAGACGCTTCATACCCAACCTGCTTCTGCTGTATTTTAATATGTCATTTCTACCAATCTCTTTGTAAGGCTGGGCATTATGAAATACATCTTAGTTCACAATCTCATTGACCAATCATCTCGATTATTGATATTTTGATAATATTGTAGACTTGACCATCGATGCTTTAAATGTCAAATTCAACCATGTGTGTTTACTGTATAAATCCCAATATGAGAAATGACACAAATGATCGTCTAAGGGGGCTTTACAATGTCTAAAGCAAATAATAAGTGGAAAAAGGCAACTTAATTATAAAAAAAGTAATTGATTGTCGGTTGGTCTATAAAAAAAATGCCAAGCTTGACCGAGCCAAATGTAACGTCTTTAAAAGTCGACCAAAAGTTTAAATACCTACAGATATTACATTAAAATGCTATTGCCCCGCCCAGTCTCGTTTGTGGCCGTTTGCTTTGATAAGATAATGAGATCTGACATTTCCTTTGTCTTCCAGCTGAACCAGAGACCCACAGTAGACGAGCTGCGGGACAGGAAGATCCTGATCCGATTCAGCGACTATGTGGAAGTGGCAAAAGCTCAGGACTACGACAGGCGGGCCGACAAACCCTGGACCCGCCTGTCCGCCTCTGACAAGGTAAGAAACAAAGCCTTGTAGATATTAAAGGTAGTACAAAATGTATATTCGGGGTCCATATCCTGACTTGTTGGTTTGTTTGTGAAGTATACCTGTGTCTGCAGGTCATACAAAGTCTTATGCATCAACAAGTTGCATTGTTGGAGGAGCTCAGGTCATAAGATTTTCATTGCCAATTCTACACTGTAGCTTTGTGCATATGACAATTAAAACCATATAATAATACAACATGTTAACAGTGGGACTCACAGTGCCACCTAGTGTGAGGGCACAGGTACTGCCGAAATAAGCTAGGATCTCACATATATGTTAAAATGATCATAAAACAAGTAGTAAATTACTTCCAATATGGTTATAAAAAAGTCTTAAAACCTCTTTAAGTTGGACAACCCTGCAGAAACCCTTTCTATAAAACCTCCAGCACCACCTTGTCTTTGACGTTAAACCCATTAAAGCTAACATAATTTGCACCTCAACAACAGATGCTTCTCCAGTCCCGTGTGAGCCTCACCGCCTGAGTGATATCCCGTCTGTTTGAAGGGAAACACCTGTGCTCAGTGTTGCAAAGTACATTTACTCAAAGACCATTCTTGCGTGTTATTTGACATAATTGTCCTTTACTTGAGTATTTCCATTTGATGCTACTTTATACTTCTACCCCACTACATTTATTTAACACTCATAGTTACATGTTTACATATAAAATTACATGATGTGCTTATATGACATGACAGTACTTTACTACCTTTCAACCCAATATGTTGTCTAAACTGTCTCCACACTGACAAACTACCAATGCTAACATGTATGTGTTCTGATAATATTAACATTGTGACCTCAATACGTTACACTTGCGCTTCGATTGGCTAGCGCTCCAACACATTGTACGTGATTGGCTAAGGGGCGATACATCTCTAAGCGGTTTGACCAATCACAACAGAGCCGGCCAGCTGACCAATCAGAGCAGACTGGGCTCTGGTTTCAGACAGAGAGTGAAAAGAGGTGCTGCAGCACAGGCAGTATGAGAAAAACAAAGAGCTTTTTGAACATTAAAGCATGGAGACATGTAGAGACACTACATACTGATATACACCTGAACATCAGCAGGAGAGGACTCTTTAAAGTAGAGACACTACATACTGATATACACCTGAACATCAGCAGGAGAGGACTCTTTAAAGTAGAGACACTACATACTGATATACACCTGAACATCAGCAGGAGAGGACTCTTTAAAGTAGAGACACTACATACTGATATACACCTGAACATCAGCAGGAGAGGACTCTTTAAAGTAGAGACACTACATACTGATATACACCTGAACATCAGCAGGAGAGGACTCTTTAAAGTAGAGACACTACATACTGATATACACCTGAACATCAGCAGGAGAGGACTCTTTAAAGTAGAGACACTACATACTGATATACACCTGAACATCAGCAGGAGAGGACTCTTTAAAGTAGAGACACTACATACTGATATACACCTGAACATCAGCAGGACGAGGACTCTTTAAAGTACCGAGACACTACACAAAAATTTGAATTTTAGGGTCCCATTAAGACCAAACTCTTCTTCTTTTACTTTAATAAAGCATCATAGTTCTTCTCCCACCTGTGCTCACGCTTCATGTTGCTTTTTTTTTACAGGCGGCGATACGAAAGGAGCTGAACGAGTTCAAAAGTACCGAGATGGAAGTCCACACCTCGAGCAAGCATCTGACGAGGTGGGTTATTACTGTCCTTTCCTTCTCTTTTCTGGCTTTATTGTTCGTGGCTGATGTCGAAAAGGGTCGCGTGTACTTTGTGAAATGACACTAAGGTGCATTTTACAAGTTTCACATCAATGGGTGCAGAGTAGGGCTTAAATATAGCTGCCACCAGGCCCCTTGAGATGAGAGTTGCACCACCTCTCAACTATAATGAATGTCTGGATATATTTAGCTTGCGTTTTGCTTTTGTCAAAGTGTCACCAGCTAAAAAAAATAAATAACCTGAATTAGCCTCGGTTGTGCTTACGCAGGACCCTTTTTTTGACTTAAGGCCATTTGCTGCACTGTCCGCTGCTCTATTAATAGACCTTCTGATTGATGAAGTGTGAATATTCATCCTCACACTCACACTTTTACCCTCTTTTTTGCAGATTTCCACCGGCCATAGCAATGTTTCTTCTGTGAAGAGTTGCTGATGTGTGGTTCTGTCAGTGGAGATGCAGTCTCCAGCGCCCGGCCGCAGTTAGTGGGCGATCCTGGGATTCGTTTCCAGCCACTTTGGAGGCTATGTCTCTAGAACGGAGCTGCCGGTACGCGGGGAATTTCGCTCAGAACACACAACCTCCTGAACCCGTCCTCCATGTTGTCAGAGGAGCGAGGCGTTCGCCATAGACAAGCAGAGACTTCTTTTTGTAACTTTGAAAGACGTTCTTTTTGATGCCACACAAAGGGGGGGGATGTGCATGTGACAGTCGACTCCCAGTCCCGCTCCAGTTTCAGTAGTCACACCCGAGAGATGTGTGTGAGTCCCACTGATTCAGATGGTGATGCGTTTCATATCAACGGTGTAAACAGAAACCTTGTCTGTGTGAATGAAAGACAGAATTCCCTTTGTAAGCACTATTTATTGTCTGCACAATACAGGTTTTCAATTTCTAACAAACTCTCCCGTCTTGTGTGGTGAATATTTGTGGGATTATGGTGTTTTTTAATCCTTTTAAAAGGGATGTACTGTTGAAACTGCCTTTTATTGCCAGCATCCTTCCCATTCAAATGCTATTCAACTATTTGCCTATAGGGTCTCTTCACATATGAAAAACATTTGGGAAACATCTTTAAAACTACAGTCCTTATATTATCCATACACTTTATTTCCTTTAAATAACCCATCTGCTTTACAGCTCTCTACCTGAGGCTGCTGCTGTGTTCACATTAAAATCATGACGGGGGAAAAAGTTATTTACCAAAAAACAAACCATCGGAAAGCAGCAAAACTTATTTTGATGTGATCTTAGAGCCGTATAAAAATCAGCAAAGCCTCAAACCAAGTGGGCTTTTGATATATACAGTGGGGCAAAAAAGTATTTAGTCAGCCACCAATTGCGCAAGTTCTCCCACTTAAAAAGATGAGAGAGGCCTGTAATTTTCATCCTAGGTACACTTCAACTATGAGAGACAGAATGGGGGGAAAGAATCCAGGAAATCACATTTTCTGTAAGTCTTCACAAGGTTTTCACACACTGTTGCTGGTATTTTGGCCCATTCCTCCATGCAGATCTCCTCTAGAGCAGTGATGTTTTGGGGCTGTCGCTGGGCAACACAGACTTTCAACTCCCTCCAAAGATTTCCTAGGGGTTGAGATCTGGAGACTGGCTAGGCCACTCCAGGACCTTGAAATGCTTCTTACGAAGCCACTCCTTTGTTGCCCGAGCGGTGTGTTTGGGATCATTGTCATGCTGAACAGACACAGCCACGTTTCATCTTCAATGCCCTTTGCTGATGGAAGGAGGTGTCACGCAAAATCTCACGATACATGGCCCCATTCATTCTTTCCTTACACAGATCAGTCGTCCTGGTCCCTTTGTAGAGAACAGCCCCAAGCATGATGTTTCCACCCCCATGTTTCACAGTAAGGTATGGTGTTCTTTGGATGCAACTCAGCATTTCGTCTTCTCCTCCAAACACGTCTAGTTGAGTTTGTTTACCAAAACGTTCTATTTTGGTTTCATCTGACCATATGACATTCTCCCAATCCTCTTCTGGATCATCTAAATGCTCTCTAGCACACTCAGCACGGGCCTGGACATGTACTGGCTTAAGCAGGGGGACACGTCTGGCACTGCAGGATTTTGAGTCCCTGGCGGCGTAGTGTGTACTGATGGTAGCCTTTGTTACTTTGGTCCCAGCTCTCTGGCAGGTCATTGCTAGATAGGTCCCACCCGTGTGTTCTTGATCTTTTGCTCACCGTTCTTGTGATCATTTTGACCCCACGGGGTGAGATCTTGCGTGGAGCCCCAGATCGAGGGAGATTATCAGTGGTCTTGTATGTCTTCCATTTTCTAATAATTGCTCCCACAGTTGATTTCTTCACACCAAGCTGCTTACCTATTGCAGATTCAGTCTTCCCAGCCTGGTGCAGGTCTACAATTTTGTTTCTGGTGTCCTTTGACAGCTCTTTGGTCTTGGCCATAGTGGAGTTTGGAGTGTGACTGTTTGAGGTTGTGGACAGGTGTCTTTTATACTGATAACGAGTTCAAACAGGTGCCATTAATACAGTTAACAAGTGGAGAACAGAGTATATTTATATGTTATAAACTACAGGCCTGTCTCTCTCCTCCCGTTCCTGTCTAAAACACTTGAACGCGCTGTCTTTAACCACTCTCCTGTTATCTCCATCAGAACAACCTTCTGGATCCGCACCAGTCTGGTTTCAAGGCAGGTCACTCCACAAAAACTGCTCTCATTGCCGTCACTGAGGAACCGCACACTGCTAAAGCAGCCTCCCTCTCCTCTGTCATCATCCTGTTAGACCTGTCTGCTGCATTCGACACGGTGAACCATCAGATCCTCCTTCGCACTCTCCAAGAACTTGGAGTGTCATGCTCTGCACTTTCCCTCCTCACCTCATACCTCAAAGACCGTACCTACAGGGTAACTTGGAGAGGGTCCGAGTCCGACCCTTGTCAATTAACTATAGGGGTCCCTCAGGGCTCTGTTCTTGGTCCCCTCCTCTTCTCCCTGTACACAAACTCGCTCGGATCAGTCAGAGGAGCCTCTTAAAGAAGAAGTTACAGGTCTGTGAGAGCCAGAAATCTTGTTTGTTTGTGGGTGACCAAATACTTATTTTACCGAGGAATTTACCAATTAATTCATTAAAAATCCTACAATTTCCTGGATTCTTTCCCCCCATTCTGTCTCTCATAGTTGAAGTGTACCTAGGATGAAAATTCCAGGCCTCTCTCATCTTTTTAAGTGGGAGAACTTGCACAATTGGTGGCTGACTAAATACTTTTTTGCCCCACTGTATTCAAATATACTAAATATACAAAAGACAAATTGGTGATAATTGGCATGAGAAACCAGGATTTAAACAAACAGTTTTAATAATCATCCGCATATATTGATCAATTTGACATGGATAGATAATATCTGTGAAGCGGTTTCCACTCTTTAATCAAAAGCACGATGTTTTTCAGTGTTTGTGAGCATACATTTGGGAATCTGGAGAAACTACAAACCCACAAACTGTGAAATAAGATGACAGCTCTGGTTTCTTTTGGGACTGCAGATCTGAAAACATGCAATTCAACAAGCCATTCAGATTTGGATCACTTTCCTACGTCACATAGGCTTTTTAGAATATATGGCCCTCTATTGGAGTATCTCCCCCAAACGTCTTGAAAACTATGTTGTGTCTTATTTCTCTTGGCAGCCAATCAAAGCAAACTTGGATTTTTTTGTAAGGAGTGGCTTAAAAAGATTGCATTAAAACGAAGCATTTCAGACCGATGGGGAATACAGGTATATTCAAACATACATTATGAGATGAATAAAGTGTTTTTTCTACATTAAAGCATGTGAAAATATTCTAGTAGGAACCTCATATTCAAGTATGAACCAGAAATCATTATAGTATGTCACCTTTAATATCATGGCATAACAGAAACGTGTGATATTTAAAAAAGAAAAATCATTATTAGGGTGATAATTGCCGCCTACACACATGTCATACTTAAGCAAGCAGATGACACAGTTGTGGTGATTACTTTGTTGCATGACATTAAGCAGCAATTAGGTTATTGACCTGCTGTGTATTTCTCTCTGACGAATGAGAACAGGCATCCTTTGTTAGGCATTAAGCAGGTTAGTTAAATCAACTCATGAAAAGAAAGTCAACCTGACTGCATTTGTCCAATTTGCAATGAGATCTTAAAAGCTGCAGTGGAGGAAGAAAAAGGAAAGAAAACAATCATTGGATCTGACTCAAGTCACATCCACATCATTAAAAGCCTATTTCAAAAGATAGAAACCTTTTTACCTGATATTACATATGGGAAAAAAAGGACTTACAACCCTGGCACATCTCCATCAGGCACGTTCAGATTTTCAGATTTCTTTCCGAACATCAACATGTGAGTCACTGGCTCCATGGAGGAACAGATGATGGCTCCAGTTAAAATGACGCTTTGGTCCAGGACCGCTCGCTGTCCGGAGTAAAAAGGCGCCCTTGGGAGACTTCTTGGAGGAATTAGATAATCTCCTCTCACACATCCCTGAAACTGGCCCTCCCGCTGTACTTCGCTGTACTTCTCGGAGACTTCAACCTCCAGTCAGGGAAGACAGACGAACTGACTATCTCCATCCCCACCAACTCATAAAGCTGGCAATGTCCTTGATCTCATATTCTCAAGGAACTGCACTACTTCTAACCTCTCTGTAAACCCACTCCACACATCCGATCACTTCTTCATTTCATTCTCTCTACCCATTTCCAAACATAACAAACTAATCTCTTCTCATCCTGCACCTGTCCGCCGTAACCTTCGTTCCCTCTCTCCCTCTACCTTTGCCTCATCGGTTCTCTCAGCCCTCCCTTCCTCTGACTCGTTCCAACTCCTGCCTCCAAACTCTGCTGCAGAAACTCTCCTCTGTACTCTCTCATCCTCTCTGGACTCTCTCTGTCCTCTCACATCTCGGCAGGCTTGTCAGTCCCCTCCTGCTCCATGGCTAAATGACGCACTGCGTGCTAATAGAACCGTCCTTAGGGCAGCAGAGCGGAAACGGTGGAAATCCAAACACCGTGACGACCTCCTAACCTATCAGGCTCTCCTCTCCTCTGCTTCCATCTCTCAGGCAAAAAGCACTTTCTTTCAAGATAAGATCCAATCTTCCTATTCCAATCCCCAAAAACTATTTTCCATCTTCTCCACCCTCTTGGACCCTCCCAAAGCCCCTCCCCCCTCCTCACTTCTGTCAAGGGACTTTGTTAACCACTTTGAAAAAAAGGTTGATGATATTCGCTCTTCTTTTTCTGACTCACCTTTACTCACCACTGGGTCACCAGACCCTCCTTCCACCCACACACTAACCTCCTTTTCCCCTCTCTCTCCAAGTGAGGTTCTTACCCTCATTACCTCTGCCCGCCCTACCACCTGTCCTCTGGACCCCATCCCTTGAAACCTCCTTCAGACTATCGCTCCTGATATTCTACCGTTTCTCACCCATTTCATCAACACTTCTCTAACTTCTGGTCACTTTCCACAGTCTCAAGGAGGCAAGAGTAAACCCTCTCCTAAAGAAACCCACTCTCAACCCGTCTAATGTTATAAACTACAGGCCTGTCTCTCTCCTCCCGTTCCTGTCTAAAACACTTGAACGCGCTGTCTTTAAACAACTCTCCTGTTATCTCCATCAGAACAACCTTCTGGATCTGCACCAGTCTGGTTTCAAGGCAGGTCACTCCACAGAAACTGCTCTCATTGCTGTCACTGAGGAACTGCACACTGCCAAAGCATGCATCCCTCTCCTCTGTCATCATCCTGTTGGACCTGTCTGCTGCATTCGACACGGTGAACCATCAGATCCTCCTTCGCACTCTCCAAGAACTTGGAGTTTCAGGCTCTGCACTTTCCCTCCTCACCTCATACCTCAAAGACCGTACCTACAGGGTAACTTGGAGAGGGTCCGAGTCCGACCCTTGTCAATTAACTACAGGGGTCCCTCAGGGCTCTGTTCTTGGTCCCCTCCTCTTCTCCCTGTACACAAACTCGCTCGGATCAGTCATTAGCCCGCATGGTTTTTCATACCACTGCTACGCTGACGACACCCAATTAATTCTGTCCTTTCCCCGCTCAGAGACCCAGGTCGTCGCACGCATCTCTGCTTGTCTAGCTGACATCTCTCAGTGGATGTCTGCTCATCACCTCAAGCTCAACCTTGACAAGACTGAACTGCTTTTTCTTCCGGGAAAAGATTGTCCCACTCCTGACCTGACGATCAACATCGGCACCTCTGTTGTTTCCCCGACTCAGACTGCAAGGAATCTGGGTGTGACCCTAGATAACAACCTGTCCTTCACTGCAAACATCGCTGCTACAACCCGTTGCTGCAGATACATGCTTTACAACATCAGGAAGATTCGTCCCCAGCTGACCCAGAAAGCCACGCAGGTTCTGGTCCAGGCTCTCGTCACCTCACGCCTAGACTACTGCAACTCCCTCCTGGCTGGTCTACCTGCATGTGCCATCCGACCTCTGCAGCTCATCCAGAATGCAGCGGCTCGTCTGGTCTTCAACCTTCCTACATTTTCCCACACTACTCCGCTCCTCCGCTCCCTTCACTGGCTCCCGGTAACTGCTAGAATCCACTTCAAGACACTGGTACTTGCATACCATGCCGCGAATGGATCTGGCCCTTCCTACATCCAGGACATGGTTAAACTGTACACCCCAGCGCGTACACTATGCTCTGCATCAGCCAAACGACTCGCTGCACCCTCGCTGCGAGGGGGACCCAAGTTCCCATCAGCAAAAACACGTGGGTTTGCTATCCTGGCTCCAAAATGGTGGAATGAGCTCCCCATTGACATCAGGACAGCAGAAAGCCTGCACATCTTCCGGCGCAGACTGAAAACTCATCTCTTTCGACTCCACTTCGAGCGATAGAATTACTAACAAAGCACTTATATACTAATAAAGGACTGGCTTCTCTATAGCCAGTTGAGTAGCACTTGAAATGTTTGGCTCTATAAAACCTGATGTACTTATATGATTCTGTTTTCTTCAAGGTTGTGTCTTCCTGGTCGATTGTACTTATTGTAAGTCGCTTTGGATAAAAGCGTCAGCTAAATGCAATGTAATGTAATGTAAAAAAAGACGAGCAGCTACTGGTCCAGAGAAATGGCGGGTAATAAACCTGTGGAGCAGCGTGGGAGGAACCAGGGAGACTCCTGAGGGATATCCTAACTTCCGGGTGACCGTTAGCTGGTGAGGGCCAATGGTAAACACACACACACACACACACACCACACACACACACACACACTTAACATATGTTGAGGAGATTTTGCCAACTGTAAGCGTGATGGTTTTCTGGTTCAAATTTAGCCGTAGCCAATGTAGCCTTTGGATTATACATGGCGATGGGATATGAGAGCAATCACATCTACCAATGGATTCTTGTTCTCTGTCCTTTAAGATGGACTTGAATTCCCTCATAGTGATACAAATATATAGTATAAAATCCTCCTCCAAAAACAGCAACCAGCTCCAGAAGAATAGAATGGGAGGGATTGAAACCCTCTTCCGTGGTCTCACATGCAGAGCACACAGCACACACAGTGAATGTGGCCTCTGCATTTAACCCATCCCAGCACCAGGAGTCTAGTACTAGGAGCAGTGGGCAGCTATTGTACAGCGCCCGCGGAGTGAGGGGGGAAGGGGGGTGTCCGGTGCCTTGCTCAAGGGCACCACGGCAGGGCAGGAGGTGAACTGGGACCTCTCCAAGTAGCAGTCCACACTCCATATTCCATTGGCTTTTTTTCCATATATTCCTGCACTGAAGTTTAAATAGGTTGCTCTCAACTAACCTATACAGTCAGAGTAGAAAACATTTTCCATTGACTATATTTGTATTTCGGTAGTAGTAGTAAGTCATTTTATATATTTATATATATATAATTGATTGTGACGGAAAAGGTTTCTGCAAGGTTTCACCCCAATTAAATCTTAAGATGTTTTTAATGCCACATAAAACTTTTATTATGTTTGTATGATGAAGAAACAAATCCATAGAGGACTATAATATTTCGTTTCATCACTTTGTTTTACAGCACTAATGCTAGTGTGCTAAAATAACTTTTGATGCTATTATCAATGAAATGATTGTATTACTTCAGGAACATAGTGACATCACCATATAAAACTTGCGCTTCTATTGGACCATTGCACGTCATAGGCTAACCAATCAGAGCAGACTGGGCTCTGGTTTCAGACAGAGGGTGAAAAGAGGTGCTGCAGCACAGGCAGTATGAGAAAGAGCTTTTTGAACATTAAAGCATGGAGACATGATACAGTAGAGGAGAGTAGAGAATTAGCAGAATATGTCCTCTTTTAAACATGTAGCTTGTGATCACAATTATCACAAATATTTTTATATTTCAATCCAGGCCAGTCTCCCGAGCAAACGGCAGCATCAGCATCATGTGGGCTCTTAATATGGAGGCCTGTTATGTAACTACCAGCAAGGAGCTGGAGATGAAAGCCCCAAATAAAGGCAGAGCGCTGCAGGCATGAGGATGGGTGTGTGAGCCAACAACACACTGACATGACAGCCATCTCCGTTAGTGAGGAACATCCTAACAAACGAGATCTGTACCAGAGCGATGACACACAGTCAGCCCGGCACGAAGAGGGGATGTTTGTCCACTGTCACAGGTTCAGGACAAACAATGGACAAAGGACACGTCGACAGTTCTTGTTGTGGCTGTGACCAGGAAGAGAGTTACATGTAATGGGATTATGTAATTTAAAAAACTGTGTTCCCTTACAGATACAGAAACAAAGACGTTACAATACTATTGCTATGTTTCTGAAATTTGGAGCATATAGTGCAGGGGTGTCAAACTCAATTTAATCTCGGCAATTTAATTGCACTCAAAGGGCCGGTTGTAACTATATAAATATATAATATATATATAAAATAATGTATTACATTATATTATTGCCTCTGAATTGGATTATTATCGGATAGGATAATAATTTAGTAATTAACTACGTCTGAAAGCAGAAGTCCAGGGAAAATATTTGCAACTCTCTTCAGTGTGCATGTCACAAAACGAGATGCATTGTGGGACATGTAGTTTATGGGCAACATGCTTCTGTAAAGCGGCATTTAACCGTATAATAAACGTATTATATTCTTTGCAGGCTTTAGCGGGCCACATGAAATGAAGTCACGGGCGAGATTTGGCCCCTGGGCCTTGAGTTTGACACCCCTGATATAGTGTTTGTTGCAGATTGTATCTCTTATCTGTCAGCTGTACTGTTCTGTATGCTAATACTTTAATGTGAATCTATATGCCTGAATGAGCTTTATGGGTTTCACTCTTAGCAAATATGTGGACTCCTCTCATTGTGACACAAGTCGAGTTACTGTAGGAACTTATATTTGAGTAATAGTGCCATCTAGTGTATCAAAATGGAACACTATACCATTACAATAAAGCCACATTATGTGGGTCCACAAAATCAATCTATCTTCTTTAGTTTCTGTCAATATTACAAAATAAAAGCCAATAGAATTAAATATCCATTATGCATAATTTAAATCTCTCAACTCATTGGTCAGATATAGCTTCATTTATATACAGACGTGTTTATTTACATTTCAGCAATGTTCAACTTCTGTGCCTGCCTTTTCATAGATTATTTTTAAGAGTCTCGTCATGCTCAGTAATGTTTTGGCTGTTCAGAAAGCTGCGATCATGTTTAAAGCATGCCATCCAGCCGCGGCATGCTACTGGAAGAATGTCCTCCCATGAGCCAAACACTGCTGCCTGCCAAAAAGTCAAAAGGAATCTGGCCTCTCATGTCAGTGGAAACTTTGTTGGTGAAAGGTCAGCGCTGTCGGGGATCTGAGGGAGCGGGTCACAGTGTAACAGAGGAGCAAACACTGTAATCCTCCAAAAACAAAACCAGCTCCAGAAGAATGGGGTCAAGCCATGTTCATCACAGCAGAGAATACAGTGACTACAAAGTTCATATTTTTTCTATGTATGAAAAAATAGGTTTTGTCACCTAGAGAAAACTTGCTATTAAGATACAACAATAGTAACACTGTCTATTATGAAAGTGGGTCACCAGAAGTGCAGAGTGAGCAGATTCTCAAAGGTGGCAGAGATTTAATCTGAATAAAAGCCCAGTAGGAGAAAATAATGATACTGTCATTTTTATAAGGGGTTATCTCGGCTCCGGCTAGAGATTTTCAAATGTAATCAGAAAGCCAGCGTTATAATCCAAAAGGGTTTTGCTTTTGAGCTACATTTTGGGAACGTGTGCAACATTGTGGTTCCCTTTCATAATGATGTTAGAATGTCTTTCTTTTTCCTCTAAATGAATGGTTTAATAATTAAATCTTTGATGATTATAAAAAAGTTAATCTCTCTAAATATTACCCAGTCCCCAGTTTAGTGGTATTTGTTGCCTATAGTGGAAGTGCTACATGCATGACTTGTTGGCACACCCCTATGGCTGAAGTACAAACATGTAGTGAAGCTGACAAGTTTTTATATTTCACATTATGAACACCAATGTATTATATCAAACTTCAATAATCTATAAGATGCAGATTTGTAATTAAGAATAGCATTTACTTGATCGTAAAACCACTGTTAATTTTCTAGTAGATGCATTTTTTTAAAGAGTTGTGTAATTAGTTTTTGAAGTATATTAAAATGTCACTCTGCAACTACTATTGTCAATTCAAGTTGATCATGGATAGAACATCTAGTACTAAGTCCTTGGCTAAAGTAAATACAATACTTTATTACAAGTATTATGCAACAGGTCAGTGTAATATCATTATCCACTATAAGATGTAAGCATCATTTAAGCTGTGTTATACATTAGGTTGTTACGCACTTACTGTAGTTACATTGTTGTTTAAACTGACCATACATGTTAATCTGAAATATAATCACAGTTGTTCACTGATAATGTAGAGAAAGTACAATACATGCCTCTGAACTATAGTGAAATAAAAATACAGGACAAAGTGGAAAAGTACTGAAAAGGTGTACTACATTTTCAAAATGATATTTCACCTCTGCTTGTTAAAAGTAAAGGGAAACGTAGTTACTGTAAAGTTGTTTTGCTTGTTCTCTCCCCCATAGTATTTATGTGCAGGTGTAACAGCACCACCATGTGGACGTTCAGGTGAAATGCAGCATGCTGTCTTCACACTCCCTCGGCACAGTCACTTTGTAACTGTGGCAGGACAGTTTGTAATTATGTCCATTGTTATTGTCCCAATGATTACGTCCTTTAACACGGTAGCAGATGGCAAATTCTAACATGGCTCCTGGCTGCAAAATAAAGGGTGGGACAGGCAGACGAAATCTGAAGATATCGTTTTCTGGAGCTTTGTGTTTCTCATGGTTCCCGCTTGACACCCAGGATGCCGTTGTGTCTGTGTGTGTTCTCCAGTTGGTGAAAGAGTATTGCACTGTGACTTCCTTCTCATAAGCTAAATTAATTACTTGTATAGTGCCTGTTATCCCCTGCTCTGAACATGAAACCTGCTCCAGACACACACTCTGAGAGCAAAGACGGTTATAAAAGTCAGCTTGAGTCCTCATATCTTCAGGGAAACAAGGTTTGAAGTAAGGCAGAGAAAGTTCTAATGACTTCCCGAAAGCCAGCTCTGAGCTCATCAGTAGTCTGAACATGACATGTTGGGGTATCAGTGGCTCCTCTTGAACTTTGAAGAATTTAACATCCTCTAACTCGAGCCCCAAAGAGTCAACAAAGCGTACCTGCAGGCTTCGAATTTCCTTTTTCCTTTCTGCAGAGGAAGGAAGAGACTGAGCTCGCCTCCTCATGATGGTCTTGGTTGGAGGATCACCTGCCGAGCTTTGCTTTAAATTGAGTTCCTTCACTGACGGAGGTCTTGGACCTGGAGGGCGAATCCGAACCGGGGCTTTGGGAGAAGGCTTGGGATCGTAAATGTCCCGAAGACGAATCGTGACATTTCTCTTGGCGCATATGTCGTTGGAGCCACTGGTGAATTGGGACTGGATCCTACTCTTATCACCAGAACTGGGCATTTTCGTCAAATTGAACATCCCTTGAGCAAACAAAGAAGTCAATGTAAAACCATATCATACGCTTTTCAAACAGAACATGCAAAAATAATTCTACAATCGCCAGTTTTCTTGACAAAACTGCAATAATTTGAAACTAACAACAGTCAAACGTTTTAAAATATATAACAATACAATAATTTCTGCATGTATGTGTCAAAATGCACCAAACCGGTTACCTCGTTCAGCATATACTTCTTGTGTTGTGTTGTTCAGCCTGCCTCTTGCATTGACCTTATTCACAGTCCGAAAGCCAAGTTGTTAACAACCCAACTGCCAGCAGATGACGGACAGCTTGCCTCTGCCAGCAAATGCCAGCAACACTCCATAGGAAACCAAACACACAAACACTAGAGTAAACACAAATGAAGCTATTGCAAACCACAGAGAGCAGATAATGTAGACAACTGAACCTTGTCTACGAAGCCATCAGGGACTAAACTTGTTCCGAACACCAAACGGTGATGGCAGCCCCTCTTTGAACTCAGCCGTTGACATATAACATGAGACCTTAACTGGGGCTGGGAGGTGTAGAGTGAATATTTATAGCTTGTGTCTCTGTTCTTCTTTATAGTTACCCTCACCCCAAACCAAGTGTCAGACTAGCCAGGAAATAAAGCAACTACCTCTCTAAAATGTGGATAGGTGTTTTAATATCATGTCACTGTATGGTAATGTTTAAGTGTTTTGCATGACATTGTATCGTTGATATAATTGGAGATGTACCACTTTGTCTCATTGGCTTCTAGGAATGAAATACACATGTTTTAAATGGTGTATTTGAAAATGTTGATATTGACTAAGGACTAAAATGAAATAGGTCACTTATTGTACTGAGATTAAAATAATGCATCACATTTGACACAAATACTTTTAATTTATCTAGTCCAAAATGTGGACCAAAAAAAACAAGGATATTGTGAAGAAAATAAAAAAACAATGCTATTAGTAAACAATGTCTTTGTCATTGTGGGTTTTGTCTCTTTTCAGCAAATTAATCACACTCAAAATAGTGTATAGAGATGGCGAAAGAGACAATAACCAAATTGTACACGAGCATACAAAAAGAACAATTCAACTAATATACAGAAGGCAACCAGATGAAGTGATAAACAAATAAATAACAGGCCTCAACATCTGCCATCAAAGATTGTATTTCTTTATATCCAAATATCACACAAATGTAACTCGCAATACTCCTAACTTTTTATTTCAGAATAACTTCTCATTGTGACATGGTATATCATAATTTAATTAATTTATATCATAATTTTTACTTTATATTTTAAGTAACATTTTGTTATTTTTGTCCAGGAATTTTTTTTGTATCACCAAATCACAAAATTAGCATATTAGCTAGTGCAACATTTCATGGCATTTCCCTGGTGCATTGTTAAAGGTCGATAAATAAACTGGATTAATGAGGTGGTAGAGGTGAGTAAGAATGGCTTTATACAACTTCACAACTACGCCCTCTATCTTCTGTTGAAATAATAATTTTAAAGCTATGTTTTAGCAGTACTAAAGAGCACCTATTAGCTAACGTTAGCACTAAGCTAGTTACAACAGAGCAAGTGTGTTTAGCTACTTGTCTTGCTTGTTAAGAGTTTCTAAGTAATCAGAGGTGATGAAGAAGAGTCGATAAGAATGACATTATACAACTTCACAACTACAACTTCTATCTTCTCCTGAAATAATCGTTTTTTAAAAGCTATGTTTTACTAACACCAAAGCATTCCTGTCAGCTAACGTTAGCGCTAAGCTAATTAGCCCACAACTGTGCAGTGTGGACGTGTGTTCAGTTACTACTTGTCATTGCTTGTTTGGTTAATATTTTTTAAGTGTATTAGGCCTACAAGTGGTGAAGGACTGACAACTTAGGCTGTAGAAATTCCTCTTTTATTAAGCTTTCAATGTCAGTGTGTTTTTTTTTTTAACATAGTTTTTTTAACTGCTAATAACGACTTAAAAAGTGCATTTCGTTTAACAAGGATTTTTCACAATTTAAACATACTTTCTTCTATCTTTCTTTAAGAGTTTATTGTCTACTGTAGAAACAGCCACATGTAAACCCTGTGTCCTAAAAAAGAATGATGTTATGATACAATTTAACTATATTATCTAATTTGGGTACGAGGGACACAAATCTTATCCCAGATATCAGTCACAGTTTTAAACAAGCAGTTAACGTTATATTGAAACAAGAAAAATAAATGGTTATGTAGATCATGGGTTGTCTTTCAAATAATACACATTATGTCATGTTATGCATGTTACATACGTACAAAATAAATTGGTGCTAAGTATTGGTTTGCCCAGGTACCCAGATGTCCTGTGTTTGTTTGTCCCACCCATCAATGACCTCCTCCGTAGTTGAATTTCCTCTGAATACAATTTGAAATCTATTTGTGTAGCAGATCAAAAACAAATGTAATCTAGGAGAAAATACATTTCCCTGAAAACCTGATTAACAATGTGTTTTTGTCGTATGAGAACGTCATTTAGGAGACTTATGGAAAGCTCCTTAGAAGAGGACCCTCTCCCCGAAGGTCTTGTTCTCAGGTAACTAAAACAACATTTCTGAGTTACAGGTAGGTATACACAAATGAAAACACAGCCCAGTTATAAATATTACATTTCAACTCTTAATTCTGATCCTGAATTCATATTAGTGATCAACAGAGATGATAGTATTTGTCTTTGACCCAGGAAACAGATAGACGAAGACAGGGCAGTGTGACAGAAAGAAAGACAAACAGTAATGGGCTCTTCTAGTTGGCAGCAGTCCGCTTTGAACGAGAACAGAAAGTTGGCATCAGAGCAGAAATGGATGTAAGCTCTAGTTGTCCTGACAGGATGGAGGAGGAGAAGCTGCACAGTTCCTCCAGAGAGTCGACCAGGCTCATATGTCTCCAGGTGTTTCCTGTCTACCTGCTGGCCGGGCTGGGCATGGTGATGGCCGGCCTGCTGCTGGACAGGGTGCAGGTCAGTGACACCAACACTCGCTGAATACAGATCAAATGTAGTCTGCAGGACTGATTCAATTATTTTATTCCATTGTTAATCCTGGTTTATTGGCGAAATGATAGGCAAGGCACGTTTATGTATATTATTTATTTATAGCACCTTTAAACACAAGGTAATTCAAAGTGCTTTACAAAAATGAAAGGCATTAAGAAACCTATTATAAAATGGCATTTAAAAACACTCATTTAAAAGCAAAGTTAATAAAACATGAATAATACAGACTTGTACATGAATAAAAGTTACAGTGCAGTGTAAAATATGAATAGTTCGATTAAAAGCAGCGGCAAAAAGAAAAGCCTTCAGCCTGGATTTAAAAGTAGTCAGAGTTGCAGCGGACCTGCAGGTTTCTGGGAGTTTGTTCCAGATATTTGGAGCATAATAACTGAACTTCTCCATGTTTAGTTCTGACTCTGAGGACAGAAAGCTGACCAGAAGACCTGAGAGATCTGGATGGTTCATAATTTAGCAGGAGATACCAGGAAAAGTAACCTAATCTGTCCATCCATGTATTCCTCTCTCCATGTGTCTCTGATGTGAATAGATTGGGCTGGTGGAGGATTGGGTTTAAGGGTCACTTTGACCTAACAGGTTTTTAAAAGTGACCCTGCCCCATGGGAACAAACACATGTATAAGGTTTAGCTAGACATGACTTTACAGGTTAGTTTAGGCTTAGTATGCAACCACCACTATGTCTGTGTGACCTACTGTGTTTATTATCAGCAGCCAAAGAGTTGGTTCAGAATTACTTTGACAAAAGCTGCCGGGATAAATCTACGTTATGTAAAAAAAGGGGACATTATAGAGCAAGGCATTTAGAAATGATCTGATTTACTATTAATACAATAAGATGAAATAGTACTTTGCTGTAAATTGCTACAGGAATGAGTCCTACAACCGAAAAAGTCATATATTTTACACAATTTACTATTTTATTTAGATTTAGATTTAACTTTTTGTTTATTAGTATAAGTACTAAGACAACGAAATGTAGTTTACATTCAACCAGAAGTGCAACACATTAGTAAAGTGCATAGTGATCTTAAGTATAGTGTAAATACACACACAATTTATAATTGTATCATTACTTTCTTCTTTAATATTGCACACTGCATCATGCACTGATAAATATTAGGCTCACAATTATACAGAAGGCAAACAAGTTCAATCTTTTTTTGTGTATATCTGATTGACTTCTCACTGCTGCTTTGAATCACCACTTATATTCAGGTGTGTTGAAAGAAGCTGTAGCTACTACTGGAGTTGAGCCGAGGCCAATGCAGTCATGACATGAAAGGTCAGGGAAGGTCCGATAATAAAACAAAGTTATTAGCACTGCAGAGCCCACATGACTGCCTGCCTGTCATCACCTCTCAATCTGTTTCTTTAGCTGTGTTTTGTTCTCTTTAAAAGGTGACAGCAGGTGCTCTTAAAGAAGAGGAAAGAATCCTCTCAAGTGTTCAAACACCATAAACCCCCATTTGCCCCTCAGTCTTTTAGCAGCTGTTGCTTCACAATTGAAATTACAGCCAGAGGGCAGGAGGGGGAGCTGCAGAGAGTGCAGCTCTTCATCCAAGTCATGTCTCAAGGACACTTTTCAGCTGAGTCACTGTCCGTGTGTGTGTGTGTGTGTGTGTGTGTGTGTATGTGTGTGTGCGTGTGTGTGTGTGTGTGTATAAGGACATGTTCCTACTATACATTCTGTACAGGTTTATGTGAACAAAGGGGTCAACAACTAGAACAAAGTGTCAGTACTTCATGTGTCTGCCTACACCTTAATAAGAGTACAGGTGTTAAGGGGAATTGATTTTCTTTGCAGATATTGGAATATGACAAAAACAGACAAATGACGTCATGAACTCGGATGAAAGTAAGTGTCTTTCCTCGGTCCAATCCCAGAGGAAACACTGTGTCCTTTGCAGCAGCATCGCCACGTTTTAATGACAGGTACGACACCTGCTGCTGCTCAGTGCGTCACCCCCATTTAGTGGCGGACATTGAGAGGAGGAGCTTTCGAAGAGGAGGGAGAGTGAAACTGCAGTAAGCTCTGAAGTGATCTCACCAGGAGAAAAGAGGAACAACTGAATCACCAGCGTCATCCATCACAGAGCGCCGTCACGACACATCTGGAAATCAGAGGGAACCGTCCATCATCACAGAGTCCCTTAACACAATCTTGGAAGGACATCCTCTGATCAAAATGAGGAACGCGCTTCAGAGCCCTCAAGACCAAGAGCATTACCACAGTGGCGAGGAGATAGAGAAGATGGCGTGGAGAGAAAAGGAGGACAATGATTGGCAGCACAGCAGGGCTGAGAAGAAGCTTCTGGCCTTCTGGATGTCGTTATCCCACAGGACCTGGAAACTCCTCAGACCCCGAGAGAGAGCCGGCTTCCAGAGATCCACCTCGGCCGCCCGGCTGCTGAAGAGCGAGGCATGAAGAGGGGGATAAGTGTGTGTGTGGCTGTAGTGTGTGTATGTGTGTGTCTGTATGTGTGTGTGTGGAGGTCTGTCAGTAGCAGAGTGTCAGAAGAGGCCTCAAAAACCTGCTGTCAAGTGGACCCATGTGTGTGTGTGTCTTAATGTGTGTGTTTTATTTGAAGTGGATGAAAGCAGCTTCCTCTGATTAGTCCACCATTTCGAAAATCAGTGCTGGAGTGACATCTGAAGGGCAAAACAAGCCGGTTGCGTTTTCATATAAAACTTCTGCAAGGAACCGTCGGCTGTGACTCAAAAAAAGAAAGAAACATCGACGTCTTGTCCGCGTTTCCACTTTCCAGGAGCCCTAATTCTAGGCACAGAAAAGTTGTCCTTCCTTACTGTAGACTACAAAATAGGCAGTGATGGGGTATTGGGTTCAGCCATGGTGGTGACCCATCTCTCTCTGGAGCTGCGTTTCCAGGGGAAGAAGCTGAGGGGCTTCAGGTGTAAACAGACCCGCTCTGCACACGGTTTACTGTCCGAGAGCTCGTGGAGCATCACAGCCCAGATCCTGCTGCCCTACCTGGTGTCCGGGCTGGGCATGGTAGCCGCCGGGATAGTCATGGATGGAGTGCAAGTAAGGAGAAAAAAGTGCGGGAAAGTGCATGAGAGATAACTGTACGGATTGTACTGGTATAAGGCATCTTTTTTTACCTAACCTAACACCTAATCATTTAATGTAATGACTTATACTGTATCTGTGCAGACACTTCTAACCTCTTGGAAATACCTCAGACAGATCAAATTGTAAAAGAGATATAAGGAAGTAGTTATCGAATCAATCAGAATTGCTTAAAACTGCTGCTTGGGAGTGTTAAGCCTTTTGGATCATGTGAACATTTATGATAGGGACTGTGTCTCAAACCCCCTGTTTTCCCTCGATAGCATTCATGTTCAAGACTAAATAGGCAACAATTAAGAGTACAACACTTGCCTTTCTATTAATGTTGCATCACCTACTTCAAACCAGTAAAAAAGCTACTGAAACATTCTGTGTTCATGTTTAATCACAATGCTACGGGTTTGAAAATGATTGAAACATAGGTTGTCTTGGAAGGTTCAGTGTGGTGTGTGTCACCAGCAAAACTGTATTGTACTAGAAACATTGACCTCCATTATTTCAGGTTTAAAGAATATATTAAATAATTGTTATTCAGTTTAGTTTCACTGTGACGTATTTAAACAAGCTCATATGGAACAGGAAGTGCACTAAAAGCCCCCGGTGGTGTCTTTCAGCACTGGGAGGTGTTCAGGGAGATCTCCGAGGTGTTTATCTTGGTGCCGGCGCTGGTCGGGCTGAAGGGGAATCTGGAGATGACATTGGCATCCAGACTGTCAACAGCAGTGAGTGGAAACACACTCACACACACGAACAGAACACACACCGGCACGCAGGAGGAGATGATAACAACGGTTTCAAATGCAAAACGAAACTATCATATTCAATACATGCACATTTCGTCATTTTGCATTTGAAACAAAGAGAGTCCTCGTTGATTTAATTACATTGTCGTAAGATAATGTTGTTTTCTTACTTCATTTAATGGCCGGTTTTTATTCCAATCTTTTCAAATGTATTTGGTCGCTTTTCAAAACACTTGAATAACGCTGTGAATAAAAAAAAACGACTCGGTTATGTCGAGGCAACAACGCAACTTGGCTATGTTTAGAGAAACATTGTGATTGGTTTGAAATGATTACGTTTGTTACGTCAATTAAGTTACGTACGTAAGTTAAATAGTCGATGTACAGTAGATAAGTCAACAGTTGACTTTCAGTTTCACTCGAGATGTGGCATTTGACCCACCCCTTCTAATAGACAATTATTTAACGAGCGTCTTCCTATTGCATCTCTCATTCTGACAGCAGGCATTTGACCTCGGGGTTTGGTCAGCATAGTATATAGAGATAAGATGGCGCCTGTTTGTCTAAGGATCTCCATTGGCAGCGTTAAGAGATGACCCCCTTCTTACTTCTGAAAATGCATAAAGCAAGATAGTTAACCTTCAGATAACGATGGGACTAAACATGCCATGTGTCAGAGGCCTTATGGAGCCTGCTTCTCTGCAAGAAACATAACTGGTTACGTTTTGCTTATGGAACGTTGCATTACCGGCTTTCTCTTGGTAAAAAGAGCAGTGCGGGAGACTTCAGAGTTCGTTCGAGCAAAGGCTGTGTCACTAAATGGCAATGCTAGAGAAAGAAGCAGGTGTTGCCTTAAACGAGACATATTTTGGATATGTCTCCTTTAAGTCTAAGAAGGCAAATGTCCTTTCTCCGTCTGTAACTTCCAATAAGTCTTCAGTGTCTTTACTCATTGAGCTTCCAGTTCGTTGGTCCAAGAATTTGCACGTGCACTCTGCTCTGCATCAGCCAAACGACTCGCTGCACCCTCGCTGCGAGGGGGACCCAAGTTCCCATCAGCAAAAACACGTGGGTTTGCTATCCTGGCTCCAAAATGGTGGAATGAGCTCCCCATTGACATCAGGACAGCAGAAAGCTTACACACCTTCCGGCGCAGACTGAAAACTCATCTCTTTCGACTCCAATTCGAGCGATAGAATTACTAACAAAGCACTTATATACTAATAAAGGACTGGCTTATCTAAACACTCCTTTTCTCACTATTAATAATATGTCACCTGTCTTTTAGAGCATTTGCTGTCACAGTCTAATATTGCTGGCTTTGAAATATTACAAAAATGGAAAGAAAACAAGTCACTGTCAAATTGGCTTAGACATGTCACGCGAAATGTCCTTGAGAAGGGGCGTGCTCTTACAATAAACACCTTCCCAAAAGATTACATTGGAAAAACATAAGATTTAGGGAGCTAGTGATGTAACTTCCGCATCAATTGGTAATATGTCATCCTCAGCGAGAAACCGCCTGATCACATCCTCAGTGATAATTGCGATTTACACTCTCGACCAATCAGGGCATTTGTCAGGGTAATTGTGCTATGATGTTGAAGTAGTGAGAGTTCAATGTGCACGGTGAACTTGTGATTACGTGAACCTGTTTGTATCCGCAGGCGAACACTGGGCAGCTGAACGAGGCTCAGCAGCAGTGGAGGATGGTGCTCTGTAACCTGGCTCTCATTCAGGTGACACACACACACACACTCCATCTTCATAATCACACACTACATCACTCTGCTGGCTTCTAGACAATTCAATTTAATTCAGGAAGGTTTGCCGGTGCGATAACATCGTCCTCGAACTTCACTTTGCCTCTCAGACAATTACACTCAGGATAACAGATTGATTTCCAAATGGAGATATCAAAGTTCAAAGGGGTTTAATGTCATACGCACAACTACAGTGTAGTTATGAAACATAAATATATAAGACATAAAACAAATTAAAAAACTATAAAAATAGTGCAAGAAGAAACAGAGTAGAAATAAAATAGTACAAGAGAATGATGCAAGACTATTGTGCAGGTAATGCAGGAGAAGATATAGTATGTATATACAAGTAAATAGAATAAGATAAGTTTAAAATAGAATGTAAATTGAATGCTGTACAGTGTAATAAAATACTCCTTGCTGTAATAATAGATCAATATGTCGAGGTGCAAACAGATATGCCTAATATATATGACCTAATCCCGTTACATCTAATCCGTTACTCCAAACGTCTGCATATAACGAAATAAACTATATGCTATGGATCAACGAACGGTCTGTCCTTCTTCCCCAGGTCCAGGCCACAGTCGTGGGCTTCCTGGCGGCCATTGCTGCCGTGTGTCTGGGGGCTTTGACCCGGGGGGGTGTGGACGTGACTCAGGCTGCCGTCCTCTGTGCCAGCAGCGTCACCACGGCTTTCATCGCTGCGCTGACTCTAGGTCAGAGAAAAGGCATCACTGCTGCAGAGGAATGAACAACACAGAGAGAAACTGAGACAGAGATGCACTTCCTCCTCAAGTGTGAAACATTCAATGAAATAAGGAACATTTAACAAGTTGAACCGTGTAATCCCAGAGGTTTAAAATACTCCTGGGAGAAGGAGACGAGGCACATCTTGCTGCCCAATATGTATACACATGCCACAACCTGAGGGACAGTGAATGAGACACACACACACACACACACACACACACACACACACACACACAGACACACACACACACAGACACACACACACACACACACTCACAGACACACACAGACACAAACACACACACACACACACTCACAGACATACCCACACACACACACACACACACACTCACACACACACACTCACATACACACACACACACACACACACACACACACACACACTCACATTCACTGACATACCCACATACTCACGCACCCACCCACACACACACACACACACACACACACACACACATACACACACACACAGACAGACCCACACAATCACACACACACACACACACACACACACACCCAGAGACACACACACACACACACACATTTATATATCATTAATATGTAACAATTTGAAATGTATGTTAATGTTGTTTGTATATCATATTATTGTGTAATTATTTTGTATGTTGATGCTTTGGCAACATTGTTTCTTTTAACTTTCATGCCAATAAAAGATGTTTGAATTTTGAGAAAAGGTGGAGATTCATAACTGTTTGTTAAAAAGTCTCTGCGTTGTGCTTCGTCAGGTTTGGTGATGGTGGCGGTGATTCTTGGATCCAGGAAGATGGGCATCAACCCGGATAATGTGGCCACGCCCATCGCTGCGTCGCTGGGAGACCTGATCACTCTGTCTCTGCTCTCTGGGGTCAGCAGGCTGTTCTTCTGCTACAGAGGTCAGAGGTCACACGTTACAGAGAATATCGTGAAGCTCTTGTAAGAACTGACATCAGACAACATGCTTTATAGTTGCCTGAAACACTTTCATTGGACTCCTTTACTTCCAGAAAATATTGACGTCACTATTTAACAGTTGCATACATATACGTGATGGGCTCTGGTTTCAGACAGAGGGTGAAAAGAGGTGCTGCAGCACAGGCAGTATGAGAAAAATAAAGAGCTTTTTGAACATTAAAGCATGGAGACATGTACACTACATGCACATGTACACTACATGCACCTGAGTTTCAACAGCCACATTAAAACAGTTACTAAATCAGCCTACTATCACCTAAAGAACATATCTAGGATTAAAAGACTAATGTCACAGCAGGATTTGGAAAAACTTGTCCATGCTTTTATCTTCAGTAGACTCGACTACTGCAATGGTGTCTTCACAGGTCTCACTAAAAAATCTATTCGGAAGCTGCAGCTGATTCAGAACGCTGCTGCTCGAGTCCTCACTAACACTAAGAAAGTGGATCACATCACTCCTGTTCTGAAGTCTTTACACTGGCTTCCTGTGTGTCAAAGAATAGATTTCAAAATACTGCTGCTGGTTTATAAAGCACTGAATGGTTTAGGCCCAAAATACATTTCTGATCTCCTGCTAAATTATGAACCATCCAGATCTCTCAGGTCTTCAGGGACTGGTCAGCTTTCTGTCCCCAGAGTCAGAACTAAACATGGTAAAGCAGCGTTCAGTTATTATGCTCCATCTGGAACAAACTCCCAGAAACCTGCAGGTCCGCTGCAACTCTGACTACTTTTAAATCCAGACTGAAGACTTTTCTTTTTGTCGCTGCTTTTAATTGAACTATTCATATCTTAGACTGCACTGTAACTTTTATCCATGTATTTTTTCTTTTAATGTTTATCCATGTATTTCTTCTTTTAATGTTTATTTTATTAGCTTTTCTTTTTAATGACTGATTTTAAATGCCATGTTCTTAATGTCTTTCATTTGTTGTAAAGCACTTTGAATTGCCTTGTGTTGAAAAGTGCTATATAAATAAACTTGCCTTGCCTTGCCTTGCCTTACATACTGATATACACCTGAACATCAGCAGGAGAGGACTCTTTAAAGTAGAGACACTACATACTGATATACACCTGAACATCAGCAGGAGAGGACTCTTAAAGTAGAGACACTACATACTGATATACACCTGAACATCAGCAGGAGAGGACTCTTTAAAGTAGAGACACTACATACTGATATACACCTGAACATCAGGAGGAGAGGACTCTTTAAAGTAGAGACACTACATACTGATATACACCTGAACATCAGCAGGAGAGGACTCTTTAAAGTAGAGACACTACATACTGATATACACCTGAACATCAGCAGGAGAGGACTCTTTAAAGTAGAGACACTACATACTGATATACACCTGAACATCAGCAGGAGAGGACTCTTTAAAGCAGAGACACTACATACTGATATACACCTGAACATCAGCAGGAGAGGACTCTTTAAAGTAGAGACACTACATACTGATATACACCTGAACATCAGCAGCAGAGGACTCTTTAAAGTAGAGACACTACATACTGATATACACCTGAACATCAGCAGGAGAGGACTCTTTAAGGTAGAGACACTACATACTGATATACACCTGAACATCAGCAGGAGAGGACTCTTTAAAGTAGAGACACTACATACTGATATACACCTGAACATCAGGAGGAGAGGACTCTTTAAAGTAGAGACACTACATACTGATATACGCCTGAACATCAGCAGGAGAGGACTCTTTAAAGTAGAGACACTACATACTGATATACACCTGAACATCAGCAGGAGAGGACTCTTTAAAGTAGAGACACTACATACTGATATACACCTGAACATCAGCAGGAGAGGACTCTTTAAAGTAGAGACACTACATACTGATATACACCTGAACATCAGCAGGAGAGGACTCTTTAAAGTAGAGACACTACATACTGATATACACCTGAACATCAGCAGGAGAGGACTCTTTAAAGTAGAGACACTACATACTGATATACACCTGAACATCAGCAGGAGAGGACTCTTTAATGTAGAGACACTACATACTGATATACACCTGAACATCAGCAGGAGAGGACTCTTTAAAGTAGAGACACTACATACTGATATACACCTGCACATCAGCAGGAGAGGACTCTTTAAAGTAGAGACACTACATACTGATATACACCTGAACATCAGCAGGAGAGGACTCTTTAAGGTAGAGACACTACATACTGATATACACCTGAACATCAGCAGGAGAGGACTCTTTAAAGTAGAGACACTCCATACTGATATACACCTGAACATCAGCAGGAGAGGACTCTTTAAAGTAGAGACACTACATACTGATATACACCTGAACATCAGCAGGAGAGGACTCTTTAAAGTAGAGACACTACATACTGATATACGCCCTGAACATCAGCAGGAGAGGACTCTTTAAAGTAGAGCACTACATGCTGATATACACCCTGAACATCAGCAGGAGAGGACTCTTTAAGGTAGAGACACTACATACTGATATTACACCTGAACATCAGCAGGAGAGGACTCTTTAAAGTAGAGACACTACATACTGATATACACCTGAACATCAGCAGGAGAGGACTCTTTAAAGTAGAGACACTACATACTGATATACACCTGAACATCAGCAGGAGAGGACTCTTTAAAGTAGAGACACTACATACTGATATACACCTGCCACATCAGCAGGAGAGGACTCTTTAAAGTAGAGACACTACATACTGATATACAACTATGAACATCAGCAGGAGAGGACTCTTTAAGGTAGAGACCTACATACTGATATACACCTGAACATCAGCAGGAGAGGACTCTTTAAAGTAGAGACACTCCATACTGATATACACCTGAACATCAGCAGGAGAGGACTCTTTAAAGTAGAGACACTACATACTGATATACACCTGAACATCAGCAGGAGAGGACTCTTTAAAGTAGAGACACTACATTACTGATATACGCCTGAACATCAGCAGGAGAGGACTCTTTAAAGTAGAGACACTACATGCTGATATACACCTGAACATCAGCAGGAGAGGACTCTTTAAGGTAGAGACACTACATACTGATATACACCTAAACATCAGCAGGAAAATAAAGCAGAGAGAGAAAAGCTACAAAAAGGAATTCAGAAACAGTAAAGTGGTGATTAGAGAGGATTTGGGCCAGAGGAGGGCAGCATATTCAAACTTAGATTCAATCAAACGTCTGCAACAGTCAGCATCAGTTAAGACTTCCATCAGTTCTGTCATGGTCACTATCTCTCATGTCTTGTTCCACTCTTAAAAAATGGAGAGTTCTCTTCCAGCGAGTGTATTTAGAGATACTGAAAGATGTCCTCTGCTGTGTTTCTCTGCAGACGTGTGGTTCCTGCCTCCTGCAGTTTGTCTCTTCTTCCTGCTTCTCATCCCGCTCTGGGTCATTATTGCCCGTCGCTCTCCACCAATCAGTGAAGTCCTGAAGTCCGGCTGGCAGCCAGTCATCATGGCCATGTCCATCAGCAGGTGAGCCCACCGGCGCGACTCAGAGGTGGGAAGTAGTGGAGTACAAATACTTTGTTACTGTACTTAAGTACATTTTTCTGGTATCAGTACTTTACTCCACTACTTATGTTTCTGAAGACTTTTTACTTTTCTTACATGTTGAACCCAAATACCTGTACTTTCTACTTCTTACATGTTGAACACAAATACCTGTACTTTCTACTTCTTACATGTTGAACCCAAATACCTGTACTTTCTACTTCTTACATGTTGAACCCAAATACCTGTACTTTCTACTTCTTACATGTTGAACACAAATACCTGTACTTTCTACTTCTTACATGTTGAACACAAATACCTGTACTTTCTACTTCTTACATGTTGAACACAAATACATGTACTTTCTACTTCTTACATGTTGAACACAAATACCTGTACTCTCTACTTCTTACATGTTGAACCCTCTTTAAAACAGCTGCTAGCTATGGGTACTTTTTACTGAAGTACATTTCAAAGTCTCTTTACTTTTACTTGAGTAAAGAGGTCTTGTCAGTACTTCTGTACTTCTACTTGAGTAAAGGATGTGTGTACTTTTGCTACTTCCTCAACTAGAGCTGACACAATATCTTTATATTTATATACCACATGATTATTGTGGCCTCTTTCATTTTAATTGTTGAATCACGTTTGGGAATGCTGCTGTTTTAGATCCAGATGTACAGTATGTTGTCTTCTTCCAGTATTGGTGGTCTGATTCTGGATAAGACGGTGAGCAATCCAAAGTTTGAAGGGATGGCCGTGTTCACTCCCGTCATCAACGGTGAGTATAGAATGACCTCCTCTATTGATCATAAGCGTAATAAGTATAATACAAATACTTCATAAGTGGTCAAAAATATGAAAAATGTTTAGTATGACAAAAGAGTCAGAATAAAGTTGGTCAAAAGTATAATGAAGGATAAAAAATAATGACACATTTATCATGAAAAAGTTCATAGTATAGCATGTTACAAATATTAAAAAGTGATAGTATACAATGTCAAAAAAACAATTAAATAAAACATTGGTTTATTATTTTTTTTAATATCAAGAAAAGAGTAATAGTAAAAAAAAAAAGTCATATTATAGCATGTTAAAAAAAGTCATAGTAAGTTGACTAAATTCAAAGTATAATATGTTGAAAATATCCTGAAAAAGTCATAGTATAGTTTACAACGTGATTACTTTTTTAAGGTAATAGTAGACAGGGTTCCCGCGGGGTCTTAAAAAGTCTTACATTTGACAATCAGAATTTAAGGCCTTAAAAAGTCTTAAATATGATCAAAAAAATAAGAAAGGTCTTAAATATGATTTAGAAGGTCTTAAAAATGATGGGATTTGAAAGGTACTTCCGGTTTGCGATCGCGTCTAAAATGTGTTTTGGGGAAAATGTCCGGGCTGCAAAGTAACCAGTACGGTAAGAGCCTTTCAGTTCCCCCAACAATTTGTATTGAAATAAATCAACATGAAACCAGTAATCACTAACTTTGTTTCCCCCGGCCCCTAAAGCCCCTGTCACACTGTCCCGAAATTGACACCCGATTGACACACGATAAAGGAAATGTTCAAATTCGGTTGTGATCGTAGCAACATCGGGCCATTCGTGAGGGCATCTTAAGCCTTCGTATGACCGCCGGTGGAGTTTCTCAGGCTCCGGCAGCAACTTCGTGAGCGGCAACTTCGTAAGGCACTCGTGAAGGCATCTTGTCAAGTCGTGTCATCTTCGTGTTATCATCGGTGCATTCGCCCTCACTCTGATCGGGGCGAATGCCCGATGGCACCGATGATAACAAGATGCCCTCACGATGGCCTTACGAAGGGCAAAATTGACACACGGATTCAACACGAAGATGAATCTTCTCAAGGTCCTTCGGCAATTTTTTGGCATGCCAAAGATTATCCCACCGCTCACGAAGTTGATGTCGGAGCCTGAGAAACTCCACCGACGGTCATACGATGGCTTAAGATGCCCTCACGAATGGCCCGATGTTGCTACGATCAGAGCCGAATTTGAACATTTCCTTTATCGTGTCCATCGGGTTTTATTGCACAACAAAATCATGTAAACATATTATGTAAATAACCCAATTTGTGTTCTGTGAAACTGAAAAGGATATAATATATTATTTTGAAGGCGAGTTGGAGAAAACGTAACATCTTCTACATATAAAGACGGAGAAAGTAAAGAACAAAGTCTGAAGATATCAGTACAGTATCATAGTACTTTAACATAATTGTTTGTGTTACTTTCGTTGCAGTTGTTTGTCTTAAATGTAATGTAAATCTTGCCTTCGTGTGGTTCGGGGCTATCTTCTTGCGAAATTCACAATTCAATATTCGGGTGTACATTTCAGGACAGTGTGACAGGGGCTTTATCGGAGAACACCCAGCTAGTAACCTAGCAACCAAGCTTCAGTTAGCGGCAGTCAGAAACCTTGGTATCTTCGAATCTACTTACAAATAAATATGGGGAAGTGTAAGTTCAACCGTATTTGGTTGGAAAACATCGAATTTAGTGCTTGGTTGAAACCAGTGGAGGGGAACGTGTTTGAAGCCCGCTGCACCTTTTGCAAACAAAAAAATGTGGACGCTAAATACCGTAGTTACAGCAACGATGAACGATTGTAGCCAAGGCAGCAGAGCTCTGAATAGCTCTTGTCACACTCTCTCTCTCACTCACACACACACACACACACACACACACACACACACACACACACACACACACACACACACACACACACACTCACACTCACACACACAGTTCAGTGTTCATGCTCAGTCATCGTTCTTATGTTGAACGTGAATACGTTCAACATAAGTAACTTTGAAAGTAATTATGGGACGTATTTCTTCTTTCATAACAATTTTCCTTCATACTTTCTTGCCGTGAAATAGTTCTTAAATTCTATTCAAAGTGGTCTTAAAAAGTCTTACATTTTAGTTGGTGAAACCTGCAGGAACCCTGAGTATAGTATGTCAAAAAAAATGTTCACAGTAGTTGCTTAAAACTGCACTATTGCTATATATATTGCTAAGTTAGTGATTAACTAAATGGTTTTTTTCCATCTTGGCAGTCTTTCCTTTGAAACTTTAACATGATACATTTACTTGGATCCTATTTTAAATGGCGGACTTTTATTTGTACTTCACATTGCTTTCACTCAGCTTAGTATATTAATACTTTTTCCACCACTGATTAAAAACTACATTGCATTTAAGCAGGAATGCATTAAGTGTTCAGTTAAAGGATCCTAATTTAAGAGACCTTAGGGGTGATGAAATTAGGACGATAACTTTGATTAATTAGGGTAAAGTAATATTGTTTAAGATATAATCCTTTTAGCTGAAGCGGAAACAATTTAAGTAATTCATTGATTAATTCATTCTTCCACACGTTTAAAGCAAAGTGACATGTTTCCCTGCTCGATCCCACAGCGCTGGGATTTGGGGTGTTTCAACAGAACTTATCTTTGAAGACATTCATAATTAGCTTCGTTATCATCAATAATGTCAACTGATGTAATGTGGAAACTGCTGGAACATGCGGACGCCCAGGAGCTAATCCCATTATAATTATTTAAAAGGGCCTCCAAATTTGGGGGTATTATTAAATCATGAGGTATTTAAGGACCCTCAGAGAGGCGTGGAGGAACAGATGAACCACAAAGCAGCATACTAAGCAGAGAGGAATTACAATGGAGGGCTTTACATGAACCACAGGCCTGATCAGAATGCCAACTATGTGTTAGCTCCCGTTAGCGTAGCATCTCTGCCAGCCTCAGTGCTACCAAAGACTCCTGCATTTTTCACCACCCCCCCGTACAGGAAGTGAATTTGCATTACAATACAGAGCTCTCTCCTCTCCTTTGGGACCAGAACCCAGAGCTGGAAGAGGTATTCAAATCCTTTCCTTAAATACAAAAGACTCAAATCTAAATCCGAATAATGAATGCTTTATTCGTCCCACATCGGGTACATTTACAATATTACAACGGCAGAGGGATAGTGCCGATAAAAGGGTTAAAAAATAACAAGAGAGGCAAACGCATGTGTAATTAAATCAAATAGAGAACAACCACTGTAAAAAAAGGTTTAAAATGAAATGAAAAAAACAAACCAAAACAAGGCATTGCACATAAGTAGAAAGTAAAGAGTAGAAATAAACACTACTAGAATTTAAACATCTCAAAATAGATTTAAAGGTCACCTATCATGCTATTTTTAGGCAGTAGCATAGGTCTCAGATATATACAAATATATAAAAAACATGTCTATGAAGTGTTTTACTCAAAATACCAAACAGATCATTTTAGCCATGCCTCATATCCCTCTATTTCACTTCCTGTTTCTAAAGTGCTGATTTGGGGATAAAGCTTTAAAGAGGAGGGGTCTGAGCTCATGCGGGACCCGGCAGCTACTGTCTAAACTAAATGCTGCCGTGATGAAACGCCATATCATGGATTATCAAGGATCTGAAACAGTCTGGAGCTCAAAGGCTTTCTCTCTTGCCGGTTATACCACAAGGTGAGTTCCTTTTTACTTCCTGCTTCTTCACACACATGCTCTCCAGTACAGGTTAGCTCTGAGTGTTAGCGATGCTAATGTAAACACCGACCATATTACGTCCAAAACAGTCGGGCATTGTTTCTGATAGCAGCTTTCTGATTGGGCCGTGGGTCCACATTTCAGATATTACGTCATATCGGACGCAAATCTGGATCAGCTCCGTTGTTCCCCGTTTTTAGAGATTTGGGTACGGAGGAAAAGAGAGAGGGTTTTATTTCCTGACGCTGCGTGAGTTCCCCGACACACCGGGGACACATGGTGATGTAGAGAAGACATCAAAAAGTGCATTTTGCATGATAGGTCCCCTTTAAGCAGCATTACAAAGTAGAAAATTGCGGAAGATAAAAATAAATCTATAAACGTTGACAATAAAACACTATTGAAGGGCTTTAGACACAATATATATTATTTACATTAAGAGTGTAGGGAATGGAATATTACATTAAATGTAAAATGTGTAAGTGTTGTAGTTCATTAATGTTGAGGAAAGGTTACATACTTTACCTTGTAGATTATAGTATGGCGTCCTATTATGTGAGCCGTGTACAATCTTTGTCTTGATATATGAATTCTAGATAACTTAATACTAAAGAAAAGTACTTCAAATGTCAACTTTAAAAGGCCTACAATACTTGAGTAAATAACTCCTCAGCCAGAAACACTCCCGATGTTAACTGAAAACGATCCAGTGCTTCGAAGCTCTGCAAACAAAGACATTTTGTTCTGCTGCTTTAATGAAATCAGCCTGAGGGGTGAGCCGTGATTCAAAGGATATGACACAACATCCACACTGCCTTTCCCAAGCATTCAGAGATTTAAAAATCAACATCTAAAGAGTGTTAAATCAAATGTCCTAGATTGACTACTCAGCCTTTCATATGGCAAATATTAACACCCTCCTCTGAAAGCACTTATTTTGATTAAATCAAAAGTATTATATCTCTATCTTGGTCACCAAAGCGTCTCCTCTGTCCACACTGCCAATCCAATCTTGAAGTGAACTAGAAGTTGTTATGGTTGTATTCTTAGTTTATTTAAAGGTCTCCTATCATACAAAATGCACTTGTTGATGTCTTTTATACATAAGTATGTGTCCCCGCCCCGGTGTGTCAGAAAACAGAACCCTCTCTCTTTGCCTCCGTACCAAGTGTCTTGGTGTCGTGCTTGACCACAAGCTCAGATGGGATGTATGGTCTGAGAAAGTAAACGCTAAGTCTCAACAAGGAATGTTCTTTTTACGTAAATGATTATCTTTTAACGTCGGCAACAGAACGGTTAAGATGTGTTATCATGCTTTTATTGAAAGTGTGCCCTCCTTCGGCATCATACGCTGGTTCGGCAACGCCACTGAGGCACAGACAAAGTCAGTCAGGAGGGCCGTAACTTGGTCCAGTAAAGTGTCAGGAATCTAATGTTCTGGTTTAGAAAGCTTATACAAGGACAGTTTTAAAAATGGCACACAATATTGTGAGTGACCTGAGGCACTCTCTTATTTTGAACTGTTGCCATCCGGGCGGAGATATCGTGCCCCTCTGTTTAAAAAGAACAGATCTAGGCTGTCTTTCGTCCCACAAGCCTTCAAACTCCTGAATCAATGATGGCTAGGACGCACTGTTTACCCAGCTGGTCGGGCACTGCCCCCCCCCTCTCGCAAATGAGGGCCTAGGCCCCCTGCCGATATCTGTTTTTTGTACGTCTGTTATTTTTAACCTGTGTCTATGTTGTTGTCAGTGACGTATGTTTTATCTTTTTAAATGCCTTGTGATGTGCTGCAACCCATTTTCCCCTCGGGGACAAATAAACGAATACTACTAGTACCCACATCTCTAAAAACGGGTGAACAACGGAGCTGATCCAGGTTTGCGTCCCATATGATGTAATATCTGAAATGTGGACCCACAATGCACGGCGTGTTTTGGACGTAATATGGTCTTTGTTTACATTAGCATCGGTAACACTCAGAGCATGTGTAAAAAAGCAGGAAATAAAGAAAGGAACTCACCTTGTGGTAAACCTGAGAGAGAAAAAGCATTTGAGTTTCAGAAATAATCCTTGATGTGGTTTGGATGGTCCTGCATGAGCTCTCGTTTTTTTTTTTAAAGCTACAGACCCAGAATCAGCACTTCTCTAACAGGGCTGAGATAGAGGGGTATGAAGCATGGCTAGAATGGGTGATCTGTTTGGTATTTTGAGTAACGGAGACCTTTAAATGTGTGTTTCGTTATTGATAAGTGCCACATTTGTCCATTCAAACAGGCGTAGGGGGAAATCTTGTTGCCATTCAAGCCAGCAGGATGTCCACGTACCTTCACTGCTGGACTGTTCCTGGATCTGTTCCTGTTACGATGAGTGGAAACTGTCCCGGACCCTTTGCTACTCTCTGCTCCTCAGGTCAGATATATACAGTATATACAGAAGAAATATAGGTGTCCTTCATCAGGAGTGATGAATACAAAAGCAGAGATGGCAAAAGTACACACATCCTTTACTCAAGTAGAAGTACAGATACTCGTGTTTAAAAATACTCTGGTAAAAGTAGAAGTACTGACTAAACTTCTTTCCTCAAGTAAAAGTAAAGAGGCTTTGAAGTGTACTTCAGTAAAAAGTACCCATAGCTAGCAGCTGTTTTAAAGAGTACCTGACCTCCCTTTATATTAATAGAACAATAATGTCATTGTTAGCTAATGAATGTTTCCATGCTGAACAACGGCAACATGACAACGTTTCCATTGGTCCCTCTTCTTTAGAGAAGACCAGGAAATGATGGATACACGGATCGTGTTCAAATCAATAGGCACGCAATGACTCTAAAGAATAATGATCACGCATCAAACACACATTCAGACTAAGGAACCAGCTGTTTGGAAAATGAGAGAAGTAGAAAGTACAGGTATTTGAGTTCAACATGTGAGAAGTAGAAAGTACAGGTATTTGGGTTCAACATATAAGAAGTAGAAAGTACAGGTATTTGAGTTCAACATGTAAGAAGTAGAAAGTACAGGTATTTGAGTTCAACATGTAAGAAGTAGAAAGTACAGGTATTTGAGTTCAACATGTAAGAAGTAGAAAGTACAGGTATTTGAGTTCAACATGTAAGAAGTAGAAAGTACAGGTATTTGAGTTCAACATGAGAGAAGTAGAAAGTACAGGTATTTGAGTTCAACATGTAAGAAGTAGAAAGTACAGGTATTTGGGTTCAACATGTAAGAAGTAGAAGGTACAGGTATTTGGGTTCAACATGTAAGAAGTAGAAAGTACAGGTATTTGGGTTCAACATGTAAGAAGTAGAAAGTACAGGTATTTGAGTTCAACATGTAAGAAGTAGAAAGTACAGGTATTTGAGTTCAACATGAGAGAAGTAGAAAGTACAGGTATTTGGGTTCAACATGTAAGAAGTAGAAAGTACAGGTATTTGAGTTCAACATGTAAGAAGTAGAAAGTACAGGTATTTGGGTTCAACATGTAAGAAGTAGAAGGTACAGGTATTTGGGTTCAACATGTAAGAAGTAGAAAGTACAGGTATTTGGGTTCAACATGTAAGAAGTAGAAAGTACAGGTATTTGAGTTCAACATGTGAGAAGCAAAAGTAAAAAGTCTTCAGAAAAATAAGTAGTGGAGTAAAGTACTGATACCAGAAAAATGTACTTAAGAACAGTAAAGAAGTATTTGTACTCCACTACTTCCCACCTCTGTACAAAAGGAATAAGCGAGTCAAACATGTAAGAGTCACATCAATCAAATCACAACATGTAAAAGACACAAACCTGTCCAGTAGCCAATTGTCATTAAAAGCAAGTTACAACACGTTTTAATATACATGTGATAATGTAGGTATTTTTGAACTTTTAATCCTCGGTATTGTGAGAAGCAGCATTTCGATCTCCCTGTCGGTTTCTCACGCCCAGAAAGTTGACTTAGACTGTCTGTAGCTCTCCTGGACATTTGAAGTGTGTTTTATTTAATTATTTCCAGCATTTTGAAGCAAACTAGCTCCAAAAAACCCAATTGTATGCTACTTGCCCGGCACAAGATGTCAGACAGATAACCTTAGCATGCTAGCTGGGGCATAATAACAAGGGCATTTAGCATCTTAAGAGCCAGATAGTATTCCACACACATGAACATGAACAAATGCCAATTTAAAAACAAATAGAGCATGTGAACTAAAGAAATAGCCGATAATACAGAAGGCAGATTGTGTTCATTTCCCCGAGGCAGGCTGGCTAAACGAAGTAGCTGCTAGCTCTAGCTACACACAGACCTTATATAGATTAGATTAGAAGCATTTATTGACATTATACAAGCACAACAAGAAGATTAAAGCTACTCCTTCTAAGGTGCCATCAAAACATTAAATAGTTCTCTGCATAAAGAAACAAGTGTGTTTTTGAAGTTATTAAAACTTAGAACAATGAAACTGACTTCATAGGAAGCAATCACCTGACCATAGTTTATTCAGCTGTGAAAATTAACACATCAAAATTCAGCTACACATCATTTCCTTAAACAGATACACACATCTTGTTTCTTCTCTTTCTATGTTTTATCCAGATGTTAACTCCAAGTCGGCGAGAGTCCTGGTTCTCTTCGTGGTCCCGGGTCACCTGCTCTTCCTCTTCACCATCCACCTGCTGCAGGGGGGCCACATCGCCATGACGACCACCTTCATCATCTGCTACCTGTGTGCAGCGCTGCTTCAGGTCAGAGAGAAACAGAGAGAGGATACTCCTACTAGACATAATGAAGAAATAAGCACCCTTTATATATTACCGTTTTACAATCAGATGTAGTCTAACTTATAAAGATATATAAAGAGATTCTTTATCTACTATTTTATTATTATTATTTGATAATTATCTGGGTTTTAATTTGGTTTTCAATGTATTAGTATAATATTTATTTGGTGTGTCTCTTTTTTCCGCAGCAATTTATGTGTTTTCCTTTACTTATAATTAAAAAACAAACTGCTTTTGGATTTGACACACGCTTAATTATGTATTTATACCGTGTTAAAAAAAGTAGTTTGTAACGCACATGTATAGACAAAATATGGGAGGTTCAAATGTACCTTAAAGGTCACCTATCATGCTATATTTAGGCAATAGCATAGGACTCAGATATATAAAAATATATAAAAAACACATCTATGAAGTGTTTTGCTCAAAATACCAAACAGATCACCCATTCTAGCCATGCCTCACATCCCTCTATTTCACTTCCTGTTTCAAAAGGGCTGATTGGGGTATAAAGCTTTAGGAGGGGGCTGAGCTCATGCGGGACCCGGCAGCTACCGTCTAAACTAAATGCTGCCGTGATGAAACGCCATATCATGGATTATCAAGGATCTGAAACAGTCTGGTTTCGGCCCCTTGATCAATGCACAGCCCACTGCGCCACACCGCCCATCTTCACACCTGACGCAGTGGCGGCGGGAGCGGGTTTCGAACTGGAGTTCCCCAACGCCCCCTTGATCTGATGATCAAACGCACAGCCCACTGCGCCACTCCGCTCCAACTTGGCGACTTTCCAGTTATTTCCCACTGTGTTATTCCACACTTTGGTGGCGTCCATTACAACTACATGCAAATGGCTAAATATGCATATTAGACGATGGCGTAATTTAGCGATCACACCTCCGGCGGAGCTTTTCAGGCATTCCTGTGGAGGTTGGGGACATTGAACCAGAGTGGTCGGTGTTCAAAGCCTCTATTGCCGAAGCCGTGGCGGGGAGCTGTGGTCTCAAGATCCTAGGTGCCTCAAGGGGCAGTAACCCTCGAACCTCCTGGTAGACACCGGTGGTCAGGGAAGCCGTCCGACTGAAGAAGGAGGCCTTCAGGGATTTGTTATCCCGGGGGACTCCCGAGGCAGTTGCAAGGTACCGACAGGCCCGAAGGGCAGCAGCCTCATCCGTGGCCGAGGCAAAGCAGCAGGTGTGGGAGAAGTTCGGAGAGGACATGGAGAAGGACTTTCGGGCGGCACCAAAGTTGTTCTGGAAAACTGTCCGACACCTCAGGAGGGGGAAGCAGGGAACCATCCAAGCTGTGTACAATAAGGATGGGACGTTGTTGACCTCAACTGATGGAGTGTTAGGGCGTTGGAAGGAACACTTTGAGGAACTCCTGAACCCGACAACTCCACCCTCTATGTTAGAGGCAGAGCTGGAGTATGACGGGGGATCAACACCAATCTCCCGGGGGGAGGTCACTGAGGTTGTTAAACAACTCCACAGTGGCAAAGCCCCGGGGGTGGATGAGATCCGCCCAGAAATGCTGAAGGCTCTGGGTGTTGAGGGACTATCTTGGTTGACACGTCTCATCAACATTGCGTGGAAGTCGGAAACGGTACCGAAGGAGTGGCAGACCGGGGTGGTGGTTCCCCTTTTTAAAAAGGGGGATCAGAGGGTCTGTGCCAATTACAGAGGCATCACACTACTCAGCCTCCCCGGGAAAGTTTACTCTAAGGTACTCGAAAGGAGGGTCAGGCCGATTGTCGAACCTCAGATTGAGGAGGAACAATGCGGATTCCGTCCTGGTCGTGGAACGACGGATCAGCTTTTTACTCTCGCAAGGATCCTGGAGGGGGCCTGGGAGTACGCTTATCCGGTCTACATGTGTTTTGTGGACTTGGAGAAGGCGTATGACCGGGTTCCCAGGGAGTTACTCTGGGAGGTGCTGCGGGAGTATGGGGTGAGGGGGTCTCTACTCAGGGCCATCCAATCTCTGTACTTCCAAAGCAAGAGCTGTGTCCGGGTCCTCGGCAGTAAGTCGGACCCTTTTCCGGTGAGGGTTGGCCTCCGTCAGGGCTGCGCTTTGTCACCAATCCTGTTTGTAATATACATGGATCGGATTTCGAGGCGTAGTCATGGGGGAGGGGGTCTGCAGTTCGGTGGACTAAGGATTGCACCACTGCTTTTTGCAGAGTTCTGATGGCTTCATCGGTCTGCGACCTTCAGCACTCACTGGATCGGTTCGCAACCGAGTGTGAAGCGGCTGGGATGAGGATCAGCACCTCCAAATCTGAGGCCATGGTTCTCAGCAGGAAACCGATGGACTGTCCACTCCAAGTAGGGAATGAGTCCTTACCCCAAGTGAAGGAGTTCAAGTATCTCGGGGTTTTGTTCTCGAGTGAGGGAACAATGGAGCGTGAGATGGGCCGGAGAATCGGAGCAGCGGGAGCGGTACTGCAGTCGCTTTACCGCACCGTTGTGACGAAAAGGTCTACCGGGCCATTTCCGTTCCTACCCTCACCTCTGGTCATGAAGGATGAGTCATGACCGAAAGAACGAGATCACGGATACAAGCGGTCGAGATGGGTTTTCTCCGCAGGGTGGCTGGCGTCTCCCTTAGGGATAAGGTGAGAAGTTCGGTCATCCGGGAGGGACTCGGAGTTGAGCCGCTCCTCCTTCGCGTCGAAAGGAGCCAGTTGAGGTGGTTCGGGCACCTAGTTAGCATGCCACCTGGGCGCCTCCCTAGGGAGCTGTTCCAGGCACGTCCAGCTGGGAAGAGACCAAGGGGTAGACCTAGGACCAGGTGGAGGGATTATATCTCTTCGCTGGCCTGGGAGCGCCTTGGGATCCCCCAGTCAGAGCTGGTTGATGTCGCCAGGGAAAAGGAAGTTTGGGGCTCTCTGCTGGAACTGCTACCCCCGCGACCCGACCACGGATAAGCGGAAGAAGATGGATGGATGGATGGTAATTTAGCGACTTCTAGCGACCTTTAGGACAGCCAATAGCTACTTTCCTTCCCATGGAGTTGGCAACACTGGTCCCGGGCCTTGTTGATGAGGCCATTGGGGATTCATAAAGGTAAGGGAGGCTTAGGGGAGCACAGGAGCACAGGTTCAAACCCCACTGCAGTCAGCATGTCGTTGTGTCCCTGAGACACTTCACCCCAAATTGCTCCTGTGGGGATTGCCCACAGTACTGAGTATGAAAGTCGCTTTGGATAAAAGCATCTAACAAATGACATGTTTGGCTCTATGATACCTGATGTACTTTATGATTCTGTTTTCTTCAGGGTTGTGTCTTCCTGGTCGTATGTACTTATTGTAAGTCGCTTTGGATAAAAGCGTCAGCTAAATGCAATGTAATGTAATGTAACATGTAATGTAATGTAACCATTCACATCTTCCAGGTGGTGATTCTGCTGAACGTGGCCACCCTGATGGTGCGCTGGCTCTGGAGAAGAGGTCTGGATCCGGATAACTTCTCCATCCCGTACCTCACGGCTCTGGGAGACCTGCTAGGGACCGGCTTCCTGGCTCTGAGCTTCAGACTCATCCAGATGTTCAATTCTTCTGGGACTTGAGTTTGAAACAGACTCCCTGAGGACATTGTTCTCTGTATGCAAGTGGATTAAATACACTTGCAACAAAGTCATTAGGTTTGAGAAGGAAGGTGCTGATTAAAAAACAAAGGAAGTTAGTGTGCTGTTATATTTGTGCCTCAAAACTGGGCATCCAAATTAGATTTTCTTTCCTGAAAAAGGATAGAATTGTATTTATTTATAGCATTTTGCACGGATATGCCTTTGTGCTCTGGATTGAGGCACGGTGTAACTGTGTAGTGGAAAAGTGGCTACAAAAAGACAGAATATGGTGAAACATGAAAGTGTGGACATTTGATTTCTATATTTGCTAAATCACAGTGCAGTAGTTGTACTCTGAACCAATCGATACCCTCCAGCTTTGCTCAGTAGAAACAACAAGTCGGATTACTGTAGAACAGCTGTTACCTGTTGACACATCTGTAAACCTGTTGTCAGTCCTTATGGTTCAGGTGTTTTGTAGTGAGGTTGTATGAGGTACTAATCCATAGTCAGTCTAACAGACAGTAGAGGTCAAATATGGAGAAGCAGACAGGAGTTACGGCACATAAATGTATCATTGCCATCTAAAAAACTATATTATTTTAAATGTATGATTTATTTTGAATATCTTCACCTCTTTACCGACAGGGAACTGAACTGGTTTTCTTAAAAGACCCTTAGACAGAGGTGTACAGGCAGTATGAGAACCATAAAGAGCTTTTTAAACATTAAAGCGTGGAGACATGAGACACTACATACACATATGAACCTAACCATGTGCTAAATAGGGCCCTTTTGAAGCACACACACACACACACACACACACACACACACACACACACACACACACACACACACACACACTGATGGCAGAGACGACCAGACAAGGTGCCACAGTAGCAACACACACACACACACACACTGATGTCAGAGACTACCAGACAACGTGCCACAGTAGCAACACACACACACACACACTGATGGCAGAGACGACCAGACAAGGTGCCACCTGCTCATCAGTAGCAATAAACACACACACACTGATGACACACCACCACATTATATGTAACTGTGTGTAAATGTACCGTAACACAAATCAGATGCTGCACCGTCGTGATGAATGTTTATTTTTTGTAGCCTAGGTTTGTGCCGTAATAAGCCTTGGTATTTTTATCTGTTGTGCAGCACAGTTCCACTGAATATAGTCTGTTCTATTTTTGTCAACAAATGATTTAGTATTCACTTTTAGAGAAATGCTCGTCTTTCCTGACCTGAAAATGGCATCCAAAAATGGTAATAGTCCTATTTTCACAGTGACATCAAGCGTGACTGTGGACTTTGCTTTTACATTTATAGAAAAGGGAATCTAGGCATAATGTGTCGTTGAAATAGAAAACTGAATGCTGTACTCCGAAGGATATCTGTGTAGTGTGTCGAGTACAGAGGATGCTGCCTTTTCAAACTTAAACAGCTAAATTCGAAACCAATAAACAAACATTTTCTTTGCTGAAATGCATTTATTTGAAAATTGTGAGAGAAACTATATATCTATTTTGGTTTGTCCGACCCGTGGAGTCAGCAATAACACAATAAATAAAAACAATTATTGTTACAGAACGTGTTTTTTCTACAACACACAACAACAAAAAAGTCACAGTTGAGTAGAAATGTCTTTTTTCTGCTGGGGTTTAAAATAAGGCCCGCGCTCAGAGGCACGCATGTTTGGAGACATTCACTGTATTTATTAAGAGACTGCAGATTAACATGTGTCGTGCAAATTACACTTCTGAAAAAACAGCAGATATGAAACTGAGATTAAATTAAATGGGTTTTTCACACTTTTAGGCAGTGGACGATGGATCACTGTGTACAGTAAAATATGATTTGCCTTCTTTACAAGAGAACGAAAGTCTTGGTGAAGTTCTTCAGTCTGTAAAAAGGAATTTACTTTGGATCTCCAACAGTGTTTGCAGTGTCCGTAACAAAGGCCTTCACACGGAGAGAGAAACCTCTTCAGAAACAACAACTTCTCTTTCCTGGAGTCCATTCTCTACCTCATCTGAACTTGAGGTAAGCTGGTATTGAGTAGTTGAAGAGCAGGAAGTCCATTCGGTACAGATTGTACAGCTTCTTCTGGTAGAACGGGCTGATGTTGTTGAAGAACTGCGCCGCCATGTCTCCCGTGGTCCTGGTGCTTTTGGACGAGGAAGGGAAACTGACCTGGTTTTCTACACCTGCCAGCTGTAAGACGTATTGGGAGTCCTGCTCCAGCGTCTCGTATTTCCCCACCACATCGTAGTGGATGAGGCAGGGGTGACACAGCGAGTGCACCCTCTCCCAGTGCTCGTTGAAGGGCTCTTCTCGTTGGGTTGCCGGATCAACGAGGTAGTAAACAAACTCCTCGAAGGACACGTCGTTGCCTCGTTCCATGGCTTCCGGTTGAGGGTCTGAACGATGCCGACGCACTATCTTTGTGCCGTATCGTTTATGAAAAGCGGTGTTGTAGCTCCGCGTGAATTTGTTCCGGTACGCGGACACCAGGCGCTCAAATGGCTCTCGTACGAACACAAATTTGAGATAGGAACGCAAGCGTTGGTTGATCTGCGAGGTGGAATACTCCGAAAGAGTGCGGAGGTTTCCGGAGACGTGGGCCTCGTTGGCGGGGATTGACAGAGGGTCTCTGAGGGAGCCGGAGACCCCCGTGAGGACCATGAGGACACGCTTCCAGTTGGTGCAGGCTACTTTGGGCACGTAGCAGTACAGCAGGCCGTGCTGGTCGTCCACGATCACGTGCTTCAGGTCCTCGGGGATCAGGACCCTGCGTTTACGAGTGTAAGAGCGACAGGCTTCTTCTAAAACCTCCCGACGATCCTGATGGATGGCCTGCACCCCCGACTCCACCTGCAGGGAGAAGGAGAAGAAGGAGAATTAAACAGGAGGAACTATTAATCTGCAGGAAACCCTAAAGCTATCACTAGTAGCATGTACTGCTGTGGACAGGGGCAACATGTTTTTTAGCAGTTTAAATGTAGGCTAGGATATATTTAAAAACAATTATCTTTGAAGTCACCAGAGTCCTTTGATAAAAGCAGCCATTTTAACTTGCAAAACATAGAAGGTTTGTTTGTGGTATTGTGTGACTACAGTGATTTAGAGGGTTGATACACAAACAAACTTTTCTTTAGACCACAAACCCCTGTGTTCTGCAAAAAGAAAGTTGGGGAAATATCTTCCTATACCTTTCACCCAGTTTATCAGTTTGCCCTCACTGAGCACAGGCCTGCAACCTCGGGCTGCTCTCAGTGTTTTGTCTCCCTATTCCTGCCTGTTGGCGTCAGCTGATAGAAGTGTTATAGTGCTTTATTACATGGTTTAGTTGAATACTCGATTCTGATTGGTCACACGTCGCTGCACATTATCCCTTACTTATCTTTTTATGCACAATGTTGATTATTCCCTCAGAACTAGCTAAACACATGGGTCTGGGGTTGAGGTCTGCAGCACAAGCTCCAAATAAACCATCAGAGTTTGCATCAAAGTTCCTGCTCTCCTCGTGTCTCTCTGAGTCTCCATTGCTTCAGAAGCTTCCATCACACAAAGTAACAATATTACATTGACAATGGAGTCTGCTGGCTTTAAAGCAATTAGAAAAAAAGCTATTACTAATCTACGTCTAATCTAGCAACTGTGCTCTGGTTTCAGACAGAGGGTGAAAAGAGGTGCTGCAATGAGAAAAATAAAGAGCTTTTTGAACATTAAAGCACGGAGACATTACATTGCTTTTATCCAAAGTACATTCGACCAACAAGATACAAACTTGAAGAAAACAGAATCATAAAGTACATCAGGTTTCATAGAGCTAAAACATTTCAAGTGCTACTCAGCTGGCTATAGAGAAGCCAGTCCTATATTAGTATATAAGTGCTTTGTTAGTAATTCTGTCGCTCAAGTGGAGTCGAAAGAGATGAGTTTTCAGTCTGCGCCGGAAGATGTGCCAGTAGAGACACTAAATACAAAAATGAACCGGAAATTAGCGTAATGTCCTCTTTAAATCTCTGAGAAAGTATCTTTACAGATCTCACTCCTCTGGAGGTCGTATGGTCCATCCCCATCATACTGCTTTAATTAAAGTCATGAGTCAGCCCGTTCAGCTTGGCCTCCTCGTAGCACATGCGTCTTATTAACTTCTCTCCTTTGCTCAGCCCGGCTCACCACTGAGGCCCTGGTTTGACTCGCTGCCGGACACGATGTGTGGCTCTGTGTTTCCTGGCACACTTCGGAGCATCAAGGAAACTCCAGACCGGCCAAAGACTGCAGATCCAACACTGACGCTTCTCTCAGATGTATGTTTACAACTCTCTTTAATCCGGCCAATTGAAATCCCTTCATGTGAGCAATATGTGTGATTCAGTGGGGGTTTCTGAGGGTATTTCATAGCCACCAGGATGCACAAGACACACATGCCTTTCAGAGAGAAGTCTTCTAAAGAGTGTGGAGCAGATAAACACACACACACACACACACACACGTGTCAAATATTCACAAAGCTGCACTCATATTTAAGCCGAGAATCAGAAGGCAATGAAATGTTTTAAAATATATTCAATGCAAAGGAATCAGGTAGAGTGTTGTATACATGACTTTAATTCTTTTAAAATATCTTAAATTACAGTTTTATGTGGCCACAAGGTAGAAGTTTTAATGCATTAGTTCCACATATGATGCAATATGCAATCCTGGCTTAAATCTGAAAGTCAAGGGTCGTTTGCTTTTTGGTACTTTGTGGGGTTATCTCTCATTACAGGACTGTTTAAACTGCACTTATACGTATTCTTTGTTTTACTTTTAAAGGGAAACAGGGTCATGTAGGGACAAAAGGGATTTTCAAACTCAACAAGATAACTCTCGGCTCTGAAGCTAAATTGTTGGGTATTTTTTGGAACCATTATATTTGGATTTTAAAGAAACAATAATCAAAAACATTGATAAGTATACAGGTTAAATATAACATCTTTGATGGTCCAACTGAGGCCATGGTTCTCAGCAGGAAACCGATGGACTGTCCACTCCAAGTAGGGAATGAGTCCTTACCCCAAGTGAAGGAGTTCAAGTATCTCGGGTCTTGTTCTCGAGTGAGGGAACAATGGAGCGTGAGATGGGCCGGAGAATCGGAGCAGCGGGAGCGGTACTGCAGTCACTTTACCGCACCGTTGTGACGAAAAGGGAGCTGAGCCAGAAGGCAAAGCTCTCTGTCTACCGGGCCATTTTGGTTCCTACCCTCACCTATGGTCATGAAGGATGGGTCATGACCGAAAGAACGAGATCGCGGATACAAGCGGCCGAGATGGGTTTTCTCCGCAGGGTGGCTGGTGTCTCCCTTAGGGATAAGGTGAGAAGTTCGGTCATCCGGGAGGGACTCGGAGTTGAGCCGCTCCTCCTTCGCGTCGAAAGGAGCCAGTTGAGGTGGTTCGGGCACCTAGTTAGGATGCCACCTGGGCGCCTCCCTAGGGAGGTGTTCCAGGCACGTCCAGCTGGGAAGAGACCGAGGGGTAGACCTAGGACCTGATAGCGCAGAGTGAAGCAGGTAGGACCCAAACGCAGATAACACTTGATAATACCTTTATTTCAAGGTCTCTTATCTAATACATAAACTTTCAACAAACAAAACACTCTACGGTGAACCAGGTCACAAACAAAAGAAGCACCAACACTGAACACAGGACGAGACAAGACTAAATACAGGGAGGGATAATTACCAGACAAGAAACAGCTGGGCAGGGGAGGAGAAACACAAGGGCCACAGGTGAACATAATCAACTAACTAGACACAGGTGAGGAGGGAGGAGAAAACACAAGGGCCACAGGTGAACACAATCAACTAACGAGACACACCAGGGAACTAACGACGGAAGGAAAACATGACATAGAGGACAGCGGAAACACCCAAACCTAGACATAGACCCGTGACCTGACATGACAACCGTGACAGAACCCCCCCCTCAAGGGACGGATTCCAGACGTCCCTAAACAAAAAATCCAACATAGTCCAACAGGGTGGGTGAAGGGGGTCCGGAGGAGGGACGTATCCCTAGGCCACCAGGGTGGGTGGAGGGGGTCCGGAGGACGGGACTAAGCTGACCGCCCAGGAGCCCAGTAGGGGACCAGGAAGGGATCTCGGGCGGACGGCCCGGGGGCAAGGCAGAGTCTAAGGTGGGGGAACTCGGGCGGACGGCCCGGGGGCAAGGCAGAGTCCAAGGTGGGGGTCTCGGGCGGACGGCCCGGGGGCAAGGCAGAGTCCATGGTGGGGAACTCGGGCGGACGGCCCGGGGGCAAGGCAGAGTCTAAGGTGGGGAACTCGGGCGGACGGCCGGGGGCAAGGCAGAGTCCAAGGTGGGGATCTCGGGCGGACGGCCCGGGGGCAAGGCAGAGTCCATGGTGGGGAACTCGGCGGACGACCCGGGGGCAAGGCAGAGTCCAAGGTGGGGGTCTCGGGCGGACGGCCCGGGGGCAAGGCAGAGTCCATGGTGGGGCGAAGGCCACAGCGGGCGAACTCAGGGGGCCGAGCATGAGGGCGAAGACCAGACAGCTCCGGAGGCCGGGCAGGACCCGGTGTCGGCCGGACAGGAACCGGAGCCGGCGGGACAGGCTTCGGCAGGATCCCCCACGGAAGAGGACCAGGAGTTGGCAGGACCCCCAGCAGGAGGGTGGACGACGGGACCTCCAACGAGACAGGACAAAGGGTTGGCAGGACCCCCGGCAGGAGAGTAGTCGGCGGGGCCTCCAACGGGACAGGACACAGGGTTGGCAGGACCCCCGGCAGGAGAGTAGTCGGCGGGGCCTCCAACAGCACAGGACATAGGATTGGCAGGACCCCCGGCAGGAGAGTAGACGGCGGGACCTCCAACGGCACAGGACATAGGGTTGGCAGGACCCCCGGCAGGAGCGTAGTCGGCGGGACCTCCAACGGGACAAGACACGGGGTTGGCAGGACCCCCGGCAGGAGGACTAGTCTGCGGGACCTCCAACTGGACAAGACATGGGGTTGGCAGGACCCCCGGCAGAGGGCTAGTCGGCGAGGCCTCCAACGGGACAGGACAAAGGGTTGGCAGGACCCCCGGCAGGAGACTAGTCTGCGGGACCTCCAACTGGACAAGACATGGGGTTGGCAGGACCCCCGGCAGAGGGCTAGTCTGCGGGACCTCCAACTGGACAAGACATGGGGTTGGCAGGACCCCCGGCAGAGGGCTAGTCTGCGGGACCTCCAACTGGACAGGACATGGGGTTGGCAGGACCCCCGGCAGAGGGCTAGTCTGCGGGACCTCCAACTGGACAGGACATGGGGTTGGCAGGACCCCCGGCAGGAGACTAGTCTGCGGGACCTCCAACTGGACAAGACATGGGGTTGGCAGGACCCCCGGCAGAAGGCTAGTCTGCGGGACCTCCAACTGGACAAGACATGGGGTTGGCAGGACCCCCGGCAGAGGGCTAGTCTGCGGGACCTCCAACTGGACAGGACATGGGGTTGGCAGGACCCCCAGCGGAACCTCCAACGGTACAGGACATGGGGTGGGCAGGCCCCCCGGCAGAAGACTAGTCTGCGGGACCTCCAACTGGACAAGACATGGGGTTGGCAGGACCCCCAGCGGAACCTCCAACGGTACAGGACATGGGGTTGGCAGGACCCCCGGCAGAAGACTAGTCTGCGGGACCTCCAACTGGACATGAGTAGGGGCTTGAGTGGGGACTCGAGAGAGGGCTTGAGAGGGAACTTGAGAGGAAACTGGAGAGTGGACTCGAGAAGGAACTCGAGAGTTGACTCGAGAGGTAACTCGAGAGGAGACCTGAGGGGAAACTTGAGAGGTGACTCGAGAGGACACTGGAGAGTTGACTTGGGAGGTGACTCGAGAGGACACTGGAGAGTTGACTTGAGAGGTGACTCGAGAGAACACTGGAGAGTTGACTTGAGAGGTGACTCGAGAGGACACTGGAGAGTTGACTTGAGAAGGAACTCGAGAGGTGACTCGAGAGGTAACTCGAGAGGGGACCTGAGAGGGGACTTGAGAGGGAACTCGAGAGTAGACCTGAGGGGAAACTTGAGAGGTGACTCGAGAGGACACTGGAGAGTTGACTTGGGAGGTGACTCGAGAGGACACTGGAGAGTTGACTCGAGAGATAACTCGAGAGGGGACCTGAGAAGGGACTTGAGAGGGAACTCGAGAGGAGACTCGAGAGGTAACTCGAGAGGAGACCTGAGAGGGGACTCGAGAAGGAACTCGAGAGGGGACTCGAGAGGTAACTCGAGAGGGGACCTGAGAGGGGACTTGAGAGGGAACTCGAGAGGAGACCTGAGGGGAAACTTGAGAGGTGACTCGAGAGGACACTGGAGAGTTGACTTGAGAGGGGACACGAGAAAAGACTCGAGAGGGGACCTGAGAGGGGACCTGAGAAGGAACTCGAGAGGTAACTCGAGAGGGGACCTGAGAGGGGACTTGAGAGGGAACTCGAGAGGAGACCTGAGGGGAAACTTGAGAGGTGACTCGAGAGGACACTGGAGAGTTGACTTGAGAGGGGACACGAGAAAAGACTCGAGAGGGGACCTGAGAGGGGACCTGAGAGGGAACTCGAGAGGTGACTCGAGAGGGGACCTGAGAGGGGACTTGAGAAGTGTCTGGAGGGGAAACTTGAGAGAGTTGGTTTGCCAACAGAACACGGGGTGCTGGAGTCGGCCGGTACGCCGACAGGACACGAGGAGCTGGCGTCGGCCGGTACGCCGACAGGACACGGGGAGCTGGAGTTGGCTGGGGAGCCAACAGGAGACGAGGTGCTGGAGTCGGCCGGTATGCCGACAGGACTCGGGGAGCTGGCGTTGGCCGGTAAGCCAGTCCTGGAGCCGAAATTGGAGTCGCGACCAGGGGTACTGGAGCCGGTACTGGAGCCAGAACCATGGCTGCTGGGGCCGGAACTGTAACCGGAACCATGGCTGCTAGGGCTCGGGCTAACCTGGCCTTGCGACGACTCCTTTTAGCAGCCGCCTGAATACTCCGTGGACCTCCATAAGCCAGACGAGTACCCGAGAACGGATCCTGGACAGGAGCAGGAAATGGGGAAGAAGCCGGGGCTGACTCCAGACGGAACCCACCAAGGCGTATGGTGCCAGGTTGGGAATCGGGAGGTAGGGAGCTAGCATGCCTGGGGCTAGCAGGCCGGGAATCACACACCGGGAGGATCTTTGAAATCCAGCCAGGTAAGAACTTCACCAAACCTGGTTTCTCTCTAGCCATTTGGCGCGCCTCCGACAACACAGCCTCTCGCTGCTGAACTCCGGGTGCTCTCTTCCATCGATCCGAGCAGTTAGCCAAAAAAAAGGAAAAATTCAATAATTCCAGCTCGAACGGATCTGCTGGGCCCATTTCTGGTTGGTGCTTTCTGATAGCGCAGAGTGAAGCAGGTAGGACCCAAACGCAGATAACACTTGATAATACCTTTATTTCAAGGTCTCTTATCTAATACATAAACTTTCAACAAACAAAACACTCTACGGTGAACCAGGTCACAAACAAAAGAAGCACCAACACTGAACACAGGACGAGACAAGACTAAATACAGGGAGGGATAATTACCAGACAAGAAACAGCTGGGCAGGGGAGGAGAAACACAAGGGCCACAGGTGAACATAATCAACTAACTAGACACAGGTGAGGAGGGAGGAGAAAACACAAGGGCCACAGGTGAACACAATCAACTAACGACGGAAGGAAAACATGACATAGAGGACAGCGGAAACACCCAAACCTAGACATAGACCCGTGACCTGACATGACAACCGTGACAGGACCAGGTGGAGGGATTATATCTCTTCGCTGGCCTGGGAGCGCCTTGGGTCAGAGCTGGTTGATGTCGCCAGGGAAAAGGAAGTTTGGGGATCTCTGCTGCAACTGCTACCCCCGCGACCCGACCACGGATAAGCAGAAGAAGATGGATGGAAGATGGATGGATGGATGGTCAAACTGAATTTATTTTGTCAGCTGCAGGTGTTATAGCCTGCAGGCCATTATCTTCCATTTCCATCACTTCGCATTTCATTTAATTAACTGTTGCACGAGGATTAGGGCGACATGTGATTTATGTTCTGAAAAAAAGTGAATACAAGATTGAAATGTGTACATACAGTATGTCTCTTTTCTCATGCAGGTGGCCTTTCTTTCTATGGTAGAGGATTAGGGTCACATGAGATTTTATTTCTGAGATAAGCGTCAGAATTACGAGAAATAAAATTTAAAAAATCTGACTTTTTTCTCTCAATTTTGAAACTTTAATGTAAAAGTCTGACTCTAATCTCAGAGATAAAAGAAATACAAATCGCTAAGATCTCAAATAATTGTTCACACATGACCCTAATCCTCTTCCATAGAAAAAGGCCAGATGCATGAGAGAAGAGAATCTGTATGTTCACATCTCACTCTCACATTACTGCACTCTACTTCCCCTCTCACCCTGACAGCTTAGTGTCTTACTACTGTTGAGGAAGCGCTTGTGGAAAGACACCAAAGCCATTAAAAGCAAATGATGTGAGCTGGAGCTGGTTTGTCTTCTGGCATTTCCACGTTCCTTCTCCTCATAGCGAGATTTAACTGGAACCATCTGTGAGAGTCTTTCAGCTCTCCAGAGTCACAGGAACAGGGAGTATAATGAGCCAAACCCAGGGGCGGAAAATCCCCTTTAATTTAAAAAAGATAAAACTGTATTACACTCAACCAAAACAATTGTTCTGTGCAAATGCTCTAATAAAAGAGTCATGTTGATTTAACTGCATTTAATTTGTTACATCACAGCTGTCCAATCTTACAATCCGTATCAGAGCAGCCAGTGAGGCAGAGACTCCATTTTTACTATCACAGTGAGACATGCGGATAAAATGGAGTTTCTCTGCCTGTGATATAATGCTAATGTCATGGTGATCAACTATGGGTTTATAGTGATTACATTTCACAGCTGACTGGAAAAGAATAGGACACATAATGTTTAGAGAGTACAGATCAACTCCAGATGACTCTTTGCAGACCGATACATCAGTTTGTCACATTTTGAGCAGACTGGGCTCTGGTTTCAGACAGAGGGTGAAAAGAGGTGCTGCAGCTCATACAGGCAGTATGAGAAAAGTGAGAAAAGAGCTTTTTGAACATTAAAGCATGGAGACATGTAGAGACACTACATACTGATATACACCTGAACATCAGCAGGAGAGGACTCTTTAAAGTAGAGACACTACATACTGATATACACCTGAACATCAGCAGGAGAGGACTCTTTAAAGTAGAGACACTACATACTGATATACACCTGAACATCAGCAGGAGAGGACTCTTTAAAGTAGAGACACTACATACTGATATACACCTGAACATCAGCAGGAGAGGACTCTTTAAAGTAGAGACACTACATACTGATATACACCTGAACATCAGCAGGAGAGGACTCTTTAAAGTAGAGACACTACATACTGATATACACCTGAACATCAGCAGGAGAGGACTCTTTAAAGTAGAGACACTACATACTGATACACACCTGAACATCAGCAGGAGAGGACTCTTTAAAGTAGAGACACTACATACTGATATACACCTGAACATCAGCAGGAGAGGACTCTTTAAAGTAGAGACACTACATACTGATATACACCTGAACATCAGCAGGAGAGGACTCTTTAAAGTAGAGACACTACATACTGATATACACCTGAACATCAGCAGGAGAGGACTCTTTAAAGTAGAGACACTACATACTGATATACACCTGAACATCAGCAGGAGAGGACTCTTTAAATGCTCTAAGCAAGTATCTTAACTTAAGGTTAAATTCAGGGTGGAGGAATGTGTGGCAGCAGAGGAAATTAAGCTCCAAACAAGCCTCACACTTTCACCTAATCTTTTTGATTTCAGTGTTAAATGACATTCACTGGCATCAACGTCTCATAACATGGAGGAGATTTAGGGCTACTAATCTGCACTCATATTCAAATGTAAATCAGAAGTGCAATATTTAAATAGCAAGATGCGTAGTTAAAGGGGCTCTATTGTTCTTTTTTTAGTCTTCCCTTTCCTGTAGTGTGTTATATAGGTTTGAATGCATGTAAATGGTCCTGCATGTCACAATAGAGGCATTAACGGTACGTCCACACGGCAGCGTTGCGTGCTTCAACATTCACTTTGAATGTGGTGACGTCACGCTTTGCAGAACTGCATTGTGGTTCCGTCGCGTCGCTCTGCCTCCGTCGCTCTGCCTCCGTCGCTCTGCCTCCGTCGCTCGCTTCGAAAGCTGAGAAAAATGCAACTTTTCAAGCGTCGACGGAAGCGCCAGCCAATCAAATCATATGCCAGTACAAGCTCTAGCCAATCAAACCGTGTGCTTGTGTGTCCGGGGCGGGAGATTAATGTGATTGGTTGTTGGTCGCACGCCAGACACGCCCACCGGCAAGCTTCAACGCTGCCGTCTGGACGTACCGTAAATGCAAATATGAGCCCGAAAATGAGCATGAGTTTAAGTTTAAGTCTAGACTGACACAGAGGTCCAGTGGTAGTTACTTTCCCTTCCTGTCTAACTATTAATGGTCTCCTGTGCTGTAAAAGAAGAGCACTCAGACCAATAAAAACCAGACTGCTTTGAACATTTTATGCCTCTCCAACTAAATGTGTTTCCTCCCAGACACACCAACAGTTTACTATTCAGCAATCCTACAACACACTCTTCCCCACACTAACATTATATACTATAGAACAGTCCTTACCACATACAATCAAGACTATGTCAACATAGATCTGTGTGCCTTGAACAGCAGATTTTAATAAGACAGCTTTTCCCATAAAGGCGCCAATTTAATTCTCATACTGGAATATATACATGAAACCATTATATTGTTTCCCTGCTCTCATCAAATGCACCTCTGAGCGTATAGTCTTACAAACCAGTAAATCCTGCACAATAAATGTCACTGCAGTAATCCAAAAGAGATGGCTGACCTTTTTTTCCGTTTGTGGGATAAAGCAACTTCAAAGAGATCCCAAATATCCAGATGAACCACTTAGCTCGTAGAAAGGAGATATGGTGCTCAAGGTTTAACAGAGATTGTATACATGGGCTGTGTCTTTATATGGGCTGGTGGGAATCAGATGGATTTCATTTGATATATTGCTGAAAGGGGAAAGTCTTCTTCTTACATATAAACTCCTGACTTCTGTCGGAGGGTCATTGGGATCCTAGCCATGGATGTTTTGTTTAAACAAGCTGAATTGTGAGCCTTTTGTCGTCTCAATGATTTAAAAGGTGTGCCTTAAAAACTGTTGTTTACCTTCCTGAAGAGTTGTGGTGTGTCAGTAGTTGTAAGACATTACTATAAATACTAAGAAGAAACCAAATGTGTCACAAATGCTATGCGTCTATGTTGAATGTTGCTTTACTGATTGTATTGACCGGTCATTTGAAGTGATATTTTTTTTTAGGATGACTTTCAACATCTGTCCAGGGACTGCAGATGAAAAATAGCCTGTTCCCTAACTCTGTGCACTGTCCCTGTCAAATAAGGAAATATGATGTCTAGATGTATTTATGTAAACATTGGTTTATGTGTAATTAAAAGGGTTTTCTCTCTCACACACACTTATTTGATAATGAATCGAGGTGTGAGTCTTCAGCTGTCTCTCTCAAAATATACTTTTGTCTCTAAAAATGTGTGTCGTCTAACTACTCGCCCTTTAATCATCTGGAAAAAACTGAAATAACTGACTTTTGAAATGCATCTATGGGAAGAAACCTGTTTTGGTTGCCAATCCATACAGAACTACAACAATAGAGACACTCCCTCTGGAGGACACACGGGGATTTTGGCTTTTGCAGACCATTTACATGCACTATAACATACATTACAAACTACAGAATAAGGAAAATCCCTAAAAGCATAATAGGGCCTATTTTAGTGTTGCAACAGTTCCAAATGTGCGTCACTACTCACTGATATGAGTATTTGGCAGGCGAGTGCTGCTCATGTTGTGCATTAGTCATGCGCCCAGTGTGTGGAAAGGCCTTATGGCTTCATAAAAGTGATGCTGCAGCCTGGGGAGAGAGGACTCACCTGGTCTCCATCGTAAAGCGTCTGCAGAGGACTCCTCCTCGACTTGTGACCGCTTCTTTCACTGAGGGGCTCCGAGCCTGAGGAACAAAACACATCATGAAACCTGACTGAAGGCTTGGAAGCATACTTGCTTCTTTTCTGAAGGAAGTGACTTGGAAGTACGCGACTACTAAGCCAGCATCCTCGAGATTGAGAAACGGCCTCTGTCTGTTACTTCAGATGAAAACAAGGAGCCCCTCCCCACGCCCCTCTGAGAGACATTTGGTTATAAAGAACTCAATGGTGCTCTAGGAGGAGATTCAGGTGATAAGGGGGGGGGGGGTACCTTGGTTGCTGATTGGCTAATGGTTACACAAGACAACACATCGTTATGACATCATAAAGTGGCCAAAATCTGATCAGCTCATTTTCAGACAGGTTTTTATAGAAATGGATCAAAAAGAGAGAAAATCTTTGTTCCTGAAACGTTCAGAGTCTCTTTCCACAGAGGGGACACATGTTGATGTAGAAGAGACATGGAGAAGAGGGGACACATGTTGATGTAGAAGAGACATGAAGAAGAGGGGACACATGTTGATGTAGAAGAGACATGAAGAAGAGGGGACACATGTTGATGTAGAAGAGACATGAAGAAGAGGAGACACATGTTGATGTAGAAGAGACATGAAGAAGAGGGGACACATGTTCATGTAGAAGAGACATGTAGAAGAGGGGACACATGTTGATGTAGAAGAGACATGAAGAAGAGGGGACACATGTTGATGTAGAAGAGACATGAAGAAGAGGGGACACATGTTCATGTAGAAGACACATGAAGAAGAGGGGACACATGTTGATGGTCAGACGCAACATAGAGAAACTGATCATAACATGGCATTGTGAGACATTCATTTTAACAATACACTCCATAAAGAAGTAGAAAATAAAATAAGAGCAGATGGAAGACAATGGCGATGACAAAAGATAAAGAAACTGAAATATTCAAGACGAATTTACTACAGGTCTATCTTATTGGTTGAAAGATGTAAAACGCATGAACCTATCAATGATCAACTTAAAAAGACTGGTTTCACTACTTTTTCTCCAACGTCCAAGTCAGTAAAGACACCCATTAAATCACTCTCAAGTCACTCGCCAGCAAAAGATCACTATTGTAGTGTGTAGCTCTTCAACACTAGAACATAGTCGAAGGAAACAGAAAACAAACTGTATACCACAGAGGGTAGAAATATGTGCATGGGAACAATAATGACAAACGTATTGGTTTGTTGTTTGTTGCAGGCCAGAAAAATACTTGTGCCCGACTCTGCGTGATGAAGAAGAGCAGAGAGAGGCGATTGATGAGATTAGATCTGGGTGTGTTGAGCTGGATGATCTTTCCCCTCAGCGTCAGATTACACAGCTCACACAGTATCACTACCCAGGTTCATTTGGGCAGCCACAGTGTGTGTTCTGAGAAGAGCTCCTGTATAATGACATATTTTCGCAGGGCAAACCGCAGAAATTAGCATCGCACTAGTTCCTTCGACAGAGAGGACCTTTCCATTGCATTTTGGATAACTACAGAACATAAGCTAGCACACAGATATTGATGTTACTTCCATGTTTTATCAAACATAATCAAATTGCTGTTAAAATGTATACATGAAATGTGCTAAATGCTAACATTAGGCTATAACCAAACTACACTACGTCACATGACTTCATGAGACTACAACTAAGCTGAAGGCGGGATTGTGTTTGATAAAATGATATTTTTTAAGACACGTAAAACTCACAAGTTGGGTACTAAATGACATATTGTGTCTCCTAGAATAAACATCTCTTCAGCTTGTGTCAACCACAGACCTTATTTCTGGCATCTTACTAAAACCCCGTTTAAAAAACACATTGACTTCTGACTGTTATACAGGCTGTCATGATATCCACTTTTGTACTTGGTTTTGCAATAAAACCCTGTGCTAGAGACACAATTCACAGAAAGAGAAAAACACCGGAGTCCCTGAGCAAGCCCTGCCAACGGAATAAATATCTGCAAACAAGCCAGAGGCTGAGAGAACGAAATATGTCTCAACTTCTCATTTCACAGATCCTATTCTGCACGGTCATCATTCAAACAAAGATGAAAAAATCCCATTCACTTCAAGATGTTTTTATTGCTTTCAGACAGCCTTATTAAATAATCCATATACCCTCTCAGTCATTACGCTCCAGAATAGTTTGGACAGCAATAAAATGTGTCATCTGTACGCAACTGAGGTGACAAGAACATGGGACTTTAGTGGCATTGATTCAAGAGTCCAATCACACCAAGAGAAAGAAGCACTAACCATTATAGAAAGACTCAGCTGAGGGACCAATCGTGTGTGTGTGTGTGTGTGTGTGTGTGTGTGTGTGTGTGTGTGTGTGTGTGTGTGTGTGTGTGTGTGTGTGTGTGTGTGTGTGTGTGTGTGTGTGTGTGTGTGTGTGTGTGTGTGTTACCTTTTCCACACTGTTGTGTGAGCAGGCCAGTCCTGTGTGCCAAGCATGAGCTGTAAACCCACTGACACACTCATGGTGCAGACAGCCTATGAGACATATGCAGTACTGGCCGTTTAGTCACGACCAAACTATGGAGGAATAAATGATTCCATAAGAATATACGCAGTTCTTATAAGTAAAAGGTCTCTCTGAGTTATGTGCCATTTCAAAGTTATGGCAATTGCTTTCTATCCATCACAGTTGACAACTTGGTCTGTATCATGAGACGGCAAAAACAAGCTTCAAATCATTGATTCTAAAGGTTAGAATGACATAGTAACTTTAACAACCAGGCTAGTTGGTGCTGCTATAGCCTGCAAGCTAACTGCTAATTTACTGTATTAATCAGCCAGGTAACACTAGTCAGTCAAATAAGCTTCTTCTTCTGATTCTCCTTCCTTTTCTGCTTTTTAACCACTATTTTATTCAACAAAAAGTTATTGAAAAGGGAAAATAAATCTCTCTAAGCTAGCATGCTTGCTAGCAGTCAGTTAGCTAACAGCGAGCTAATAGTTCTTGGTCACTCACAAAACACTATAGTTTACGCATTTTATTCAAAATATCTTTTATTGGTAGGCCTACTATTTACATATGTCTCAGAAATGTCTGCAAACCATTGGTTGAGTAGTTTTTACTCTAACAGAGGAGATTAAATAACTGACACACAATTTACACATTATGATAGCTTTCTGTATTTTGAACTCTCTGGCTCTAATTAAAGTAAAAGTAAAGTAACAGTGTAACGGACCATTGATCTAGATCAGTGCTTCTCAAAGTGTGGTCCGCGGACCACTGGTGGTCCGTGAGCGCCCCCTAGTGGTCCGTGAGTATATTGGTAACATTTCACATTTGAAATTAATTAATTAATTTGAGTTTTCCGCACTCTCGCGGGAATATCTCAGCAATGGAGCGAGCTTAAGTTTCACTTTCAATTGCATGATATAGCCCCGTGCAACACCTTCATCACACATGTTGCCACTTGTTTGTACCATATTCAGGCGATTTGTAATCTGTTCTAGAAAAATGATGTTATTTTGGATATTTGTGAAGTTAGGTGGTCCGCGAATGTTTTTTTATTGGTTAAGTGGTCCTTGGTATGAAAAAGTTTGAGAAACACTGATCTAGATAGATATATAGATTGAATGATAAACGATCCACAAGAATTAATGTAAGGCTAAAACTTAAATGAATATCGTCATCTTTAATATGCACCTTTGTTTTGAAATCCCCATTCTGTGTCAACCGTTTTCGTCCGAGTGCAAATCCTCCCTAAACATTTAATCATTGCTATCAGCCAGGAAGATAATGGAAACAAGTCAAGATAAAACCCAATGGGGACATTGTGAAATCAATCAGCAGTGTGGACATCATTTGGCTTTGCAAGAATAAATGAGTCAACAGACAAGACACAATGAAACAATCCCTCCTCAAGATGAACTGCTCAGGAAGCTAAACAAACCTCAACTGAATGATATTGAAAGAATCAATACAATAACGGACCGGGATTTACACCAATACTGTCAAGATGGCTTGCTTTTTGTCAACGGCATAAACTCAAGATAAGATAAGATGTACTTTATTGATCCCAATTTGGGACATTTTTGCTTCGCAGCAGCATAAAAAAACAAGGAGTTGCACATTAGAGACATTTAAAGACTAGAAAAAAACAATTACAGATGTAAATATCTCAAATATAAATAAAATAGCCTTAAAGAAGTAGAAAGTACTTGAGACTTCACCAAAGTTACACTTGAGACTTCACCAAAGTTACACTTGAGACTTCACCTAAGTTACACTTGAGACTTCACCAAAGTTATACTTGAGTTGAGACTTCACCAAAGTTACACTTGAGACTTCACCAAAGTTACACTTGAGACTTCACCAAAGTTATACTTGAGTTGAGACTTCACCAAAGCTATACTTGAGACTTCACCAAAGCTATACTTGAGACTTCACCAAAGTTACACTTGAGACTTCACCAAAGTTACACTTGAGACTTCACCAAAGTTATACTTGAGACTTCACCAAAGTTACACTTGAGACTTCACCAAAGTTATACTTGAGACTTCACCAAAGTTACACTTGAGACTTCGCCAAAGTTACACTTGAGACTTCACCAAAGTTATACTTGAGACTTCACCAAAGTTATACTTGAGACTTCACCAAAGTTGTACTTGAGACTTCACCAAAGCTATACTTGACTTGAGACTTCACCAAAGTTATACTTGAGACTTTACCAAAGTTACACTTGAGACTTCACCAAAGCTATACTTGAGACTTCACCAAAGTTACACTTGAGACTTCGCCAAAGTTACACTTGAGACTTCACCAAAGTTACACTTGAGACTTCACCAAAGTTGTACTTGAGACTTCACCAAAGCTATACTTGACTTGAGACTTCACCAAAGTTACACTTGAGACTTCGCCAAAGTTATACTTGAGACTTCACCAAAGTTACACTTGAGACTTCACCAAAGTTACACTTGAGACTTCACCAAAGTTACACTTGAGACTTCGCCAAAGTTACACTTGAGACTTCACCAAAGTTATACTTGAGACTTCACCAAAGTTACACTTGAGTTGAGACTTCACCAAAGTTATACTTGAGACTTCACCAAAGTTATACTTGAGTTGAGACTTCACCAAAGTTACACTTGAGACTTCACCAAAGTTACACTTGAGACTTCACCAAAGTTATACTTGAGACTTCACCAAAGTTACACTTGAGACTTCGCCAAAGTTATACTTGAGACTTCACCAAAGCTATACTTGAGTTGAGACTTCACCAAAGTTACACTTGAGACTTCACCAAAGTTACACTTGAGACTTCACCAAAGTTACACTTGAGACTTCACCAAAGTTATACTTGAGACTTCACCAAAGTTATACTTGAGTTGAGACTTCACCAAAGTTACACTTGAGACTTCACCAAAGTTACACTTGAGACTTCACCAAAATTACACTTGAGACTTCACCAAAGTTACACTTGAGACTTCACCAAAGTTACACTTGAGACTTCACCAAAGTTACACTTGAGACTTCACCAAAGTTACACTTGAGACTTCACCAAAGTTACACTTAACAAAGTTGAACTCAATGCAAGTATTAAGTACGTCCTCTACAAGCAAATCTTCTATTCCCTGTTATTCAATTCATTGCAAGTGCTTTTTCAACCTTTAAATGCTGGTGTGTCCAGGCCTTATTGTTAATGACTCGCAGTGCAAATGATGCCTTATTACACGAATGAACAGAGGAAGGTGTTGTCCTTCAGCTGCTAGAGTAATGGGATCATTCTGCTACAGTACACTGATTTATTGTCCAGTTTTCTAAACACATTACAACTTCCTTATGGAAACAACTGGTGATTTAGGAACACATTTTAAAAACATGACCACTCCCAAAGCCCTCTTTTATACCTGTATTAAATAAAAAGACCAGTCAGCAGAGTCTGAAATTATTTTGGATGTGACAAATACCTGGAGTTGAGATGGCACAGTGACTGAGCTCAAAGAGAGCATTGTGTGTCGTCACTGCCCTGCATTACTCGGCAAGCGATGACGATCATAATCCACATTTTAAATTGAAGGTCCCCTATTATTCTGTTTTTCATCAACATATTATAGGTCTCAGATATATACAAAACATGTCTCTGAAGTGTTTGGCTCCAAACACCAAACAGATCATTGCAGCATCCCATAATCCCCTCTGTTTCAGCCCTGTTTCCAAAGTGCTGATTCTCTGTCTGTTACTTTAGATGAAAATAAGGAGCCCCTCCCCACGCCCCTCTGAGAGAGATTTGGTTACAAAGAACTCAATGGTGCTCTAGGAGGAGATGTAGGTGATAAGGTGGGGGGCGGGGTACCTTGGTTTGTGATTGGCTAATGGTTACACAAGCTCAAACATCGTTATGACATCACAAAGTGGCCAAAATCTGATCAGCTCATTTTCAGACAGGTTTTTATATAAATGGATCAGGACAAAAATCAATCAATCAATGTTTATTTATATAGCCCAATATCACACATGTTACATTTGTCTCAGTGGACTTCACAGTTTGTACAAAATATCAGTATGACAATACGACACCCTCTGTCCTTAGACCCTCACATCGTACAAGGAAAAACTTCCGAAGAAAACCCACACTTTAAAGGGAACATGGGAGAAACCTCAGGGAGAGCAACAGAGGAGGGATCCCTCTCCCAGGACGGACAGACGTGCAATAGATGCCGTGTGTAGAAGAGAAAGAATCTTTGTTCCTGAAACTTTCAGAGTCTCTTTCCACAGAGGGGACACATGTTGATGTAGAAGAGACATGAAGAAGTGGATTTCGCATAATAGGTGACCTTTAAGTATTTCACACCTTGGATATCAGGTGAAGCAGAGAATTAAATATTGTGCATGGAAGAAGTTGGATAAAAAAGGGAAGAAATGTCTCCAAAAGCTATGGACTCGAGCCATGTGCTATTCTAACCAACCACTGTGTCAGCTGTTAGCTCAAATTCCTCCTCTGAGCAGATTCACCTAAGGCCTATTGAAATGAATCAGGAGTCCTGTTGGTTTAACCCTGTCTAGACCCAGATCTCCCGGCAGCTTTTCCCCTGGATCGCACAGAAACCAGGGCTTCGGAAATGCAACATATAGAAAGGCTGATGTGTTCCTCGTGTCCGGGCCATAAACGGGGCCTCTGTGTTTAGGTTCCACTGGGAAAACAGGGACCCCCTCCCCCTATTTGGCCTCTGCTGCCAACGAGAAACTCTACTGAGAGACACTGTACAAGGGAAAGCCTGATCCTTTCAGGCCACAAATGTGTGTGTAGAGGGTGTTCGTGTGCAGAGGCCTGTGGGTGGTGTAGTGTCAGTTCATGGGAAGAATGAAGAATGTGTGCAGATGTGATTTATGAGTCTTTCTGATCTTATTCAGAGACAAAGGAAATGTTATTTTGCTAAATTAGGTATCCTCAGGGGTGCCGTAAGGGGGTGAAAAGTTAGGACGATTCTAAGGGCCAGTGACTGACAGGGGCCCAAACCATTTTAGAACATTAGGCAAGGCAAGTTTATTTATATAGCACCTTTCAACACAAGGAAATTCAAAGTGCTTTACAAAAAACGAAAGACATTAAGAAAAAAATGTTTAAGTAACAATGTGATATCTTTTCATGGGGCCCAAAATCCCTGGCGGCGCCCCTGGGTATCCGGTTGCACATCCATGCACACCTGCACTCAATTTAAAAGTTGTGCAAAATGTCTTCCCGCAAACTAATAGGTTGTGCAACCTATGCACATGTTTGATAAGCAGATGTTGCAACCTCTGTTCTTTCTGGATCCTCTCCAATGTTTAAATCAATAACTGGAGAGTTGACCGTCTGCCACACTCTGCTCAATAATCTGTTAAGTGCATATCATGGGCTATGAATACCTGCCAGTTATTGGAAAAAAATCCCACTGAAAACAACGAATCAAGAGTATTTTGACAAAGTGATGCTAATGTCAACATGCTAATGTCAACATGCTACATGCTAATGTCAACATGCTAAAATGCTCACGATGAAGACATTAAAATGCCGATGTTTAACATGTTGGCCCTGCTGTTAAAGCTGCATTCAAACTGTCAGCCGAATGGGAAGATTACGAAAACTCAGCTGATGTTGATGTTTCTTTGATGTCAAATGTTTTATGTTGGAATTACTGACCAAATAATTTTCAGAGAGATTTCCCCATCGTTGTTTTTGCTGCTCTTTATATTCCTCCTCCCAAAACAATTATCTACGGATAATCTATTATTGTTTTCTTCAGTCATGCTTTTGTTAGGGATCATAATTGGACTGAATCCAATGCATTTCACAACACAGGTTTGCCCAACAACTGTAAATGATCATCTGGAGCCAACGTGAAAACACTTTGGTAATCGGAAGCGTTTTATAGGGTTTTTTCAAGTGGGAGATATTGTGGCTCCAACTCTGTAAAGAGGATGAAATAAATGGTGGTTTCTTGAGAAGCCACAGCTGCTGTATGTTGTAAACTGTGAAGAGACAGAGAACATCAGAGGCTGAAGGGAATGGCTTTGGTTTGGATTTGGTCTAAAACAAAGGTATTGGCAAATGATGTGTTAATGGATGGGATAGCTGAATACTTTGACCCAATGGTGGTGCTAGGAAGAGTCAGAGGACAAGTCTTTAGGATTCATCCTAGACATACCATTTGATATTTATCCGGACATATTTAAGTGATGAACCAACAGACTGCTGTTAGTGTGACTAACCACACAGTCAGCAGCCCAAAGACTTGCGTGAAACAGACTTGAGCAACACCAACATGGAAAAGATAAACCTGAAAATCTGCAAGAAAGGAAAAACAACTCCAGGCTATTTGCTGAATCACACGGTCTTGCAGCTCTGTGTCATGAATACAGGATGATGGGACGGCGTTGTTTGACAGTCTAAGGAATGGTATTCGACCACTAAAAAGGGGCAATTTGTATTAGAACACAATTTGCCAATACCTTGGTTTTAGACCAAATCCAAACCAAAGCCATTCCCATCAGCCTCTGATGCTCTCGGTCTCTTCCCAGTTTACGACACACAGCAGCTGTGGATTTTCAAGAAACCACAGTTTATATCTGAATACTTTGACCCAATGGTGGTGCTGGGAAGAGTCAGAGGAACCAGCAAAGTCTTTAGGATTCATCCTAGACATTTCATATTATATTTATCCAGATATATTTCACCCTGGATCATAAGGCGCTTTCACACGGAGTACTTTTCCCAGGAATAGTTCCGATAGTTCTTTGGATTTTGCTTTCACACCAAAAAGATCTGGAACCAGAACCTAGTTCATGAGAACCTTTTCACCCCCTTTCCCGTCCCTGCTAGAGAGGTGGTGCTTTCCTGGGGAGGAAAAGGTTCCAATTTCTGATTGGCTGGGGGGATTGCAAACCACGCCCCGTAAAACACCGAAAGGTTTTGTGAAGCCGCCATTTTATTTGCCTGCATTAGCATTAGCATTAGCCCAGCGCACCAACGGAGAGAGACTAACTTATGGTGACACAAAATAAAACATGGGAGCGGTGGAGATGAGGAGGCGTCGACGCTTCTGGCGATTTACCCGGAACTTCGGGTGGCAGTATACGCCGTGAAGTTGTTTGCGGCCTGCCACTAAACCGAAAGCAGAAGAAGAAGAAGTGACGTCAGTGGCTTCTTTTGAGTAATCCTCTCTCAGGGACTTATTCCGGTGTGAACACGATTTAGGACAGTTCCGGGACTAAAGAGTTTGGCGGGACTAAGTACCGGGAACTAAGTACTTGGTGTGAAAGCGGCTATAGTGATGCACGAACAAACTCCTTTTACATTACATAACATGTAACTTGTTAGACGCTTTTATCCAAAGTGACTTACATACTCAATATTGTGGAGAATCCCCACAGGAGCAATTTGGGGTGAAGTGTCTCAGGGACACAACGACATGCTGACTGTAGTGGGGTTTGAACCTGTGCCCCCCTGATCCGAACACCAACGCACTAGACCACTGCGCCACACACATGTTTTAGTGTGACTAACCACACAGTCAGCAGCCCAAAGAAGTGCGTAAAACTGACATATGTAGAGTTGAGCAACACCAACATGGAAAAGACAAACCTACAAATCAATTTAGGCTCCAAAAGCAGATGGCCTCCAAGAAAGGAAAACACAAACTCCAGGGTATTTGCTGAATCATACACTCAGTGTCATGAATATGCAGCTGGCTGGAGGCGAAAAGTCTGAAACAGCAGGGCAGCCTGGTCTGTCAGGCGATAAAACAAGATGGCTGAGGGTCTGACAGCAGAGAAGAGACTGAACTGATTACAACTGGCAGCTCAAGGGCAGGAAAATAGGGTCACTATGTTCCTTTGTGGATGTTGTGTTCTGTTTGTCATTAGACAATTGCAAAATCCACACATTTTCATGGGACATTGGGGACAGAGACGGATGCCATTTCCAAAATATATCCAAAAAAGCCCTGGAGCATATTTGATCTTTGCATAGCAGGTGTTCCAAAGCATCTGAAATGCTGAACAGTACTTGTTAAGAGTCTTTTATGGCATCAAGTCAAGCCCAGACAAGGAAGGTATGAAGTCAGGGTACATCTCAAGTACAGGGGTATTGACAGTAGCCCCAAGGACCAAAAGATTTTCTGCTTGTCTAGCAAGAATCTGTAAACCTGATTTTAGAGAGGGGATCCTGACATCGCAGTAAAGACAACACATTCCAGAGCATGCTGTCTTTGTCCTCTTCTGTCCGTGTGTCTGTGTAAACTTCACAGAGAAAGCGCAGCTGCCCTTGTAGTAAAGACACCCGACAAAAACTCATCTCAATGACTCATGTCTTCTGGAACAGAGTCAAAAAAACTCTCAAAGAAGGACAAAAATGTGTCAAACACGGCCAAGGTTTCTCGTAATAACTCTATAAACCCAAGATGCGTTGTGTTAAATCAAGATAATGAATTAAACATGTTGATCAGCGTTGGGAAAAAAAGTGGAATGATGTCACACCAAAAGGCTTATCTAGCACATATTGAGGACCCACTGGTTAAAATGTTCAGTTATTGCATAAAGGGAGGCATCTCATGATCTGTAAAAGCCCTATTTCTATCCATTGTGTTTATCAAAATGCACAATGCATGACATTTATAGCAAACCCACTCTGCATACATGTAATTATCCCACATTTAGATAAGCGCTGTGGACCCTGCATGCAAAAAGCGTCCAATGTTTAAATCAGGACATTTCGACACTGTGTTTCTCTGACCTGGCAGTGCATTCCTTTGTGTTGTGGCTGCTCTCTCAGCTTTATATAGTAGTTGAGCAAACAAAATGACCTTTAGCCCACATGGAGCACAAAAAAGTGGGGGTGAAGGTGTTCTAAATGTAAATAGGACAGACCGGCTGCATATCTGAAAACAATTTAAAGTGATTTAAAGCTGACGGGGCGGCTTTTAATGCCTGCAACATGAGATGCATTTTGTTTAACAAGCTACTCAACCTCCTCTAAGATGCAAAATAATCACCTTCAGATGTTGCGCTGTTCAGGCTGTAGCGCTGATACATCGGCTTTTGTCCATGCATGAGTTAACCCACAACCACATATCCCGTAGCTCTTTGGAGTTTGATTGTGCCTGTACACGTGTCTAGAATCAACCAACATCTCCAAAATGCAATTAGACACAAAACCTGGCCAGTTTATCAGGATAGGAAATAAATTAAACAGAAGACTAAATAAATAGTGGCTTCAGGTTTAAAGAGAAACCACTAGAAGTTGTTGGTTCTGCCACTTTTGTTGATGTTAGTATTAAAGGATAACCTCGTCTCTTGTTATGGTTGTTTTGTGCAAAATCAGAGGTTCCCATTCGGACGTTTGCTGTGTATTGATAAACTTTGTGACCCTCCGATTAGCTCCAATCACAAATGAAGTACGTATTAAAGTTTGTGAATGATGCCACTCACAGCACAGCCAGCTATCTTGATATATTCCTTGGTTAAAAGGTTAAATATGTCTGTATTAGGGCCCAGATATATCGTTCGCATTGAATTTAACTAAAGTGAACTTGAGGATTTGCTCCATCGACCGACTGCTAATCGTCTTGACAGTGCTGACCTTTGAGAGAAGTGAGAAACCAGGATGCGGTTCATTACTCTAATACATGCTTCCTCACAGCTTCTCTCCTCCAGTGACCCGGGAAAATCGGTTTCCCCTTCACGTCACGGAGGATCCTACAAATCCCTCGAATGCACTTCGAGCAGCGATGAGAGAAAAGAGGTCTCAAGAGGAGACTAAAGAGGATTGACACACAGACTTGGAATATGCTGGTTCACAAAAGAAGTGGCACAGTTGGCAGTATCACAGGTTCCCTTGAATTAACTCTCGACTTACACTAGCACTTCTCTAGGTATCTTAGGGGTTGAAGGACTGACACAAAACATAATTACACACCTGACATATATTTTTGATCTTCTGTCCAACTGGTGAACAATGGCATGTCTACAACAACGTAACTTGAAATGAACGGCAGCACTGATAAAGGTTTTCTGTAACTGTCGAAGCCTGTTCCTATTTTATTTTCCTCTAACAAGTCCTTAAACACTTCCAGATCCTTCACTGTGTTCCCTTTAGTGTTTCCTTCTTGTCTGTCTTCTTCTCTTGATTTCTCTGACGTCCAACGCTCCGTCTTTTTAACGCCCTTCCTTCTCTCCCTTGATCATCCTTAGCAACGGTCATTTTCTGACTAGCAGTGATGTGTTATCGAGTATTAACAACCTCTGAAATGTCCAAATTGACCAATCAGAATCGAGTATTCAACTACACCGTGTAATAAGCCACGATAACGCTGGGAATTCAAACACCCTTCAAAAGGAACGTTCTGGTGTGTCATGGACGTTTTACGACAAAGCACATGTGTCACTAATAACGTTAACAATAAAGTGTCCGATTAAAATAAGCAGAGTGTGGGATTTAGTGCCATCTAGTGGTGAACTTTCATATTGCAACCAACTAAATGACTCCCTGCTCACCCCTCCCTTTTAAAAGGGTATAAAAGACCCTAAGCTGAGTCATGTTAAGCAAACACCCTGAAAACTGGCACACCTCACAATGCAGGCCTTATTAATCTGTTTGGTATTACATGCAAATCTGTCTGCTGTGACAAAGCCCTTTTCTTTTAAGCAACAATAACAAGTCATAACAACAGAAGGGCGAAGATTTCAATAAAGTGTAATGTAACAAAGTTAAACTGCGATCTAAGACAAAGTGATATTCCAAACTAAAGAAAGGACTATTTGAAATCAGCTACTTTAAAATGTAACATCACCACAGAAAAACTACCGCAAACGACAGACTGATAAACAAGGAATTCAAGGTTTTAATTCAACTCAAATGCCACAAACATTTTTTTTTTTCAGTAGTGTTTCGTGGCAAATCTTTACGGGCGGATGGAATCTGTCTCCAAAGAGGGTGGTCTTTCATGGGATCCTAATAACTCTGCATGCCCCGCGTCTCACATCACACACATCCAGAACTGACTGACCTCTCTCTTAAAAAACCTCCTCACAGTATAGGCTATATACGCTTTTTTGGCCCATGATATAGCTTGGCATGTGTGAATGAGGCCGTTGTATGTGGCAGAGAGGGACCTGGAAACAGATCTCAGAGAGGGCCAACTACGCTACCAGCTGCAGCCGTTCTCCTCCACGTAGCAGAGGAAACACTCCACTCATCACTAATCAAATTGTTCCCACACCAAGATATGTGGCTCTCTGGGAAACACTGACCAAGCTGGGAAGTGTAGAACATGAACTGTACCGAAGAATCACAAATACACACAAATACCTTTGGGGTGTTTTGCTCAAAATACTTTCTCCATTCAAAACACCGTTGCATCGGGTTTGCCTCACAGCACTGAGATGAATGGATTTCATTATTATGACCCGTTTGCATAACTTGACTCGAGCCTGCTGCACAGTGTCAAGATTCAGATTCAATAATGTATTAGCATTTCAATTAAACATTGATTGGACTGGTGTGTGCTCCCTGTAGACACATCAGAACTCAATATCCACCCCACACAAATCATACATTTCTTTTGTCCAAAATGTGTTTTTAATGAATGAAATCTATGTAGAAAAATGCATATTTTACTCTTGAAGAAAGTTAAAACACCCCATGGGATTGTAGTATTTAGATATCATGTATTTTCATAATTGTAGTTTGCTTGAATGTGTCTAGTATTGTTATATGGATATGTTTCTACATCCTGAAATAAAAACTGTTAAATGTATTGTTTTCTTTCTGTATATATTATTGAGTAGATGGGGAAAAACTCAACTTGTTGTCTGAGGGGTTTGTAATAAACTGCATTCACTACAATATCTGACTAATTGCTATTCTGTCCTCACTTACTGTTAAGGCATTGCATTTGTATTGTCTTTGTTTTAGAATCAAATGAAGATCCACATGTGTATTTGGTCTCAGATTGAAGAGGAGTTCATGGTGCTCACCTGTCTTCAGGCTGCTGTTAAAGAAGAGGATGACCATAATGAAACATCCCAGACACAAGGCGAAACCCATCCGAGTGACTTTGGGTTTCCTCATGCTGAGTCCCTGCAGGGTTCATGCGAAAGAGAAGCGGTTTAAATGTGGTTTTCTCCTGGGTCTACTTTATCACGGATAATAGGAGCATGGATCCGGCTCTCTGCCCTCTGCAGCTGCTCATCCTCCGGTACATCCTGGGGGGTCCTGGGCTGCAGAAACACGGTCCTCCGGTGCTCGGTCTCTCGGTTACCGGGACTTCAGCTCCCTGTGTGCCCAGGGAGAGGAACTGGAACAGGCTGCATTTCTGTCAGAGGAGTCCGTGCAGGGCCCTCTGTTTGTGTAAGGGGGGGGGGGGCGTTTTAACCCTTTACTACCCAAACATGAGCAGCGACTCAGCCAGCTGGAGCCGACACCTTTTAAAAATAAAAAGTTCCGGTGTGGACCTTTCAAAAGAAAACGTTTTTTTTTAATGATCTTGTTTTATATGTTATCTGCCAATTTTCAAACTTGATTCAACCCTAACTAACCCTAATCTGAACAAGTTAGATCTCTGGTTCCAACAATGTAATTTGGAGAAAAAAATGGTCAATACATAAAAAAGTGCACATCAGAATAATGGATTTTATATATATATATATAATTTGTTAACCCCTTCCTCCCCAAACACAAGCAGCTACTCAACACATTGCAGCTCCAGCCTATAAAAAGAGAGTTCCGGTTTGGCCTTTCAAAAATAAAACTTCCAACAACTCTGATCAACCCTAATCTGAACATCTTACATTTTCGGGTTCCAACAATGCAATTTAAAAAAGTAAAAAAATAAAGAAGTAAATTGATTTAAAATGAGTCAATACATAACATAGTGCAAGTCAGAATAATGACTAATATGTATACTGTATTCATTTGTTAACCCCTTTCTCCCCAAACACAAGCAGCTCCACATTGCTGAACACATTGCAGTTCTAGCCTTTAGAAAGAGAGTTCCGGTTTGGCCCTTCAAAATAAAACTCCTTTCAGGTGGCAGAACGCTCCACTCAGCCTTAGTAAGTAAGGGGAACATATATATATATATATTATCATATGTGGCAACAGAACGACCAAACAATTATAAAGAAGCCGTTGTTGACAAAGAAACACAAACACATTAAAGGGCCCTATTCTGCTCATTTTCAAGTTCATATCAGTATGTAGTGTCTCTACTTTAAAGAGTCCTCTCCTGCTGATGTTCAGGTGTATATCAGTATGTAGTGTCTCTACTTTAAAGAGTCCTCTCCTGCTGATGTTCAGGTGTACATCAGTATGTAGTGTCTCTACTTTAAAGAGTCCTCTCCTGCTGATGTTCAGGTGTACATCAGTATGTAGTGTCTCTACTTTAAAGAGTCCTCTCCTGCTGAGTGTTCAGGTGTATATCAGTATGTAGTGTCTCTACTTAAAGAGTCCTCTCCTGCTGGTGTCAGGTGTATATCAGTATGTAGTGTCTCTACTTTAAAGAGTCCTCTCCTGCTGATGTTCAGGTGTATATCATAGTATGCAGTGTCTCTACTTTAAAGAGTCCTCTCCTGCTGGTGTTCAGGGTATTCAGTATGTAGTGTCTCTACTTTAAAGAGTCTCTCCTGCTTGAATGTTCAGGTGTATATCAGTATGTAGTGTCTCTACTTTAAAGAGTCCTCTCCTGCTGATGTTCAGGTGTATATCAGTATGTAGTGTCTCTACATGTCTCCATGCCTTAATGTTGAAAAAGCTCTTTATTGTTCTCATACTGCCTGTGCTGCTGCACCTCTTTTCACCCTCTGTCTGAAACCAGAGCCCAGTCTGCTCTGATTGGTCAACAGCTTAGAGATGTCCCGCCCCTTAGCATCACGTACAATGTGTTGCAGCGCTAGCCAATAGAAGCGCAAGTGTTACGTAGTGATATCACTACGTACCTGAAGTAAACAAAGGAGTCAAATGGAGGTAAACCTTTGTGACTTTGCAGACCATATTCATGCACAAAAAAACGATATAACACAACACACGAAAAGGAAAACCCCCAAAAGCATAATAGGACACCTTTAAAAGCAATGTGATGCTTTTATTTTGAAACCAAATGCACCGACATCCTGTTGAGTCTCTGGCTGTTTTGACACAGTTGCAGTGTTGCACACAGCCACATGTGTCGGTCCAAAGTCATCTGGAGTTGATCTGTACTCTAACATTATTCACCTTTTGCTATGTCTTATTCTTTTCCAGTCAGCTGTGAACTGTAATCACTTTAAACCCATAATTGATCACCATGACATTAGCATTATATCAAATTGTTGATGATTTTTCCAACAAATACAAGCATAAATATAATTAGACGTAATGGTGACGCACTTCTGGTGCAATTTATAACCAAGTAGCAATTTATTAGCCAAGATATCTGCATTAATTTCTCGGGTTTGGGCTGAATATAAGGTTGTCAGCCAAGGATTATACAGGAATGTCTAGTCATTAAATCTTACTAGTTTTCAAATGGAGACTTGAGAAGATAAGTCTGTTGGAAAACATTTTATCCAACCCTAATCCACTTTGATCCACTTTGGAAATGTGGCTCCTACATCGAGCATCACTAAGTTAAATAAAAAATAGTTTAAAGACAGGCTTGGGTAGTAAAAAAAAAGGGTGACTGTAACCCCTTACAGTTATATTAAAAAGATCAGATTACCGTTACATTTCAGGGTTAGGGTGTTAGTAAAAACCAAAGAGCATATAGTGTTTGTTGTGAAAGGATCAGATGTTATCTCTTCTCTGTAAACTGTTCTGTTCTGTAAGAAAATACTTTGAGTGTGAATACTTCTACTGCCTGAATCTGCTAAAGGTTTTCACTTTCTTTGGTTCATTTGTTCTGTTTTTAATTCAGCAGGTGACCAATGACACATGACTGTGTTGTGTTGTAGCTCCACTGCATCCATCATTAGAGCAGGTATGACCTCCTGCAGAGCTGCTTTTGACCTCTGACCTCTCTCACATTCCTCACGTCCGTCCTCTCGGTCATCATGGATCAGATCCGGGGGGGAAAGCCAGGAACGGTTAGGATCCAGGAGACTGATCAGTGTTTACTGTGGAGGAGGAATGATGGGGTTCAGGAGTCAGCTGACACTCCCTTTGACCAAAGGTGGGAAGTAGTCGAGTACAAATACTTCATTATTGTGATTAAGTACATTTTTCTGGTCAGTACTTTACAACACTACTTATTTTTCTGACAACTTTTTACTTTTACTTCTTACATGTTGAACACAAATACCTGTACTTTCTACTTCTTACATGTTGAACCCAAATACCTGTACTTTCTACTTCTTACATGTTGAACTCAAATACCTGTACTTTCTACTTCTTACATGTTGAACTCAAATACCTGTACTTTCTACTTCTTACATGTTGAACTCAAATACCTGTACTTTCTACTTCTTACATGTTGAACTCAAATACCTGTACTTTCTACTTCTTACATGTTGAACTCAAATACCTGTACTTTCTACTTCTTACATGTTGAACTCAAATACCTGTACTTTCTACTTCTCTCATTTCCCAAACAGCTGGTTCCTTTAGTCTGAATGTGTGTTTGATGCGTGATCATTATTCTTTAGAGTCATTGCGTGCCTATTGATTTGAACACGATCCGTGTATCCATCATTTCCTGGTCTTCTCTAAAGAAGAGGGACCAATGGAAACGTTGTCATGTTGCCGTTGTTCAGCATGGAAACATTCATTAGCTAACAATGACATTATTGTTCTATTAATATAAAGGGAGGTCAGGTACTCTTTAAAACAGCTGCTAGTTATGGGTACTTTTTACTGAAGTACATTTCCAAGCCTCTTTACTTTCACTTGAGTAAAGAAGTTTAGTCAGTACTTCTACTTTTACCAGAGTCTTTTTAACACGAGTATCTGTACTTCTACTTGAGTAAAGGATGTGTGTACTTTTGCCATCTCTGCCTTTGACCAATCAGAGAAGAGAGGTCAAGCAGAATCAATACTTGGTCAAAGGTGTTAGAAATATTAGGAAAGTAAGAATTGATAATTAGTGATTTCCTCTCACTAACTCTCCGTCCAGAGAGAGAAAACAATTACAATATGACAGAAAACAACCACAGAAAACACAAAAGGTCTAGCAAGACACACACAATCACTACAATGACAAAAAACCATGACAAAAGGATGAACCCCAAAGAGACGCCGAATGTATTAAAACTTTTGAGCAAATAAATACAAGATAAAATAAATATCTGAGTGTATTATGTAAGACAACAGAACAATGTGACCTTAGAAAAGAAGAACCCAAGATATTTAGGATAAAAACTGTATTTATAGGAAAACCTGCCTTTTATCAAGCATATTCAGGCAGCAGTCTATACACCAACAGTGAAACTCATGAGCACAGTTTAAAAAAGCAGAAATCAAATCTGAGCTGAAAGAAAACGCTCGGTTTTAGTTTAACACACACAGTTAAGATCACACACACTCATTTATGAATTTATAGGTTCACCTGCTGAATTAAAAACAGAACAAATAAAGCAAAGAAAGTGAAAACCATGAAGCAGATTCAGGCAGTAGAAGTATAGATTCACACTTAAAGTATTATCCTATAGAACAGAACAGCTCACAGAGAAAAGATAACATCTGATCTTTACAACAAACACTAAATGCTCACACTCTCACACACACACGCACACACACACACACACACACACACACACACACACACACACACACACACACACGTGAGACGGTGCTGCCCTCTGCAGGTCAGAGACTGTCAGCATCATCAGAATGTGCAGATTATTCAGATCAGACCAAAGCATGTGAGTCAGATTACCGGCAGCAGGAGATTATTTACAATCTGTCACAAATGAAATATTAATCAGATATATAATTAAAAAAATGTGTCTGATCCCAGCACACAATCTTGAATTGCAAGACTCTAAAACAGGGAGTGAAGTATTGCATTTTCATAAGGATAACTTTTCAGAGTTTTGTTCTCTATAATATAGGTCAAAGTAGTTTGAAGATCATGGGGGTCAGACCTTTTATTTCTTAATTGTCTTGTCAATAGAAATAAATATGTCATAAGGGAATATTTTACTCCACAGAATGATCTTTTGCACCGATCACTCACCCTTTATTACGTTGAAATTGTGAAGAAAACTTCATAATTTAAAGTTAAGTGTATTTTAGCTTTTATGTAAACGTGGACCCCATTTTCTAAAATTCATCAATAATTTTCGTTTCAAAGGTTTTTATTGACCCTGCTTTATAAAACTGATAACCTCAAGTTTTCCAGCAAAAACATTTTAGTTGGTTTTACTTCCTGTGTTTTATAAGGTTTTTAAAGGTCCCATGTCATGGCCATTTCTACTGATCATCATTCCATTGTTGAGGTCTACTAGAATAGATTTACATCGTGCAATGTTCCAAACTCACATTGGTACTTACAGCATCTCTGAATAGCAGTGGTCACCAACCTTTTTAAGCCCAAGATCACGACCTCGGCCTATGGGTGAAAGGCGAGATCTACCTATTGCAGAATTGAGTGAAAAAGACGGCCCAGACAGTGCTTCCAATTTGAGGCCTTTTATACAGGCTAATTGCATCTGAATTACTGTTACAATGAAGGCTCCATAATCAGCTCACGGCATATAGGCAGGGGTAAAGTGGATCACATCACTCCTGTTCTGAAGTCTTTACACTGGCTTCCTGTGTGTCAAAGAATAGATTTCAAAAATACTGCTGCTGGTTTATAAAGCTTTGAATGGTTTAGGCCCAAAATACATTTCTGACCTCCTGCTAAATGATGAACCATCCAGATCTCTCAGGTCTTCAGGGACTGGTCAGCTTTCTGTCCCCAGAGTCAGAACTAAACATGGAGAAGCAGCGTTCAGTTATTATGCTCCATCTGGAACAAACTCCCAGAAACCTGCAGGTCCGCTGCAACTCTGACTACTTTTAAATCCAGCAAGAAGACTCTTTTTGCCGCTGCTTTTAATTGAACTATTCACATCTTAATCTGCACTGTAACTTTTTATTCATGTGCTTTTTATTCATGTATTTTTTCTTTTAATGTTTCTTTTATTATCTTTTCTTTTTAATGACTGTTTTTAAATGCCTTTGTCTGAATGTCTTTCATTTTTGTAAAGCACCTTGAATTGCCTTGTGTTGAAAGGCGCTATATAAATAAAATTGCCTTGCCTTACCTTGATAGAGCTGTAATCAAAACATACTGGACCACTTCTGGCCAGAATACCAGTTTATATCGGAATGACATTCATTCCATCCATCCATCCATCTTCTCCCGCTTATCCGTGGTCGGGTTGCGGGGGTAGCAGTTGCAGCAGAGAGCCCCAAACTTCCTTTTCCCTGGCGACATCAACCAGCTCTGACTGGGGGGTCCCAAGGCGCTCCCAGGCCAGCAAAGAGATGTAATCCCTCCACCTGGTCCTAGGTCTACCCCTCGGTCTCTTCCCAGCTGGACGTGCCTGGAACACCTCCCTAGGGAGGCGCCTAGGTGGCATCCTAACTAGGTGCCCGAACCACCTCAACTGGCTCCTTTCGACACGAAGGAGGAGCGGTTCAACTCCGAGTCCCTCCCGGATGACTGAACTTCTCACCTTATCCCTAAGGGAGACACCAGCCACCCTGCGGAGAAAACCCATCTCGGCCGTTTGTATCCGCGATCTGGTTCTTTCGGTCATGACCCATCCTTCATGACCATAGCTGAGGGTAGGAACGAAAATGGCCCGGTAGACAGAGAGCTTTGCCTTCTGGCTCAGCTCCCTTTTTGTCACAACGGTGCGGTAAAGCGACTGCAGTACCGCTCCCGCTGCTCCGATTCTCCGGCCCATCTCACGCTCCATTGTTCCCTCACTCGAGAACAAGACCCCGAGATACTTGAACTCCTTCACTTGGGGTAAGGACTCATTCCCTACTTGGACATTCATTTTTCATTCATTCATTTTTACTTATTTTTGCTGTAAGAGAAACATCATTTGAGAATGTGCAAGCGTTAGGAGACACATGTGGGCCCGGTGTGGTGTGTACATGTTTTCTCACATGCACACATCAATACCATTTTTTTTAACTTGTGGTTTCTCAAAGGGCTACCAGATAATTGACACATCATCATCGGTTTCCAAGAAACTTAAAGAGTCCTCTCCTGCTGATGTTCAGGTGTATATCAGTATGTAGAGTCTCTACTTTAAAGAGTCCTCTCCTGCTGATGTTCAGGTGTATATCAGTATGTAGTGTCTCTACTTTAAAGAGTCCTCTCCTGCTGATGTTCAGGTGTATATCAGTATGTAGCGTCTCTACTTTAAAGAGTCCTCTCCTGCTGATGTTCAGGTGTATATCAGTATGTAGCGTCTCTACTTTAAAGAGTACTCCCCTGCTGATGTTTAGGTGTATATCAGTATGTAGCGTCTCTACTTTAAAGAGTACTCCCCTGCTGATGTTTAGGTGTATATCAGTATGTAGCGTCTCTACTTTAAAGAGTCCTCTTCTGCTGATGTTCAGGTGTATATCAGTATGTAGTGTCTCTACTTTAAAGAGTCCTCTCCTGCTGATGTTCAGGTGTATATCAGTATGTAGTGTCTCTACTTTAAAGAGTCCTCTCCTGCTGATGTTCAGTTGTATATCAGTATGTAGAGTCTCTACTTTAAAGAGTCCTCTCCTGCTGATGTTCAGGTGTATATCAGTATGTAGTGTCTCTACTTTAAAGAGTCCTCTCCTGCTGATGTTCAGGTGTATATCAGTATGTAGCGTCTCTACTTTAAAGAGTCCTCTCCTGCTGATGTTCAGGTGTATATCAGTATGTAGTGTCTCTACTTTAAAGAGTCCTCTCCTGCTGATGTTCAGGTGTATATCAGTATGTAGCGTCTCTACTTTAAAGAGTCCTCTCCTGCTGATGTTCAGGTGTATATCAGTATGTAGCGTCTCTACTTTAAAGAGTACTCCCCTGCTGATGTTTAGGTGTATATCAGTATGTAGCGTCTCTACTTTAAAGAGTACTCCCCTGCTGATGTTTAGGTGTATATCAGTATGTAGCGTCTCTACTTTAAAGAGTCCTCTTCTGCTGATGTTCAGGTGTATATCAGTATGTAGTGTCTCTACTTTAAAGAGTCCTCTCCTGCTGATGTTCAGGTGTATATCAGTATGTAGTGTCTCTACTTTAAAGAGTCCTCTCCTGCTGATGTTCAGTTGTATATCAGTATGTAGTGTCTCTACTTTAAAGAGTCCTCTTCTGCTGATGTTCAGTTGTATATCAGTATGTAGCGTCTCTACTTTAAAGAGTCCTCTTCTGCTGATGTTCAGGTGTATATCAGTATGTAGTGTCTCTACTTTAAAGAGTCCTCTCCTGCTGATGTTCAGGTGTATATCAGTATGTAGCGTCTCTACTTTAAAGAGTCCTCTCCTGCTGATGTTCAGTTGTATATCAGTATGTAGTGTCTCTACGTTAAAGAGTCCTCTCCTGCTGATGTTCAGGTCAATACCAGTATGTAGTGTCTCTACTTTAAAGAGTCCTCTCCTGCTGATGTAGTGTCTCTACTTTAAAGAGTCCTCTCCTGCTGAAGTAGTGTCTCTACTTTAAAGAGTCCTCTCCTGCTGATATTCAGGTGTATATCAATGTGTAGTGTCTCTACGTTAAAGAGTCCTCTCCTGCTGATGTTCAGGTCAATACCAGTATGTAGTGTCTCTACTTTAAAGAGTCCTCTCCTGCTGATGTTCAGGTGTATATCAGTATGTAGTGTCTCTACTTTAAAGAGTCCTCTCCTGCTGATGTTCAGGTCAATACCAGTATGTAGTGTCTCTACTTTAAAGAGTCCTCTCCTGCTTATGTAGTGTCTCTACTTTAAAGAGTCCTCTACTGCTGATGTTCAGGTGTATATCAGTATGTAGTCAGAATCAATAATCTCTTACAAATAAAAAAGTGTGTTAGAATGTAATTCAAGATAAACTAATATATAAAATATTAGAGGAACTATCATTTTATGTCTGAAAGCCATTTTTACTTTCAATTCTGTGAATTCAGTCAATCCAAAAATAAAACTTTTCTTTAAAAAGTTTAGAGTACAAATAAACCAAAAGTTTAATTAAAATACTTTAAAACATCAGAGCAGTCTTTCCACATACAGGACGTGTGAATGCCTGACCATACTCCAAGATAGCGTCTGAAGATACAGTAAGCCCTGAAGTTCCCTTTTAAGGTCATTTCTGTCTTGCAAAACGGTCCCTTCCTTATAATTTGACACTTCCTTACTGCCGACTTTATGAGTGCATTGCAAATGTGTGACCTGCCCGTCACGAAGGGAAGGTATATATAAAGTTGACCGTGAGTCCTGAACACATGCTGAGGACCGGTTGTCTGAAACCTTTGACCTGAGGACTTCACCTAGTGCATCTTCCCATCCTTAAGGCTGGTGAGTTGAACTTTTAAATCATATTTTGATCATAACTTGTTTCTGAAATAGTTTTGTTGCATTTGCCATGCCACTGTCCTAACGTATCTGTGTTACTGAAATGATGATGCAGCTCATTGGTTGTGACTTGCTTTGAGTATCTGCTTGGATTCAACAGATGACCTGACTGCAGCGATGGAGGGCAGCATGTGGACCTTTGCTACACTGGGTCTACTCCTTTGCTGGATGATGCCCGTTGACTCGGTGAGTTGAGCATTTGGAAGTGGGTGGACGTTCCCAACAATGGCAGGGACAGATATTTACATATTTACCATGATTTTTTGAGAAATGTGGAAGTGGGTGTTTTAAAGATCAAGTTAATTCATAAAAACATCTCACCAGTGAAACTAGAATAGTGTGTTCTTTGGAAGCCTGGGAAAAACACGATTTATACTTTTTCTATCTTTTTGAATAATCCTTTTTATGCGATCTCGTTGGGGCAAATTATCATGATCAGAACCTGCATTTTGCATCAGAGAATTTGTTGCATCAGTATAATTGGTCTCCTTTTTTGTATTTATTCCTATGAAACTACTATGAGTGTGTACGAGCGCCATAGTGGCAGTATTACTAGGATACCATCATTTACTACGTGATGCATTTGAGTTTACTCTCAAGGTTACGCTCAAGCCTCTGTAGTGTCCCGTCAATTGTGTTAAGTTGTGTCATGTTTGTGATTGTCATGTTCATGTTAGTTTAGTTTATGTTCCACTTCCTGTTTTATTTTGTATACCATGTCTGAATGAGACATGGGGTCCCTTTACTTCCTGCTTTGGTTCTTTTTCCCGCCATCGTCAGTGTCTGCCCCGCCCCTGATTGTTCCCACCTGTGCCCACTTACCTCATGTATATAGTGTCCTGCCTCCCCTTGTTAGTTGTCGGTTCGTCTTGTTCGTTGTCCCAAGAAGCCATATCCAAGCCATATCCAAGCCATATCCAAGCCATATCCAAGCCATATCCAAGCCATATCCAAGCCATCGCTTAAGAGGTTCAGTGTTTTGCCTTTTTCCCTCCATGAGAGCACTTTACTTTTGCCATTTTGTTATTTCCTCTAAAAGAGTGATTTTGTTTTTGCAAGTAAAGATTATTTTTCTTCAAACCTTTTTTATCTCTGGGTTGCGCATTTGAGTACTCTAAACTATTGAGTCAAGGTTCCTAATAGCCTCAAGCCTGCTCTCAATCGTAACTCATTTGACATCAGTCACCATCTAAATAAGGTTCTAAAAGAGACACTGTTATAAAGTACAGTTTGAACAGTGCTGGTTTAATGATGTTTGTTTTCATCTTTCTCTTTTTTTTTTTTTAGGTCCCAATGGGGGCCAAAGAGGAGATCCCATTGTGCATGGTTAAAGATTCGGTTGATGACATGTATCTTGGCTGCAATGACAAAATGATGATCTAAATTGATTGGGAGAGAATTGAATGGGAGAACATCTTCCGTGGTAAAGAAATGTAATGGTAAAAACGATAAGGCTCTAACCATAGATCACATTTGGGCAATATATATTTATACAGGTGACAATGTGTTCAATGAATTTAATACTGCAGTCCGGACAAAAGGGAGTTCCTATTCAGATCCCTTCTCATTCAAATACTACTCTTTCCATTACCTGCTGACATCTGCCATACAGATCTTGAATAACAACAGCCCCTGTTACACTACTTTCAGACGAACCAACGTTTTATTTACTGGCACAGTCAACCAAATAATTCGGTTTGGCTCCTTTGCCTCAACATCTTTCAGATCAGACTTGAAGGACTTCGGTACTAAGACCTGCTTCAAAATTAAGACCTGTTTAGGCGCATCTCTGAAAGAATATCCAGTCTTTGGTGACGAGCAAGAGGTTCTCATCCCTCCCTATGAGACATTCAACATAACTAAGATAATCGAAGGCTGGAACAAAGGTCTGAAGGATTGTGCAGTTGTCTTTGTCTTGGAGAGTGCAGGGGTCATGAGCTCTCTGAACTGCAATGCTGTGCGTAACGGTTTGAAATGAAGCTGTATTGCTCCAACAAATGGAAAATACCCTGTCCATCGTTAAACCTTCTAACTAGCTTGTCATAAATGAATTAGTTACACGGTGTTAAACATGGCTTTAATTTCTCTACGCTGATACATTTGAATGCGCAGGCTTTGATCAATCATTGTGGACTTGTTTAATCAAATGCTCCAGCAACGTGGTATATTTTCTTTGTCCAATTACAAAGAGCCGTTTTAGACCTGTGTTGTTGTAATTGTTGAAAATAACTGCTTCTGCTTAATACTAGTCATTAAACTGCTAAATGCAATAATGTGGCTTTTCTTATTTTTCAGTGTCGTGTTTTATTCAAATGTTTACTCTCACATTTACAAAAAAATTCAATAAATGGTATTGCATTGTACGTATTTCCTGCATACAACTCCATATTTCGCGCAGATGTGAGGCGGTGGTGTGCATCTTGCCGTGAATGTCAGCTGGATAACCCGCCGGCCATCCACAGAGCGCCTTTGCGCCCGTTACCATTGATTGAGGTGCCTTTTGAGAGAGTTGGTATGGACGTCATCGGGCCATTGGACCGGAGTGCACAGGGATATCGCTTTGTACTAGTCCTAGTGGATTATGCAACGCGATATCCCGAAGCAGTGCCGCTGCGTAATATCTCTGCAAAGAGCGTCGCGCAGGCACTGTTTCACATTATCTCCCGAGTCGGGATCCCGAAAGAGATCCTGACTGACCAGGGAACACAGTTTATGTCACGCACACTACGCGAGCTGTATGAACTACTGGGCGTCCATTCAATACGGACTAGTGTTTACCATCCGCAGACCGACGGCCTGGTGGAACGGTTTAACAAAACACTAAAGAACATGGTTCGTAAGTTCGTTCACGAAGATAGTCGTAATTGGGATAAATGGCTAGATCCTCTGTTGTTTGTAGTGCGGGAGGTGCCCCAGTCCTCCATGGGATTTTCTCCCTTTAAGCTGTTATTTGGTAGGAAGCCCCGGGGTGTTTTGGACCTAGTTAAGGAAAACTGGGAGGAGGGTCCAAGCACCAGTAAAAACGAAATACAGTACGTTATGGACCTGCGAGCAAAACTCCACTCACTGGGGCAGATATCACGGGAGAATTTGCTCCAGGCTCAGGAACGTCAGCAGCGCCTGTACAACAGAGGGTCGAAACTGAGACAATTTTCACCGGGAAATAAAGTGCTTGTATTACTCCCATCCTCTAGCTCTAAACTACCCCACTCTGCATATGCTGCTGCTTACTTGGATGATGTCATCATTCACAGAGAGACATGGGAGCAGCATATGCAGCAGGTGGGGGTGGTTCATCCCGTCTTTTTCGGAGCTGACCAGTCCCCTGACCGACCTGACCCGAAAGGGTGCTTCAGATCCGGTCCAGTGGACGGAGCGGTGTCAGCTGGCGTTTGAGAGGGTTAAAAAAGCCCTCTGTGGTAAGCCGCTTCTGTATTCTCCTGACTTCTCTCTCCCTTTTGTGTTGCAGACCGACGCCTCGAACAGTGGGGTGGGGGCCGTTTTGTCCCAGCAAGTAGAGGGGGTCGACCCCCCGTACTGTACATTAGCCGTAAGCTCGCCCAGAGGGAGGTGAACTACTGTACGGTGGAAAAGGAGTGCCTCGCCATATGGTGGACGGTCGGCGCCCTGCGGTACTACCTCCTGGGGCGCCCTTTCACCCTCTGGTCGGACCATGCCCCGCTCCAGTGGCTCCACCGCATGAAGGATGCCAACGCTCGGATCACTCGGTGGTATCTGACGTTACAGCCTTTCAACTTCAAGGTGATCCACAGGCCGGGTAACCGGATGGCTGATTTCTTCTCTCGCTCAGTGGAGGGGGGGGGGGGGGGGGGGGGGGAGAGTCAGCTTGCACCCGGCGGGATCCCGGCCTAAGTCAGGCGGTGGGGGTATGTGGCAGCGGGTTGTGGTTAAGGCGGCAGCTGCTGGAGGGAAGGGAGTGGCTCGGCCGGAGGCCAGACAGCTGATCGGAATCAGGTAATCAGTGCCAGAATAAAAGCATGTTGTAACCTGGTTCTGGTCTGTTTTGCAGTAGGCGGAATCCTGGAAGGTGGACCTGTGAAGGTTGCCACACGGGCAACGTTGGAGACTCGTGGATACTTTTGTTTGGAGCTAATAAACGGCTGTGTTACACGAACCTGCTCTTTCCGTCCATATTTGAACCCTGTGTGAGCGGAGAGGCTCACAGAGTTACAGCGACATCGTGTTTTATGGCGAGGGATGCGTTTCCATGGAAACGGCATATGATGACACCCCATAATTGAGGTAGAGCTGTTGAGGGCAGGACCATTAACCATTATCTGAAGCCTGCCGCTCTGAGCATGTCAGTTGGCGTTATGACATAATCGTGTTCCATGACACAGGTGTTTATATTTAAGCTAACGACGTGTCCAGAGATCAGAGGTTTCCATAGTGATCAAATAAATGTGGCAAATGCTCAAATTTGTTGAACAACACATTTGTAACAGGTTTGTTAATTGACCAAAAATATGAACAGTTTGAAGATTGAAATGGGATTATTATTAGGATTATTTGTAGGTCATTGAAAAGTAGAATCATTTAGAAAGATGTGAACATTGAAGTTTCTATTTTAGAAAAGCTGACACTGTAGTGCATCGCTGGTTTTAAAAGTGATTCATAAGAGTCATGTTTAAAGATGTGCAATACTTAAAACGTTTATCTGAGTGTGTGTCATTAGTTAGCTGATACAATGTTAGGGATAAATACCTTGACATATTGACTACAAGAGCTTGAATCAAACAAGTAACCTTGTATTTGAAAGATTAACTGACATAGCAACAGTCGCACGTGGTATATAAGTAGTGTGGCTGAGTACTTTAAAGGGTTCATGAATAGAGGGGACTTGAATGTGAAATAAGAAAAATAAAATAAAAGTCTAAATCCATGAAAAAGCAGCAGAATATTTGAACTGAAAACTTTAGAACTAAAAGCATACGTCACCAATAATGTCTAAAATATGTGGAACATGTTGAAGTCAGTATGAAGTCTCCATCAGATGGAAATGAATAGGCTGAGACAGTCTGTTAAACTCCAGTGACCACGTCATTAGTCTGCTGCTCTAATTATGTCAGTTGGAGTTATGACATCATCGTGTTCCATGACACAAGTGTTTATATTTGAGCTAACGACGTGTCCAGAGATCAAAAGTTTCCATGGTGATTAGTGAGAGGAAAGCATTGTCATTGTTCTGAATGAGAGATAAACCTGTTAAATGTGAACGTTTTGTTGAAGAACCGTAACAGATATCGGTGAAATTTCAAAGCGTGAAGCATGTCAAGGAACTTGAGCATCTGAAGGGTATTTTTTGTGTACCTTGGGGTTAATAGTGTGGCCTTTTGGGCAGATTAACTGCTGTGGTGGGGAAAGATGAGGCTGAATTTACAATGGAGTTTAATGGAGACATGTTGAAAGTTGTTGTCACTTCATGCCCTCGAGAGGCATTTTGTTGAATTATTTTGCTTAATTTTTTTTATCTTTCAAGCTACGAGATGTTTTCCTACGTTTGTCATGAAATATGATGTCTCAAGAATGTAGGGTTTGGGAATTAAAGCAGGTTTAAAAGAAAATATGAAGGCAAAATTAAATCTGTCCTCCACTCAAGCTGTGACATCACACACTCTAAAATCTGAACAAGGCCTCTTTACCAAGGTCTGAACAATGTTTAATATCTCTAAAAGTACGAATCAGATTTAAAAGTTGTGTTACACGAATAATGTCAGAAAGATGTGTAACATTTTAAAGTTCGAATGAGGTTTCTGAGTGAAAGTATGAAGGAACAGTTAGCAGTTGAAATTGCATGAAGATTGTTGAAGTCTCCATTGACTTCCATGTTAAAAATGTGATGAATTATGGGATGTATCTCTGGAATTATGAAAGTTATGAATGATAAAAGTAATAGCCATTGATTCCCGACCGAGCTGAACGTTTTGATGTTTGAACGGAGTTTCTGCGATGTTCAATGCGGGAGAAGAAGCAGCGCAAAATAACCCGGCGGAATAATAAAGAATTTTGTGCATAGCATAACAGATAGTGGGAATGCTGTGTCTAAACGACAGGTGACTTGACACAGAGGCCGCAGAAAGCTGTGACGTTGTTTTCTTCTGCTGTGAATCTTTCCTGGAAATATGTACTAGAAAATAAACGTTATTTACTCTATTTAAATAAGTAGGATATGTCAGAAGAGTCCTTTAAATATAGTTATCAGGGTCAAAGTGTGAGATGTGCCACTGACCTTTACATCCTTCTTTGTATAAGAAGGAAATGTTGTCTTTATTTATCGGCAATACCAAAAATGTGTTTACAATCATTCGCAAACCAGTAACCTCTCTTTGCCTGAGACACACGACTCACCAAATAAGTCTGCACTCAAGTTCTACATTTGTCAAGAATGGCCATTATTCAAATCAATTGTAAAATGTTCTATGACGCATTAGAATTTGAAAATATCGATGTGTCATTATAGTTATGCATTCACAATATGTATTACTTCACTTTACCTGATGTCCACCAAGAGTGTAATGTTTGATCATTTCCTTAGAAATACTAAAACATTATAATGTAACATTTAATTTGAATATCAGTGTTCTTACTCACATAGGAAGTGTTACAAAACCATCCACAAAATCAAGCCAGCAACTCTGGTAACCTATTTTAACCAACTAACCTAAAATGTTAATCAAATTCATAGATTGTTTTAGATATTAACTTGAAAGGTAAAGTGTACACATTTGAAAGCACTGACCTTCTCCTGGTCTGAGTGTCTTGCAGTTGATTCTGTACACTGCAGGAACTCCAGCTTTAATATCAGTACTCACAAAACACCTGTGTCACCTGATGATCAGCAACCAAATAATGTCTGAGTATCTTGCTGGCATGCAAAACAAATTCTTATGTGTACATGATTTGACTAAAGAGGGTAAAGTGTGGATGAGATGTTTTTGAGATTATAATTGACCAAGATAGAATAAGAAACCATGGAAATATGGAGTTGTATATGTAAAATACAATTTCTTTGAATTTTTTTGTAAATGTTAGAGTAAACTTTTGAAGAAAACACGACACTTAAAAGTAAGAACAGACAAGCCATATTATTGCATTTAGCAGTTTAATGACTAGTAATAAGCAGAAGCAGTTATTTTGTTTTCAACAATTACAACAACACAGGTCTAAAACGTCTCTTTGTAATTGGACAAAGAAAATATACCACGTTGCTGGAGCATTTGATTAAACAAGTCCACAATGATTGATCAAAGCCTGCGCAATAAAATGTATCAGCGTAGAGAAATTAAAGCCATGTTTAACACCGTGTAACTAATTCATTTATGACAAGCTAGTTAGAAGGTTTAACGATGGTATTTTCCATTTGTTGGAGCAAAACAGCTTCATTTCACATGCACAGCTTTGCAGTTCAGAGAGCTTAGGACCCCTGCACTCTCCAAGACAAAGACAACTGCACAATCCTTCAGACCTTTGTTCCAGCCTTCGATTATCTTAGTTATCTTGAATGTCTCATAGGGAGGGATGAGAACCTCGTCCTCTGTAGAAATGGCTGAATATTTTTTCAGAGATGCGCCTAAACAGGTCTTAATTTTGAAGCAGGTCTTAGTACCGAAGAGCGTCAACTTTGAACTGATAGATGTTGAGGCAAAGGAGCCAAACCGAATTATTTGGTTGACTTTGCCAGTAAATAAATCATGGGTTCGTCTGAAAGTAGTGTAACAGGGTCTGTTGTTATTCAAGATCTGTATGGCAGATGTCAGCAGGTAATGTAAAGAGCGGTATTTGAATGAGGAGGGATCGGATCTCCCTTTTGTCCGGACTGCAGTATTAAAGTCTCCGTACACACCGTTACCTGTGTAAACACAGATTGCCCTAATGTGATCTATGGTTAGAGCCTTATCCTCTCTCTTAACAAATGTATGTTTTGCACAAGATTCTCCCGCACTCCAGTGTTTTCCAAAGTTGTTCACAGATGTTTCTTCTTTAAAGAATTTGTCCTTCACCTTTGTCATCATTTGTTTATTGCAGCCAAGATACATGTCATCAACCGAATCTGCAACCATGCTCAATGGGATCCCCTTTTTGGCCTCTTTGACCCCAATTGGGACCTAAAAACACAAACCAGGAGAAAGATGAAAGCAAACATCATTAAACCAGCACTGTTCAAACTGTACTGAATAACAGTGTCTCCTTTAGAACCTTATTTAGATGTGAAAGTTGTCAAATGAGTTACGATTGGGAGCAGGCTTGAGGCTATTAGGAACCTTGACTCAATAGTTTAGAGGACTCAAATGCACAACCCAGAGATAAAAAAGGTTTGAAGAAAAATAATCTTTACTTGCAAAAACAAAATCACTCTTTTAGAGGAAATAACAAAATGACAAAAGTAAAGCGCTCACATGGAGGGAAAAAGGCAAAACACTGAACCTCTTAAGCGATGGCTTGGATCTGGCTTGGATATGGCTTGGATATGGCTTGGATATGGCTTGGATATGGCTTGGATATGGCTTGGATATGGCTTGGATATGGCTTGGATATGGCTTCTTGGGACAACGAACAAGACGAACCGACAACTAACAAGGGGAGGCAGGACAATATATACATGAGGTAAGTGGGCACAGGTGGAAACAATCAGGGGCGGGGCAGACACTGACGATGGCGGGAAAAAGAACCAAAGCAGGAAGTAAAGGGACCTGGAATGAGACATGGTGTACAAAATAAAACAGGAAGTGGAACATAAACTAAACTAACATGAACATGACAATCACAAACATGACACAACTTAACATAATTGACGGGACACTACAGAGGCTTGAGCGTAACCTTGAGATTAAGCTCAAATGCATCACTTAGTAAATGATGGTATCCTAGTAATACTGCCATTATAGCGCTCGTACACACTCATAGTAGTTTCATAAGAATAAATACAAAAAAGGAGACCAATTATACTGATGCAACAAATTCTCTGATGCAAAATGCAGGTTCTGATCATGATAATTTGCCCCAACGAGATCGCATAAAAAGGATTATTCAAAAAGATAGAAAAAGTATAAATCGTGTTTTTCCCAGGCTTCCAAAGAACACACTATTCTAGTTTCACTGGTGAGATGTTTGTATGCATTAACTTGATCTTTAAAACACCCACTTCCAAATGCTCAACTCACCGAGTCAACGGGCATCATCCAGCAAAGGAGTAGACCCAGTGTAGCAAAGGTCCACATGTTGCCCTCCATCGCTGCAGTCAGGTCATCTGTTGAATCCCAGCAGATACTCAAAGCAAGTCACAACCAATGAGCTGCATCATCATTTCAGTAACACAGATACGTTAGGACAGCGGCATGGCAAATGCAACAAAACTATTTCAGAAACAAGTTATGATCAAAATATGATTTAAAGGTTCAACTCACCAGCCTTAAGGATGGGAAGATGCACTAGGTGAAGTCCTCAGGTCAAAGGTTTCAGACAACCGGTCCTCAGCATGTGTTCAGGACTCACGGTCAACTTTATATATACCTTCCCTTCGTGACGGACAGGTCCCACATTTGCAAATTCACTCATGGTCGTCAGTAAGGAAGTGTCAAATTATAAGGAAGGGACCGTTTTGCAAGATAGAAATGACCTTAAAAGGGAACTTCAGGGCTTACTGTATCTTCAGACGCTATCTTGGAGTATGGTCAGGCATTCACACGTCCTGTATGTGGAAAGACTGCTCTGATGTTTTAAAGTATTTTAATTAACCTTTTGGTTTATTTGTACTCTAAACTTTTTAAAGAAAAGTTTTATTTTTGGATTGACTTGTGTTTTCTTTCACTTGTAAATAAATGTTATGTATTTGTCTTTCTTTGTCTTTATTGAGATTACTATTAGCACAGACATGAGCACTGGCTAGTCTTCCACAGGTCCATTTTTTATGAACGTATCCAGAATTGTCACAGTGACTCAGAAGAAAGATTGGTTTATCTTATCTTGGAAAACATGGAAAGCAGAATGGTAGAACAAGTCATCTAAGTAACAGAGAAACGGTGATGGCCCTATATTCAAAGCTACAGGTGCTGGGAGACAGTCAAGGAGAAAACTATACCGAAGTGTGGACAACTGCTTTAATGAACAGTAAAGGCGCCCTGTAGAGTTCTCTTGTGAACAAACAACACGTGTTTTTATATTGAATGTAACTCACCCCGGGGAGGTTATTGCAAAGGCATGTGCATTTGGACAGGGCTAATGCATACATAGGTACTATAGCAGTGGTTCTCAACTGGTGGATCGCGACCCAAAAGTGGTGTGGAGACTCTGTGAAAAAAACCGCTGTGCATGCAGTCGGCGTTGGACTGGAAGCACCGGAGACCAACGGTTTTGAAAACTTCTGTCACGTAGTGATCATCTTCTCAAGAAAATATCTTTGCTGATGTTTTTTCGAGTCTTCTGGCCAATCAGAATCAAGATTGTTGCCGGAAGTCCCGACGGAGAATAACTTTGCGGTAGAACTCTTCTTTATACATCCATGGGTACAACTTCAGATAGAAATCAACACATAATGAAATATGACCCCCGGTTTGATGATTGACAGGTCACAGAACAATGGGAGCTATCTACCCTTACCCACAATTTAAAGTAAGTCACACAGACTACCTCCTCTTTACTCTTCTCGCAGCAAGATGTCAGAACAAAGTGAAAAACAAACAATGGCATAAAATATTATTAATATGTCGGGTAGTAATCTATTTATTTTCTTCTCAGAGTACCAGAATGCATAGTTTATGTTAGTAAACTGTTTCTTTGTTTGTTTTTGGTTGATGTTCTTAAAAGATTGTTTTTTAATATTGCCTTCCATGGAATTGTTATGAACATTTGAACTTCCTCTAAATTATCTGTAACTTTCAAAACAACTCATGAAAGGTCAATTTGAGAAGGAACATTATGCAAAGACACAATGACACTGCTTTACATGTTCACCGTGCACGTAACAGACACCACCAACGGTTATGTATGCAAATCTATAGCTGTTGGGAAGCACTCATTGAACAACTACTACAGAAATGTGAAGAACTGCCATAATGAACACTAAAAGAGCCATGTGAAGTTGTTTTTTAATGAACACTAAAAAGTTATGTTTATATTTAATGTAACTCCCCAAATCTCATTGTGTGTATCCTTAAGCTCTCAGAAACATGATGAAGAAAACACGTGGGTTTGCTATCCTAGCTCCAAAATGGTGGAATGAGCTCCCCATTGACATCAGGACAGCAGAAAGCTTACACACCTTCCGGCGCAGACTGAAAACTCATCTCTTTCGACTCCACTTCGAGCGATAGAATTACTAACAAAGCACTTATATACTAATAAAGGACTTATATACTAATAAAGGACTGGCTTATCTAAAGCCAGTTGAGTAGCACTTGAAATGTTTGGCTCTATGAAACCTGATGTACTTTATGATTCTGTTTTCTTCAGGGTTGTATCTTCTTGGTCGAATGTACTTATTGTAAGTCGCTTTGGATAAAAGCGTCAGCTAAATGCAATGATCAACATAAATGAGGGAAAAAACTGTACTTCATAAACTATAAACATTAAATAATGATGATGCATACCTGTTATAGATGTAATGCATTTGGATAGGGCAAATGCAAAAGCACTACAGGACAATAGTCTCACAAAGGACTTCACATCTTGCCTGGACAGTTTTGGATTACAGCAACATATCGATTTTCCGACTCATTCCAAAGGACATATTCTGGACTTGATCTGCTGTTCTGGTGTCACTCCTCTTAAATGTCCTGCAACTGATCTTCCCATTTCTGATCACTCATTAATATCCTTTACTGTCACCTTAACACTGTCCAAACCAAATCTGTCACGTGTTATTTCCTTCCGCAACATCAAGGATATTAATTTAACTACACTCTCCAGTGGCATTGACAACCTCCCCAGCATAAATGGTGCATCCCCGCCTGATGAACTGGTTTCTCATTACAATAACAATCTTCATAAACTGCTCAATACCCTGGCTCCTTTAAAAACCCGGTCTGTTTCCTTAACCCATTCTGCTCCTTGGTTTACACCTGAACTACGCCAACTCAAAACAAAAGGCCGTCGATTGGAACGCCTCTGCAAAAAACCTGGACTTGTCGTTCACAAAGAGATGTACAATAACCACATTCTCCACTACAAGGACACTCTCTCTACAGCCAAATCATCATACTACGCAGTTCTCATCAGCTCTGGCGAAGGCAACACAAGGGTCCTGTTCTCTACAGTGAAGAAAATTCTACGACCACCAGACTCTCTTGCACCTCATGAGTATTCAACTGCCTACTGTAACTCCCTCATGTCATTTTTTAATGACAAAATAGAAAACATTTACCAGCAACTAACTCCTAACACCACCTGCATTATATCTCTCCCTGTTTTCACCGAACATCTCTCTCATTCTCTTTCAAGTTTCACACTTCCCTCTGCTGTTGTAATATCTGACCTCATCAGTAAATCTAAGCCATCTACCTGTCAGTTAGACCCTCTTCCTACCCCCCTGGTAAAAGCCTGTCTACCTTCATTGTCCTCCCTTATAACTGTCATCATACACTCCTCCCTCACCTCTGGTCTTGTTCCCTCACTTTTCAAATCAGCCACCATCACGCCCATACTGAAAAAACCTGGTGGAGACCCCAACAATTTTAATAAATACCGTCCCATATCTAACCTACCATTTCTCTCAAAAATCCTGGAAAAAACTGTTGCAGATGGACTTTTTTATTAATCCCCGTGGGGAAATTGTTTCTCTGCATTTGACCCATCCTAGTGTTAGGAGCAGTGTGCTGCCATTTTGAACGGCGCCCGGGGAGCAGTGTGGGGAACGGTGCCTTGCTCAGGGACACCTCGGTAGGACTTGGTCTTGCCGGGACTTGAACTGGTGACCTTCCAGTTGCATCCCAAATCCATACCCACTTGTCTGACAATAACCTGTACAAACAATTTCAATCTGGTTTCCGCCCCCATCACAGCACAGAAACAGCACTGTTGAAAATCACTAACGACCTCCTCATGGCAGCTGACTCCGGACTATTAACTATCCTCATCCTCCTTCATCTTAGTGCAGCTTTTGACACCATTTCCCACAGCATCCTCATTGACAGACTGACCTCCATCGGGATGACTGACACACCCCTCGTCTGGTTTAAATCATATCTCTTTGGCCGCACTAAGTTCATCCAACTCAAAACCTTCAAATCACAGCCACTTCCAGTCACGACCAGTGTTCCCCAGGGCTCTGTCCTGGGGCCTCTTCTTTTTATCATCTATTTACTTCCTCTTGGCACTTTCATCCACTTTCATTGCTACGCGGATGACACCCAGCTCTACTTGTCCTCCAAACCAACCACCATCCTCCCACCATCCTCCCTGTCTGACTGCTTACAGGACATAAAATCCTGGTTCTCCTCTAACTTTCTCAAACTTAACGACAGTAAAACCGAGGTTCTCCTCATTGGCACAAAATCCACCCTAACCAAACCTGACAGTTTCTCCATTACTATAGACAACTCTTCAGTCTCCCCCTCCCCTCAGGTTAAGAGTCTGGGTGTCATCCTCGACGGCACACTTTCATTCAAATCTCACATCAGTAAGACCACCGCCATTCTTGTTCACACCCTGGTCACTTCCCGCATCGACTACTGCAACTCCCTTCTCTGTGGTCTCCCTCTCAAATCCATCCACAAACTGGTTCAGAACTCTGCCGCCCGCATCATCCCCAGAACCCCCTCCATTAACCACATCACTCCTGTTCTTCAGCAGCTTCACTGGCTCCCCGTCAAATCCCGTATCGTTTTTAAGATTCTGCTCCTCGCCTTTAAGGCCATCCATAACCTCACTCCTCTGCACCTCTCTGACCTCCTGCACATCAACACACCCATCCGCACACTCAGATCTTCTGCTTCCCTCAGCCTCACTGCACCCCCCTTCCGTTTAACCACCATGGGGTCTAGAGCCTTCAGCCGCTCTGCACCCCGCCTCTGGAACTCCCTCCCACCTGACATCCGCAACACTGACTCTCTCCCCATTTTCAAATCACGCCTCAAAACATATCTCTTCACACTCGCATATCCACCCTGATTATTATCCATCACACATCCTCTGTTTTTTATTGATTTGGTTATTTGATTGATTGATTTACTGCATTGTCTTGTTTATGTCTCTTATGCTGGTGTTATGTATTGTGTATCTTGTTCTTTATGTGTTTGTACGGCGACCTTGAGAGCCTTGAAAGGCGCCTATATAAAATAAATGAATTATTATTATTATTAAATATCCGAATATCTCAAGACTCATTTTTATGTTTTGCCTTTTGTCTGTCACAAACTTGGATACACAAGGTAAAGGACTCAAATGCACAACCCGGGAGACAGAGGTAAAGTATGAGTAAATACTTTCTTTTCAAAAATAGGAATACAAAACAAGATCGACACTAAACGAGGTGAAAAAAGGCTAAAAAGGCATGAAAGAAAATCGCTCACTAAGTTAGGAACAACATTTACAAAGTAAATCAGGAGCATGAATCAGGCTTGAGACAAGGTAAGTAACTGCTGGTACGCAGACTACTGACATGGAGACAGGACGAACTGACACAAGAGATAGAATGGGAGGGATGAACCCCTCTTTAATGCTCACACATGCAGAGCACACAGCACACACAGTGAAATTTGTTCAGGGATACCACGGCAGGGCAGGAGGTGAACTGGGACCTCTCCAAATAGCACTCCACACTCCATATTTATGTCTGGTTGGGGACTTGAACTGGTGACCCTACTGCTCCCAGTCCAAGCGCCTACTGACTGAGACAACACAAAACAAAAAGGGGGAGACTGGGGAATTTAAACAAAAGGTAACTGGGCACAGGTGGAAACAATCAGGGGCGGAGCTGGCGCTGATGAGAGCGGGAGACACACACAAGGCTAGGGAGTCAAGGAACCTGGAATGAAACCTAACAGGTGAGTGTTAAAACAAAACAGGAAGTGGGAGACAATACAAAAATATACTAAACAAGAACATGAAACTTGACTAGACTCAACACTTTTGACGGGACACAACGTTGCCTAAATTGAAGAAGAAGAAGAAGAAGATTCAACTTATTGTCATTACACAGTACAGGTACTATGTAACGAAACGGTTTCTCTGCATTTGACCCATCCTAGTGTTAGGAGCAGTGGGCTGCCACTATGTGCGGCGCCCGGGGAAATTAACTGAACAATCTGTATTGTATTGGTTAACCCTGTAAAATGCCTTGTTCTGAAATCATTATGTAAAGGTAGATATTTTTATAATGAAATGCATGAGAGGCTAACACGGGAAGCTGTTGTTATGAAGGGAAGTCACTCGTGGGCTGTTAGATTAGACAGCATAGCAGTGTCAGACAACAAGGAAGGAGTTTTAACATGATCATAAAAGGAGAATGTAAGTGAGGACGCAAGAGTCTGATTTCAGACACAGTGCAGGCTACACATATAGTATGTTGATTATTTCTGGTAACATAATCCTGTATTTCTGTGCAGTCACAGTTTTGAAGCTCTATACTTTCAAGTCTGACCACGAAAATTGTATTTGTAGAATTGGATAAGGCCCTGTGAAGTGAAACCTTTTTTTAATTACTTTCTTAAGCCTGGAATATCTATGGTTTTCCACAAAGGCCCCAAAACATATATTAGCTACTGCGGTTGCCAGGAGCAGAAGGTAGTCACTAAAAGGGATAAGCAACTTACCTTTCTATTCAACTAAAAACTTGTTTTCCTCTCCTTACGATTGTGGCTGCTGGACAGCGAGACGACGCTGATGTATCTTAGAAAACGTATCAAACTGAAACTAAACAAATTGGAAACACATGCTATTTGTGAAACACAAGGCTGAGTAATCGTTTCTTTATGGACACGATACAATAACATTCTGGGAAGACTTGTGCATCCAATATAAATGCATATACTGTAACATGGGCAATGCGGCTCAAAACAATGTATTATTATACAATGACCAACTCTTGATATTTATTTCACATTTTCACATGGAAAAGCTAGAAAGATGCTTCATCGGGTTCTGAAAAGCCTTTAAAAGCCATTCACTATTTTTAATTAAATTACAATGTTTGTTATCTTTCACTGTTTGCACAATACAAACTCTACATTACATTTCATTGAGATGACACTTAAAGGTGGGGTAGGTAAGTTTGAGAAACCGGCTCGAGATACACTTGTTGTTATATTCCATGGAATGCTCTTAACGTCCCGATAGCAATGAATATCTGAAGTGCTTTGACAAAAAATCCATAAAAATATTTAATATGTGGAAGCCGTGGCGCTGTAAAAAGCACGACCAATCATCTGAGCCGGCCCGGCTAAAGTAACTGGATGGCCTACCTGCCTGTCAGCCTTCCATCACAAACTGATCTCGTGCCCTCATTGGTCATGTGCGCGTTCGTGTGTGTTGGGGGAGGGGCTCTGGAAGGAAGTGGCAGATTTTTCCCGGCTGTGTATTTTCAAATTCTAGCGCACTCGAGCTGGTTTCTCCAAAATGACCTGCCCCACCTTTAAGTAAAGTGACTTCAATTAAGTGTAAGGCAAGGCAAGGCAAGTTTATTTATATAGCACCTTTCAGCCCAAGCAATTCAAGGTGCTTTACAAAAATGAAAGACATTCAGAAAAAGGCATTTAAAAACAGTCATTAAAAAGAAAAGATGATGAAATAAACATTAAAAGAAAAAGTACTTGAATAAAAAGTGACATTGCAGTTTAAGATGTGAATAGTTCCCACAGAAGTTCCATTTTACTGATGCCTTTCTTTAAGGTTTCTCCGAACATGAGCTGTGTACGCTTGTATGGCACGTCCCGAGCAGCATACACAGAGAAAAGCAGCCAGGACAAAGTCCCCAGACTCTGATTCCACTGATAGCCCCAAATGTTCATCAACCAAAAACGAAAAACAACCACAGTTTCAATTAAAAGCAGAGACAAAAAGAAAAGTGTTCAGCCTGGATTTAAAAGTAGTAAGAGTTGCAGGGTAATAAACAATAAAGAAATAACCTCAGAACAACAAGGAACATGCAGGTACAGCATATACAGTACTGTACAACTCAAACCATTGTAAGCACTGGTGCATTATTTGAAAGTGGCTACACCACAGACATTTGAAATTCAATATTGTTCAGTTTCCAAAATACTAATGTTTTTTCCTGCTTGAATGAAAAAAATTCCCCGATCAAATATATTTTGAATCAAGAAAATGTGAAAACTTAACACGGTGCGTCCTAAAAATTACATTTGACATTTGAGCCTCCTGACAGTATTTCAGAAAAGAGCACAATTCAAATTTGAAAGAGTGACCTCTGTACTTTTTAGTTTGTAGACCACATCACAAGGAAGATCTTTCTGGGCAGATCTCCTCTCAATCTTTGTGACTTTAAAGGCCTCATAAGGAGGAATCAGCACTTCTCTCTCCGACTCCCCCAGCTTAGAGAACAGAGAGACGTCTGCTCCCAAGCATGTGTCAATCTCAAAGCATGACTTGTCTCCAAATCTTTCAGCTCTGGGGTACCAACCCCTTGAGCTGGAGGCGAAGGAGCCTAAGCGAATGACTTTGTTGAGAACATCTTGGCTGAAGCTTCTGTTGCTTCTGCGGTAGACCTTCACGGCCCGTCCACACAGCGGCGGGCGTTGAAGCTTGCCGGTGGGCGTGTCTGAAACTCGACCAACAACCAATCACATGAATCTCCCGACCCTGACACACAAGCAGCGGTTTGATTGGCTAGAGCTTGTACTGACATATGATTCGATTGGCTGACGCTTCTGCCGAGGCTTCAAAAGTTGAACATTGCTCAACTTTTGCAGCGAGCCGCTTCGCTTCCCACAATACAGTTCGGCGAAAAGTGACGTCACCCCATTCAAAGTGAATGGTGAAGCTTTCAACGCACGCGGCTGTGTGGACGGGCCGTTAGACATCGTTCCTCTTCTGGTTTGCGAGCGTTGAGAGTCTGCAGGGCGTCAGTCAGGAAAAAGTGAAGAGCGTGATATCTGAACGTGGTCTTGTACTCATGTTTCTGGGTTTGAACGTTTTGGGTTGTCGAGGGTATAAACATACATAGCCATAATCTGTTCCTGCCCCAGAGAGGTGGAAGGTCGCTTTCCCTTTTTAAGCCTCCATTTTTGGTTGTAGTGTTTTTCAGCGTCGCCCCAGGCCAAGGTAAAATTCTTGTCTTTGTTTTTTTCACTCTGCATGGACTCCTTCTTCACTCTGTACTCCATCTTGTCTTTGGAGCCAAATCCAGCGGCACTTGACCTTTTACCCCAGGTACTGCAGAGCTCTGTAAAAACATAGAAAATAAAATGTAACTTGGTGTTGAAGCTAGAATAAAGAGCAGTCCCACTTTAGCATGTTGTATACTACCTCTACACGTGCTATGAAGACTCCATGGGTGTTTCTCAATGTCGAGGAAGGCTGCTCCAGAGCCACTAGTTCGAACATACTACGTCATCGAGTGCCGCGAAGTCCTGTTCCAATGTCCAGCATATGTGGAAATCTACCGAGTCCGGCGTACTTCGTAGCGGGAAACTTCGAGGCTGCACATGTAGACTCCGCGGTCTTAAAATCCCCACAATGCTTTGCGCACGGACCAATTTCCCCAAATCTTTGGCGGAAATCGCGCTCCATTTAAGGCGGGGCCTCGCATATGACGCACACCTGTTAGCCTGTTCCACCATTCTTCGTTTTCAGAGGCTAGGAAGGATTCTTGCCTCGCTTCTGAAGCAACTGACTCGGAAGACATGTGCTACCAAGGAAGCGTCCTCGACATTGAAAAACACCCCATATGTCATTAGCAATGCTGCCCAAAATGCACTCATTGCCATTTTCCACCAGCTTAGAAACCTGCACACGAAACCCTTTCAGTGAACAGCATTGTTGGCACTTTCTATGTAAACTATTCATCTGTTATATAAGTAGGCCTGCTGTTTGTGACCTGGCCATGAAATGTGAATTTATTGGAGAAATGGTTTGACTTACCACAGTTCATTTCTCACACAGTGGGTGTTTCTCAATGTAGAGTACGCTTGCTTGGTAGCACATGTCTTCCGAGCCTCTTGCTTCAGAAGCGAGGCAAGAATACTTCCTGGCATTCGGAAAACGAAGAGTGGAACAGGCGAGCAAGTGTTCAGGTGTGCGTCATATGAGAGGCCCCGCCTTGCATTTTCCGCACAGATTTGGGGAAATTGGTCCGTACGCAAAGCATTGTGGGGATTTTAAGACCGCAGAGTCTACACATGTGCAGCCTCGAAATGTCTACTGTACTACTGTACATGTATACAAGTATCTTGAATCAACTTCAACATATCTTTTTAATTGCTTTTGATTCTATTTACAATTTAAATCCCTTCTTGGCTCTTTGGTGCTCTGTAGCTTGTAGGCCACACTGGGACTGCACCATGAGTCGTTTGTCAGGACATCAGTGACTTTGAAGACCACATCACCCCCATTCTCACTCAGCTACACTGGCTTCATGTACGCTACCGTATTGACTACAAAAACATTCTACTCATATACAAAGCTGTCCATAACCTAGCCCCCATCTACATCACTGACCTCCTTCAGGAGTACACCCCCTCCCGCACCCTCCGCTCTTCATCCGTAGGACTTCTCACCATCCCAAGCTATCGCCTCAAAACCATGGGTGCTCAAGCTTTCAGCTGCTCGGCTCCCAGACTCTGGAACTCCCTGCCACGACACATCCGACAGTCTGATTCCATAACAACATCCCAACTCAAAACCCACCTGTTCAAACTGGCATTTTCTTTATAATCTGTACCCTGTGTCCTTTTGTGTCCTTTTGTAGTCAATTTCCTGTTGTTTGTCCTGTCTTACCCCGGCTGATACTTCACTACATCCGCTGTTTTAATTTGTAAGGTAAAATTGTAAATCTGTAACCCTGTAAGGTGTCCTTGGGTGTTATGAAAGGCGCCCCCCAAAATAAATGTATTATTATTATTATAAGGAGGAATGAGCACCTGTCCCTTTTGGTTTGTAGCAGAGTAATGTGTTATATCAGCACCAAAGCATGAGTAGATCTCAAAACAAGAAACATTGCCATTAAAGTCAAAAGACTGCTTGCTTGAAGCTGCCCAGGTAAAAGCACCAAAACGCACGTTAGTGTTGATGACATCGTGGTCAAACTGTTCCCATGTCCTGTGATGTGCGGTTCTGCACAATGTCTGGTTTTCACGCAGAACTTGAATGGCATCAGTGAGGAAGAAGTAGAAACAGTGGAACCTAAATGTATCAGGTATTTGTGTTAAAAATATAAGAAGTAGAAAGTACAGGTATTTGTGTTCAACATGTAAGAAGTAGAAAGTACAGGTATTTGAGTTCAACATGTAAGAAGTAGAAAGTACAGGTATTTGTGTTAAAAATATAAGAAGTAGAAAGTACAGGTATTTGTGTTCAACATGTAAGAAGTAGAAAGTACAGGTATTTGTGTTCAACATGTAAGAAGTAGAAAGTACAGGTATTTGTGTTCAACATGTAAGAAGTAGAAAGTACAGGTATTTGTGTTCAACATGTAAGAAGTAGAAAGTACAGGTATTTGTGTTCAACATGTAAGAAGTAGAAAGTACAGGTATTTGTGTTCAACATGTAAGAAGTAGAAAGTACAGGTATTTGTGTTCAACATGTAAGAAGTAGAAAGTACAGGTATTTGTGTTCAACATGTGAGAAGTAGAAAGTACAGGTATTTGTGTTCAACCTGTGAGAAGTAGAAAGTACAGGTATTTGTGTTCAACATGTAAGAAGTAGAAAGTACAGGTATTTGTGTTCAACATGTAAGAAGTAGAAAGTACAGGTATTTGTGTTCAACATGTAAGAAGTAGAAAGTACAGGTATTTGTGTTCAACATGTAAGAAGTAGAAAGTACAGGTATTTGTGTTCAACATGTAAGAAGTAGAAAATACAGGTATTTGTGTTCAACATGTAAGAAGTAAAAGTAAAAAGTTGTCAGAAAAATAAGTAGTGGAGTAAAGTATTGACCAGAAAAATGTACTTAATCACAATAATGAAGTATTTGTACTCGACTACTTCCCACCTCTGGTCAAAGGGAGTGTCAGCTGACTCCTGAACCCCATCATTCCTCCTCCACAGTAAACACTGATCAGTCTTGTGGATCCTAACCCGTCCTGACTTTCCCCCCGGATCTGATCCATGATGACCGAGAGGACGGACGTGAGGAATGTGAGAGAGGTCATAGGTCAAAAGCAGCTCTGCAGGAAGTCATACCTGCTCTAATGATGGATGCAGTGGAGATACAACACAACACAGTCATGTGTCATTGGTCACCTGCTGAATTAAAAACAGAACAAATGAACCAAAGAAAGTGAAAACCTTTAGCAGATTCAGGCAGTAGAAGTATTCTTTTAATGTATGTTTTAAATACTGTTACTGTACTTATTGTTGCACACCTGGATGGGTACTATTGTAAATTGTGTAATTGATATCGCTAGTATTGGACGCATGCCTCTTAATTAACATTTGGCCTCTTTACTTTTGCTGTAACAATGTGAATTATCTGTTGGACTGATACATGTTTTCTGATTCTGTGGAAGTTAAACTCTGCATGACGTCCCTATCAGATAAGATGTGCATCATATTCATATCTATATCTACAATTAGTAGCCTAATCTTAGCATCACAATATAACAATAATGTATCCTGATTACTTTCTTTTCGATTAGCTCCATTACCCGAAATGCCATGCAGAGAGACAATACATATCAATAAGATGTTTTTTACTTATTATCTAAGACAGCAGAACAATGTGAAACCAAGAAACAAGATATTTAGGATCAAAAATGATTTTATTGATATGAAAACCTGCTTTTCATTCAGCATATTCAGGCAGAAGAAGATTAGATTCACACTTAAAGTATTATCCTATAGAACAGAAAAGCTCACAGAGAAGAGATAACATCTGATCCTTTCCAACAAACACTATATGCTCTCTCTCACACACACACACACACACACACACACACACAATACGGTGCTCTTGTAAAGGTCTTTAATGACATCCACTTAAACACAGACAGTGGCAGAACTTCAGTGTTAGTATTATTAGATCTCAGTGCTGCGTTTGACACTGTTGACCACAACTTATTACTATACCGACTGGAAAACTGGGTGGGACTTTCGGAAACAGTTCTAAATTGGTTTGAATCCTAATTAAAGGACAGAAACCACTTTGTTTCTATTTGTAAATACACATCTGAGTTGACAAATATGACATGTGGGGTTCCTCAAGGCTCCATCTTGGGGCCTCTTCTCTTTAATATCTACATGCTACCACTGGCTCAGATAATGAAAAACAACAAAATAAGTTACCATAGCTATGCGGATGACACACAAATGTACGTAACAATTTCACCAGGAGACTATGCTCCAATTCAAACACTGAGTAAGTGCATTGAACAAATCAATGACTGGATGTGTCAGAACTTTCTCCAATTAAACAAAGATAAAACTGAGGTAATGGTTTTTGGAGCCAAGGCAGAACGTATAAAAGTTAGCGCTGAGCTTCAGTCTGCAATGTTCAAAACAACAGATAGAGCCAGAGATCTAGGTGTAGTAATGGACTCTGACCTGAGTTTCAACAGTCACATTAAAACAGTTACTAAATCAGCCTACTTTCACCTAAAGAACATATCTAGGATTAAAAGACTAATGTCACAGCAGGATTTGGAAAAACTTGTCCATGCTTTTATCTTCAGTAGACTCGACTACTGCAATGGTGTCTTCACAGGTCTCACTAAAACATCTATTAGAAAGCTGCAGCTGATTCAGAACGCTGCTGCTCGAGTCCTCACTAACACTAAGAAAGTGGATCACATCACTCCTGTTCTGAAGTCTTTACACTGGCTTCCTGTGTGTCAAAGAATAGATTTCAAAATACTGCTGCTGGTTTATAAAGCTTTGAATGGTTTAGGCCCAAAATACATTTCTGATCTACTGCTAAATTATGAACCATCCAGATCTCTCAGGTCTCCAGGGACTGGTCAGCTTTCTGTCCCCAGAGTCAGAACTAAACATGGTAAAGCAGCATTCAGTTATTATGCTCCAAATATCTGGAACAAACTCCCAGAAACCTGCAGGTCCGCTGCAACTCTGACTACTTTTAAATCCAGACTAAAGACTTTTCTTTTTGTCGCTGCTTTTAATTGAACTATTCATATCTTAGACTGCACTGTAACTTTTATCCATGTATTTTTTTCTTTTAATGTTTATTTTATTAGCTTTTCTTTTTAATGACTGATTTTAAATGCCATTGTCTTAATGTCTTTCTTTTTTGTAAAGCACTTTGAATTGCCTTGTGTTGAAAGGTGCTATATAAATAAACTTGCCTTGCCTTGCCCTCTGCAGGTCAGAGACTGTCAGTATCATCAGAATGTGCAGATTATTCAGATCAGACCAAAGCATGTGAGTCAGATGGAGATTATTTACAATCTGTCACAAATTAAATATTAGTCAGATATATTTTTCAGTTTTTAAGGAACCCAGTGTACGGGTTCGAAAACAAGGATCCAAGGATAGCTTTTAAAGAAGAGAGTTTTGTTCTCAATAACATTGGATAAAGTACTCTATAGATCGTGTGGATTGAATTGATTTATTTAAAACAAGGGACAGTGTACATTTAATCAACATATTAAAAACATCTAAAAGTACTGAAATTAGCCAAAAGGCTAGTTTTCACCGATAGTCCCTAAAAGCAAGAATAAAACACCACTACATGGTTATCCCACAACAAGGTACATATTTATTATAGACAACATCAGTGAATACAGGCAAGGAGCTAGTCATGATGATAAAGAAAACATTCACAATACACACACACACACACACACACACACACACACACACACACACACCCACACATCAGTGACACTGTTGATTATCAATGAGCCTCTTTTTAACACTGTGCTTGAGTAGTAGTAGGATTAGGACTGTCTCATCGGTTGTGGTATTGAATTCCATTGATGGGATGCGTGGAATGAAAAGACAGCACTTTTCCTAAATGGGATGGTGCAGTCTCCCCTAGCTGCACTTCTAGTAGCCCTGGTTGAGGTGGGCTTTAGGCTGATGAAGCCAGCCAGAGGAGGAGGAGCCAGCCCACGAGTGATTACATGACATGTTGCTTGTTAGATGCTTTTATCCAAAGCGACTTACATACTCAATACTGTGGGCAATCCAGGAGCACTTTGGGGTGAAGTGTCTCAGGGACACAACGACATGCTGACTGCAGTGGCCTCCTGTGATCTCGAGTGATCTTATAAACTAAGCCGACATTTTTGTAAACTATGAGATTTTCCCAGTTGAACAGATTATACTTTTTAACAATGTGGCAATGATGATACTGGAATGGCTTTCTGTCTAGTGTTTTGAGTGCTTGTTTATATAATGATTCCAGTGGTTTTAGAGCTGTGTGCATTAGAGCAGCTTATCAGACAGTAGTTGATGTGGGAGAGAACCACCTTTACACCTTTAACTTCTCAATAGTCGTGTCAATGGAATAAGGCACGTGTCAAACTCAAGGCCCGGGGGCCAAATCCGGCCCGTGGTGGATTTAATTTCGGCCCGCAGGTTAATTTCTAATTGCTATTAGATCTGGCCCGCCGGTATATTGCACCTTCACTCCATCCTGAGGGTCTCCTCCGCTCAGAGCCTGAGCCCAAACATTGATGACCTTGCACCCAAGATGAGATGCCAAGTATCTGAGCTAGCATCACAGAGCAGCACACTGAGTTCAATGGATGTGTCCTTCTGCACTTTCTCTCTCACGACAACAGGGCATGTTTGGTTTCTCTTTGAGGGAAATAGTTTTGTTGAAGCTGTTGTTGGCCTGTGGGAAAATGTACTCATAAGAAATGACTCTGGAGAAGCTGCAGATAGAGCCATAAGAAATGAATGCAACTGATTATTTCATGTTTAATGTTGTTTTTATAGGCAATCATTTAAGCTTTGTTAGTTCCAGGTTTAATATGTGCAATAAATTCATTTCAATACGTTCTGCAATAAACATTGAACCAGTCCGGCCCTCCACTAGTACCCATTTTTTAATTTTGGCCCCCTGTGTGTTTGAGTTTGACACCTCTGGAATAAGGGAATATTGACCCCCAAAATGATCCTTTGCACCGATCACTTACCCTGTAATATTACGTTGAAATTGTGAAGAAAACTTTTTTTTCTACCAAATATTTGATAATTTAAAGTTAAGTTTATCTTAGCTTTTATGTAAACGTGGACCCCATTTTCTAAAACGCATTAATAATTTATGTTTCAAAGGTTTTTATTGACCCTGCTTTACAAAACTGATAACCTCAAACTTTCTAGGTGCAAACATATGTTAGTTGGTTTTACTTCCTGTGTTTCAAACCCTATGTAATTCTGTTTAATATAAAGCACTTTGATACTCTGTACTTGAAACGTGCCTTAAGCATTAAGGTTCTTATTTGTTGCCTCCAGCGTACGTCACTCTGTTGCTTCAGTAAATCAAAGTAAGGGTAAATCCACTCACAATTGAATGACTCGGCTTCAGATGAAGACAGATAATGTCTCATTAATAATTAACCTCCACAGCTTTTCACATGTGAGACTCGCACTGTCGGTTAATCATCTCCATCAGTTCGTCTTGAGTGGATTCTACGCTCATTGTGATTCTGCGCCGCTGATATACTGTGAGATCAGATTATGCAAGGCTGGGGTTCAACAGAGAAACGGCAAGTCATGGTGAGACAGGGATGACCTTTGACCTCTATTGGATGACACTGTGTTGTGTCAGCTTCAGTTCCTTGTCCAGGAATCCTGAATGACATTGTCCATTAAACTGAAAAACAGAAACAAACCAGTGTCTAATGGTTTTAGTTTCCTGCAAACAGATATAGTTTCAATGAAATAAGGAATATTTATGTTACAGGAAGAGTTCACTCTGAAGTCCACGGTGGTTTGAATGCACTTCAGCCGTTTCTAATATCACTTCCTTATTGGACGGGGATCGAGTAAACATTCAGGTTTTACAACAGTTGGTTGTTTGTTGCAAGATATTCTCAGAAAGTGGAAATGAAGCTCAGCGTAAATTCTTCCAGGAAGACGGGTTCCCACGCTCTCATTCACAATTCTCCCTCACTCACTCGCCCCCTTCTCAATTAGCACATGGCGCAACTCACCCCAGCTAAACCAATCGGCTGCGTCTTATTTCCCACAGCCAATCAGCACACCAGGCAAAACGTTTAAATACGCTCTTCTCTCCCCCGTCAGCATCGTTCAGGAGAATTGATGCAACCCTCCTCCACCTCCAGCTGTTCAGATCCAAGGCAGGACAGCCCAGAAGAACTCCCATCACTCCGGATTTTATTTCCCCTTAGTATACACCACCACCAGTGTCTAGACCCTGGGGGGGTTTCTCTTTTTACTCGGTGTCCCCTCCCCCCTAATTCATCACAGTATGATGGGGTCTAATCTCCAAAAACACTATTGCGCATGGCAATAAAAATGTTATCAACTTCAACTAAGTCTCTCCTGATTTAAATGTTGTTCCTGTCTTGCTAAGATTAGGATCCTTGTTAGATTTGTTCAAATGTGTTTGAGCTATGGTCTATGAACGTAGCAACTCAACTTCTTCAACTAAGATTTGGTCACATTTGGACATTCGGAAACACACAATGACTGCAGAGACTCATGTTATTGTATAAAACAGAAAACAACTACGACCACGAAGAGACAGAAACAGAATACAAAGAGACAACCATAAAATAAACAAGATGACAACTGTTACGTTCCCTCCTAACCGAGGGGTACAAAGGGAAGTAACAAAACACACAAATAACCGGGCGAGAGAAAAAGGACACTGACTGCTGAAGTCACAAAGTGATGTTTAATTAATCAATAATAGTCAAAAGAGACTCGCCAGCCAATTTGCAAAGTAAACTGAAAACAACTTTCTTATAAAACAAAGCGACTAAAGCAAAAACCCTGGAGCACATCTCCTAATAGTTAGCAACACACAGGTTACTGGCAGGTAGTGATGTTACGTGTTGCGCCGAGGCTTCGGAGCGTGTGTCGAGTAATCCCCGAAGCTTTTTGTGAAGCTTGTATCGATACCACGTGACGGCTTCACGAAGCGATTCAGATCGGTTGAACCGACGCTCATATTACCCATGGATGTATAATAAGAACCATATTACCCCTCCTGTACCCGGGCCTGGTGACACGATGGAATCAAGAGAGCTCAGACCCTCACTTATAGAGGTCGGAACATGTCATAAGTATAAATAGATACAAGCATAAATACATGTAAGAATAAAAACATGAATAAATATGTTGCAGTGTTTTCAGGGAGCTTCAGTGTGTGTGCTGCGGCTCAGCTGGACAGCAGTTGACTCATGACCGCAGGGTCCCTGGTTCAATGACTGAACAATACTAATATTCTTTACTCAATGGGAACTCGGTATGAGAGAGCAGGGGTTCCCAACCTGTATCGTGCCAAGGACCGGCAAATACATTAAAAAGCAAATCGCAGACCGGTTGTCAATTTGAACTGATTTTAATATGTACTCACCAGCAGGCAGCAACAGAGGCTAACTGTTTGTAACAGCCTGAACAAATACTAGAACAATCCCAAACATATTAACAACGTTTAAAAAAGAACCGGTGTGGTTTTTTGTTTTTTCAGAATAACGGAAAACCAAAAAACCAGTTATTCAGTTTTTAAACCAAAACGGGAAAACAGATAAATCAACGTTTTGGTTTTGTTTGTATGATTTACGGATAATCCAGTGTGTGTGTGTGTGTGTGTGTGTGTGTGTGTGTGTGTGTGTGTGTGTGTGTGTGTGTGTGTGTGTGTGTGTATATTATGATAGTGTCGTTCGTTCCGGTGCACTACATCGAGATTAAGATTAAACTAATTTATTTTGGGAACACCTGCATCACACACACACACACACACACACACACACACACACACACACACACACACACACACACACACACACACACACACACACACACACACACACACACACACACAAGACGATAACAGTGCTGTTTGGGATGCAAAATAAATAAAAGGTGTCACAATACGACCACGACGAGACCCTTCCTCCTTCCTCCTTGTGGATGTAAGTAAGGTGTTAATAAAGTTTCAATAAAGTTTTGATAAAGTGCGTGGGCCTCACTAATAACAGGCCTGTCTTTGTATGCGCTTCTTGAATGACCAACACCAGTGAATGAATGATCGCCTCTCAATGACAGATTGTCCTCCATCAAATACTGCTGCATCCAAATAAAACCCATCAAAGCCAGCGTTGCCATGGCAGCCGTGCAGGTGACAGTGTTTTCAGATGAGAGTCCCTGAACTCAACAAAGGCTTCACACCAGCCGGACTCCATTGAATATTGTATTTAAAGGCTTTCTGATGTAGATCACAAGCTGCTGGTTCTGAGCTCTGTGGTTTTAAAATACATCAGAGACATTATGGATCAAATACAGTACAGTACACTGAACGAAAATATAAACGCAACACTTCTGTTTTTGCTCCCAGCTGAAATCAAAGATGTAAGACTTTTTTCTATGTACAAAAAAAGGCCAATTCCTCTCAAATATTGTTCACAAAATGGTCTAAATCTATGTTAGTGAGCACTTCTCCTCCACCTCACAGGTGTGGCATATCAAGAAGGTGATTAGTCATGATTATTGTAAAGGTGTAGGCTGGTCACCATAAAAAGGCCACGCTAAAAAGTGCAGTTTAATCTAGAAAAGAGACATTTATGACTGTAGTGCAGGGGTGCCCAATACGTCGATCGCGAAGGTAGTGTGGGTAGATCGCATGGCATTGAAAAAAAATAAAAAAGGTTAGCCTATCATCCTTACTATGGCATTTGCCACTTGATTGACGTACAGGTAAGCCAGTCTGAGTTGTATTGTGCCACACGGGTTCATGCAGTTATGAGGGGGCCTCACCTCCTCATCTGAAGCGCTTATGCGGCGCAATTAGTGTAAACGCGCCACAGTGTATCCGCCGTTTAGTCCACTAACTAGCACCCCCAACCCCGCGACACAGATTGGGCAGGTAGCTAGATCTTTTGGGCTTGGTCATTTTAAAAGTAGCTCCCAAGCTGAAAAAGTGTGGGCACCCCTGCTGTAGTGCAACACATCTCCTTCGCATTGAGTTGTTTAGGATATACAGGACTGTCTCAGAAAATTAGAATATTGTGATAAAGTTCTTTATTTTCTGTAATGCAATTAAAAAAACAAAAATGTCATACATTCTGGATTCATTACAAATCAACTGAAATATTGCAAGCCTTTTATTATTTTAATATTGCTGATTATGGCATACAGCTTAAGAAAACTCAAATATCCTATCTCTAAATATTAGAATATCATGAAAAAGTATACTAGTAGGGTGTTCAACGAATCACTTGAATCGTCTAATTAACTCGAAACACCTGCAAGGGTTTCCTGAGCCTTGAAAAACACTCAGCTTGGTTCAGTAAACTAAATCACAAGTATGGGGAAGACTGCTGATCTGACTGCTGTCCAGAGGACCGTCATTGACACCCTCCATCAGGAGGGTAAGACACAAAAAGAAATTTCTCAAAGAGCAAGCTGTTCACAGAGTGCAGTTTCAAAGCACATCCACAAAAAGTCTGTTGGAAGGGGGAAATGTGGCAGGAAACGCTGCACAACCAAGAGAGATGACCGCAGCCTTAACAGCATTGTGAAGAAGAGTTGCTTCCAGAATTTGGGGGAGCTTCAAAGACAGTGGACTGAAGCTGGAGTCCAGGTATCAAAAGTCACTGTTCACAGACGTATCCGGGAAATGGGCTACAATAGCCGTATTCCCATGGTCAAGCCACTTCTGAACTCAAGACAACGGAAGAGGCGTCTGACTTGGGCTAAGGAAAAGAAGCACTGGACATTTGCACAGTGGTCCAAAGTCCTCTTTTCAGACGAAAGCAAGTTTTGTATTTCATTTGGAAGTCAAGGCGCCAGAGTCTGGAGAAAGGCTGGAGAGGAGCAAAATCCAAGTTGCTTGAAATCCAGTGTGAAGTTCCCACAGTCAGCGATGGTTTGGGGAGCCATGTCAGCTGCTGGTGTTGGTCCACTGTGTTTCATCAAGCCCAGAGTAAATGCAGCTGTGTACCAAGAGATTTTAGAGCACTACATGCTTCCGTCTGCTGAAAAGCTCTATGGAGATGAGGAATTCATTTTCCAGCATGATCTGGCACCTGCCCACAGTGCCAAAACCACCAGTAACTGGTGTACTGACCATGGCATTACTGTCCTCGATTGGCCTGCAAATTCCCCTGACCTGAACCCCATAGAGAATATGTGGGGTATTGTGAAGAAGAAGCTGAAAGACACCAGACCCAACAATGCTAATGAGCTAAAGGCCGCTATTGAAGCATCCTGGGCATCCATAACACCTCAGCAATGCCACAGGCTGATTGCCTCCATGCCACGCCGCATTGATGCAGTAATCCGTGCAAAAGGATTCCCAACCAAGTACTGAGTGCATTAATGGACATTTTCAAATGTTTGATTGTGTTTTGCTGTTATAAATCTTTTTTTTTTACTTGGTCTGAGGAACTATTCTAATTTTTGAGTTTTCTTAAGCTGTATGCCATAATCAGCAATATTAAAATAATAAAAGGCTTGCAATATTTCAGTTGATTTGTAATGAATCCAGAATGTATGACATTTTTGTTTTTTTAATTGCATTACAGAAAATAAAGAACTTTATCACAATATTCTAATTTTCTGAGACAGTCCTGTATACGCGGACCAACCTCACGTCCTGGGGCGACAGAGCCTTCTCCGTTGCTGCCTGCACCCACCCTCTGGAGCTCACTACCCCAATCCATCACTCTTCCTCCCTCACCACATTCAAAACATCACTCGAAACCGCCTGTTCAAAACTGCATTCAACCACCGCCCTCCTACTTTCTTTATCTCATTTTGTTGTTGTTTTATTCTCTGTCAAAGCGTCTTTGAGTTTTTAGAAAGCGCTATACAAGTCTGATGTATTATTAGCACAGCTTAATTTCTAGTTTTGTAATTATCAACTGCACTGATCAATACATGTACAACTTACTTATTGCCTTGTTTACATTTGTGTTCGGCCTTGACCGTGTTGTTCTTGTATTTCTAATGTGGTATTGTTTACTTTATATATTAAAAGGTTTAGCTTGTATTGTCAAAATGATACTTGTCGTGGTTTCCTTCCTTGTCTTTCCATCGAGCCACTCGACGCCTTAGACAGTACCAACTCGTTTCTTTCCTTTAAATTGCGCACAGTTTGAAGTGTTGCTTGGCCTCCGATGGTTTAGAAGATGTTGCGATGTGTTTACTCAAAAATAAAACGAACTTTTGCACATGCAACAAAGAAAATAGGCCTTTACAATATTCAAAAGAAATAGGCAAAACTCAAATAAAATAACTTAGGTATCCTTTCTTTCTTGATAATGCTTATATAGGACTTGTATGTACGGTTAAAAACTGTTCCTCGACGGCGTCTCAACAGGTTGCCCATCACTGTGGCTTTAGCCCAGGCTCCATGGGAATTGTAGTCCTTTATAGTGCGTTGACTCCAGACATCACCATCAGGTGGCCTTTCTTATAAAAATCAAAATACTGGCTCCAACACTTATACGGTCTGTTATGTGTGATTGCACCATCGGGAACGCTGAGTACTCTGTGTAGTGACGATAAAGGAATCTAATCTAATAAATGGGAGAAAGGACAGAATTGCATACAACCATTTATTTTTTTGTGAAAATTGGGACTGGGGAGGAGTATGTGGGAGAGAAACGCATCCTTTGCAGACCATTTACATGCACACAAAGTTATATAACACAGGAAAGGGAAGCTCCCAATAAGCATGATAGTGCCGCTTTAAAAACATGATTAAAATATGAATGCGTTTTATTTTATTATAATAGTACATCCTCCTGGTGTAATGTAGCATCAGGAAACCAGGTCACAAACTGCATGGATACTCCCACTTTTCCAGATTAGATCTGCCATTTAAACAAAGTATCTGTCAGGGTGCGTGGAAAAGGTAGGACCCAAATGCAGAATTTTAACAAAAAGCGAGCTTTATTAAATAATAAAAACTGTGTCAAAGGCAGTATCCAAAAACAAATAAGCAGCACAAGGAACATGGACCGTGGAATAACATGGAGGGGACCAACATGGAACACAGGGGAAGACTAGACTAACAGAAGGGTAATCACAGGACACGACACAGCTGGGCAGGGGAGGGAGAAGCACAAGGGCAACAGGTGAACACAATCAGACAATCAGACACACCAGGGAAACTAACGACAGGGAGGAGGACCAGACAAAACTTTGGTTTTACACGCTCGGAATATATATATTTTTTAACTAAACTAATGAAACGTAAAATACACAAAATGGCCACAGAGAGACACTAAACTACGATAAAGATACAACATTAATTCAAAGAGACCAACAACTAACATTAAAGACACAAAGACCAGAAAGAGACAGGAAAAGACATAAAAAACTTCACAAAAAAAAACTTCAAAGAGACTCAAAACGACTGGAGAGACAGACAATGACTTCAAAGACACACTAAAGAAACGTAACATTAAAGACCCAAAAGGACCAGAAAGAGACACAAAACGACCTTAAAAAAAGACAGAAAATGATTACTTCAGAGACTAAAAACTAACATTAAAGACACAAAGACCAGAAAGACACAAAATGACTTCAAAGACACTATGAAGAGACAGACAATGACTACAAAGAGAAACTAAAGAAACATAAAATACACAAAATTACTTCAAATCTAAGATTTAATGTTCTGATTATGGGAGACCTATGACACACATGGAGGACTCTCCGCTGCCCGTCACCCCCCCCCCTTGACAACGCCTTTGAACACATGAAGGCGATACAGAGGGTTGGCACCGATTCTTTCCTGGAGTTCAAAGACCAAACTAAGGCGATACGCAGGGCTGGCAGCATTTCCTTTACCCCCGCTCCTCAACGACGCCCACCAAAAAGACGGGCACCATCTCCCCCCCCGTCTTCATCACCGAGCCTACGTCAACCACCTCCCCCCCCTGGCAGCATGTCTTCTACCCCTACGCCATCTCCTTCGTCTCCATCACCGTGCCTACGTCAACCACCTCCCCTCCCTTCAAGAAAGCATCTGCAGTCTCCGAAGCCTGATAAAGATGTGTGTGTACAAAATGCTTACTGATGTGTGCTGGGTCCAGGCTCAAGGGCGTATGGCACTCTCAACTCTTTCCAGGACATGCCAGGGCCCTGCCTGCCTGTAGCTTTGCCGATATCTGTGTTGATAGGTAATAGATTAAGAGCGGTGAATCATCGTAGATACAGGAAGCGCTCAAACGTTTGTGTGAGTTCATCTAATTTAGCAGTGATTCCATGTCAGCGACAGCTTGTTACAAAAAACATGACTGATAGTGTGTTTAACAAACTTAAACTAGCTTTATTAAATGTCAGGTCTTTGGCGGGAAAAACATTTTTAATCAATGATTTTATCACTGAGCACAATCTCGATTTTATGTTTTTAACAGAAACTTGGATTGAACAAAATAATAGTGCAGCTGTTCTTATCGAATCAACACCCCCCAACTTTGGTTTTATGAGTCAGGAAAGAATGCATAAGAAAGGGGGTGGAGTTGCTATTCTGTTCAATGATTCCCTTCAATGCAGGAAGACATCTTATGGGAACTTTGCTTCTTTTGAATATGTGGCCCTTCAGCTGAAATGCTCCTCTCGAGCTCTGTTCCTAAATATCTATAGACCACCCAAATACTGTGCAAGCTTTTATGATGACTTTACTGAACTGCTGTCTATAGTGTGTATTGACTTTGACCGTTTAGTCATTGTTGGTGATTTTAACATCCATGTTGACAACCCTCAGGACAGAGGGGCAAAGGAACTGTTTTGTGTTCTTGATAGCCATGGACTGACTCAGCATGTGACGGAGCCCACGCACAATAAGGGGCACACTCTGGACTTAATTATCTCAAAGGGTCTGAATATCTCTAAGGTTGTGGTGACTGATGTTGCACTCTCTGATCATTCCTGTGTTTTCTTTGAGAGCTCTATTTCTGTTCACAAAAATGTTCAAAAAGAGGTAACCACAAAGCGATATCTAACTGAAAACACTAGGGAAATGTTTACTCAGAATTTTTCTTCCACACTTGCCCCTGCTAACATCTCAGTAAATGAGCTAGTAGATCATTTTAATTCAAAAATTAAAAATATTATAGATGCCATTGCTCCAACTAAGGTAAAAGAAGTGACTGGCAAGAAAATATCTCCATGGAGAAAAGCCATGACCGTGAGAGCAGAAAAAAGAGAGTGTCGAAAAGCTGAACGCAGGTGGCGAAAAACAAATCTCCAGGTTCACTTTGAAATCTATAAAGAGAGACTTGGCCTTTATAATTTGGAATTGAAAAACGCACGACAATCGTTCTTCTCTGACATCATTACCAAAAACAAAAACAATGCACGTGCCTTGTTTGCTACCGTCGACAGACTAACTAACCCCCCAGTGTCAGTAGCCTCTGAATTTCTATCCACCAGGGCGTGCAATAATTTTGCCTCCTTTTTCACTGACAAAATTCAGAAAATAAGACAAGCAGTCTGTGCCTCTGCATCAGGAACAGCAAATGTGTTGTCTCTGTGTCCACTTAACATCAATTCAAACACCATGACACAATTCCATCAGATTAATGATAAAAACCTAGAGGACATTATTCAACTTCTGAAATCCTCCTCCTGCTGCCTTGATATTATTCCAATGGGATTTTTTAAAGATGTTTTGCCTTGCATGGCCTCAGATCTACTTCATATAGTAAACAAATCTCTTCACTCAGGTATTTTTCCACAGGCCCTGAAAACTGCAGTCATTAAACCGCTCTTAAAAAAGAATAATCTAGATGCTTCAGTAATGAACAATTACAGGCCCATATCAAACCTGCCATTTCTAGGTAAAATCATTGAAAAAGTTGTTTTTCAACAGCTGAGTAATTTTTTGCATTTAAATGACTGTTTCGATGTGTTCCAGTCAGGCTTTCGTCCGAACCACAGTACTGAGACTGCTCTTGTAAAGGTCTTTAATGACATCCACTTAAACACAGACAGTGGCAGAACTTCAGTGTTAGTATTATTAGATCTCAGTGCTGCATTTGACACTGTTGACCACAGCATATTACTAGACCGACTGGAAAACTGGGTGGGACTTTCGGAAACCGTCCTAAATTGGTTTGAATCCTACTTAAAGGACAGAAACAACTTTGTTTCTATTGGTAAATACACATCTGAGTTGACAAATATGACATGTGGGGTTCCTCAAGGCTCCATCTTGGGGCCTCTTCTCTTTAACATCTACATGCTACCACTGGCTCAGATAATGAAAAACAACAAAATAAGTTACCATAGCTATGCAGATGACACACAAATTTACGTAACAGTTTCAACAGGAGACTATGCTCCAATTCAAACACTGAGTAAGTGCATTGAACAAATCAATGACTGGATGTGTCAGAACTTTCTCCAATTAAACAAAGATAAAACTGAGGTAATGGTTTTTGGAGCCAAGGCAGAACGTATAAAAGTTAGCGCTGAGCTTCAGTCTGCAATGTTCAAAACAACAGATAAAGCCAGAAATCTAGGTGTAGTCATGGACTCTGACCTGAGTTTCAACAGCCACATTAAAACAGTTACTAAATCAGCCTACTATCACCTAAAGAACATATCTAGGATTAAAAGACTAATGTCGCAGCAGGATTTGGAAAAACTTGTCCATGCTTTTATCTTCAGTAGACTCGACTACTGCAATGGTGTCTTCACAGGTCTCACTAAAAAGTCTATTCGGAAGCTGCAGCTGATTCAGAACGCCGCTGCTCGAGTCCTCACTAACACTAAGAAAGTGGATCACATCACTCCTGTTCTGAAGTCTTTACACTGGCTTCCTGTGTGTCAAAGAATAGATTTCAAAATACTGCTGCTGGTTTATAAAGCTTTGAATGGTTTAGGCCCAAAATACATTTCTGATCTACTGCTAAATTATGAACCATCCAGATCTCTCAGGTCTTCAGGGACTGGTCAGCTTTCTGTCCCCAGAGTCAGAACTAAACATGGTAAAGCAGCGTTCAGTTATTATGCTCCAAATATCTGGAACAAACTCCCAGAAACCTGCAGGTCCGCTGCAACTCTGACTACTTTTAAATCCAGACTAAAGACTTTTCTTTTTGTCGCTGCTTTTAATTGAACTATTCATATCTTAGACTGCACTGTAACTTTTATCCATGTATTTTTTCTTTTAGTGTTTATCCATGTATTTCTTCTTTTAATGTTTATTTTATTAGCTTTTCTTTTTAATGACTGATTTTAAATGCCATTTTCTTAATGTCTTTCATTTGTTGTAAAGCACTTTGAATTGCCTTGTGTTGAAAAGTGCTCTATAAATAAACTTGCCTTGCCTTGCCTTCAGAGACCCAAAACTATCATTAAAGACACAACAGGACCAGAAAGAGACACGAAACGACCTTAAGACACAAAATGACTCAAAATGACTATGAAGAGACAGACAATGACTACAAAGACACTAGAGAACCATAAAATACACAAAATTACTTCAAAACGACTAAAAACTAACATTAAAGACACGAAACAACCAGAAAGACACTATGAAGAGACAGACAATGACTACAAAGAGACACGAAAGAACCATAAAAGACACGAGAAGTTGTATTCATCCTTTATTAAATCTTGAAAGAAGTCATCTACAGTGGTTTTGACGCCATCGAACAAGTCACTTATAAATCTGACCAGAGTCACGCAGAGACAGCAGTACTGCAGAGGGAATATATCCTCGACAGACGCATAAAGCAGAGGCAAGACGCCACAAACGAGCATTAAATTAACTTAGTAGAAACTTGTGAAAATGTTTTTCCTCCTTAATATTCAAACACAACATTCAGTACACCTCGGGTTGTGTGGCAGCGAGGTTTGAAAGGATCTCTCTGAACACTTAGGAAGAGATTCCTTTAAAAAGGCAGATGCTCCACACAACAGATAAATATAGACCGCTACATGGACTAATTTCACCCTCAAATACATGAGCGTGGAATGATGAAGACGCACTCAACCTACACGCGTTAAATAAAAGGCTTTCAAGCTGGAGCCGAGCATCCTTTAAAACCTCGCCTGTGTGCCGTTTCAATCCGTATTTCTAAAGTGTGTGTGTGTGTGTGTGCAGTTTGGGGGATTGGACGAAGGTTTGGACGCCAAATCAGGCGCTTCTGCAGAGGGACATCGATCCTAGCCCACCTGAAGATTCAAGGTTACGGGCCAGGACGTCACAAACAGCCCCAACACACACACATATCGAGTGTGTGTGTGTGTGTGTTGGTGCTCCTCTGAGAAGGACTGTTGGAGCCCAGGAGAAATCAGCAGAGTAACCCCGCTGCTCAGCAGGCTGCAGACTCATGAGAATCAGACTCATTTCACACTCTTCTCGCTCCGAGATGGACGCTGGTTTGTCCCGATGATCAGCGGCTCTTTGAAGGGAGCGTCTGAGGGGGGGAGATGAGAGAGTGGGTGGTGTTTTGGGGAGTCTAACATGAGCGCAGCCCGCTAAACGAGCAGGGTTTAACCTCAGCAGCCGGACGCGGCGATTTCTCCACCCGAGCTCTTCGTCACCTCCAGAGTGGTGAAGATCTGGAGGAGGAAGAGGAGGAGAAACACAACGTGAGGAAGAGCAGGATATCAAGAATTCAATCATTACAAATTTATTTATATAGCACCGTGCAACACAAGGCAATTCAAAGTGCTTTACAAAAATGGAAGACTTTAAGAAAATGGCATTTAAAAAGCAACGATGACAAAATAAACATTAGAAAAATAAAATGTGAATAAAAGTTACAGTAGAGCGCTTTTCCAAGTGCTCAAAGCGCTCTACATATTAGACAATACCCACAGGGGCAAATCCATGCATGTATAATAAGAACTGGATACAGCATGGTGGGAGGCGGGGTCTCGTTCCTATGAGAGCTGCTCATTGGCGCACGAAAGCAAAACGGCCCAACTTTTGAGAGTGAAACGTCACAGATTACCCAGCATGCCTGAGAAGTACCCGTGTGTGCGCTCATAGCCGGCGCAACTTTAACCACGCCCCCCCCGAAAGGCTCGTTCACATCAAGCCGTCCCGTGGGTCAGATGCGCGTTCATAATGGGGTTATACACATGTTCATGCTGGGTAGTTCATTTGATTAACAGACGTCTCTTTCCCAATGTTAGTCAATGGGGGAAAGTGATCCTGGGCCCAGTGACGTCACGGACTGATACGGAAGTGTAGTACCGCCGTTTGGCCACTACGAATTGTGGGAACAGAGTCCGGAGCACTTCCTGGGGGCTTGAGCAAATTATGGTGGCCATCATTCAAGACTCAAAGCTTTATTGTCACGTGCTCAGCTACAGTGTAGATATGGCAATGACAAACTTAAGTCCTAGGCTCCTCCAACAATCCCAAATCATCACCATCGAATTGAGATATGACAAATAAGGAACACTTTAGAGCTTCTGATTGGACATCACAGTCCGTTGTTTAAAACTATAGTCTCTTAATGGATTATTAAACTAAGACGTGGGCACAGCTTGGTTACATTAACAGCGTCCTGCATGCATTCAAGATAAAGATCTGAATTCTGTTTGTAAATGGAAATGAAAGAAATGGTAAACATCAAACAAGAGACGATTAAGAGCTTAATGAGCAGCACTTATCACCAAACCCCATTTACATAATGAAGGAGGAACGGGGAGATCTTTAACGGCACGCATCACGAGTTCATTCAGCTCACTATCTGCATAAACACTCAACATGACAAATACAGACCTGGCAATTCAGTACATTCAAGTTATTTTGAGCTGCACAGTTTTATGGACTCTGGTCAAATTAGGCAACAGAAACGATGTGAAGCACTTCGGACTGCACTTGTATGAAAGCTGCTATTCAAATAAAGATTATGGTTATGATATAAAGAGATGCCTCCTCCTCACCTCGGCGCAGGTTGGGTGGATGCCGATGGTGTTGTCCAGCTGTTCTTTAGTGGCTCCACACTTCATGGCCGTACCGAAGCCCTGCGTCACCTCTCCGGCGTTCGGACCCAAGTAGTGGAAGCCAATGACACGGTCCTAAAAACGAGACTTGTGTTAGTCACGTGACTCTCCGACAGGTTGGATTCAGACCGAGTGACAGCAGGGAGGAGCTCACGTTGTCCAGCTTGTTGCAGATGATCTTAGCGTAGCACTTGTTGTTGTCTCTGTTGGGCACGGTGAACTCCAGAGGCCAGAACAGACTGTGGAACACCTGGAGACACGAGAGAGCAACAAAGCTGCATTATTACCATCACTACCATTGATTATAGCATTCTGGCTTTTTCTCAAAACCTTACAATTCTCACTTTTTCCTCAATCTGAAATTTGACTTCTCAAAATCCTGTATTTTTCTCCATTTTTTTTTTCAACTTTCTCAAAATCCTGTCTTTTTCCTCAAAATCCTGTCTTTTTCCTCAAAATCCTGTCTTTTTCCTCAAAATCCTGTATTTTTCACAAATCCTGACATTTTCGGAATACTTTTTATTCATAATCACTCGTCACCGGCTTGAGCTTCAATATCAGGATCCACGCAGACAGGTTTAAATCAGGGGTGTGCAAACGTTTTTCACGAGGGCCACAAACAGAACAATATAAGAAGGGCTGGGCCACTGATAGAGGTGAGGTGTAGTGCCTCAGATGCTAAATTATGAGATAGCTAAGTCAATCAAATGTAGGTAAATTAAGCTTGATACTTGAATATGCTGTAAGAAACACAACAGCCTTCATCACAGCTCTCCAGAGGGTTTGCTTTATTAAAACAGAATCTTCAGATTGCTCAAAAAAAGATTTGTTATGCAAATAAGGGATTGGGCTTTTTATATCAACTAAGATTACTTTGAAAATGTTTCCAACTTGAATTGATTTGAAAAGTGGGCACGCATGAATACTGTGATATATATTTGGTTATAAAACGGACACGTCAAATCAAGCAATCTGATTGGTTCTTAGCCGTGATATAATGAGCATATATCACGGGTAGAATTGTAGTTACTTTTCACAACAAGTCAGTATCCCTCCGCGTCTGAGAAAGGCTACAGCCATTACATTACGTCCGTTACGAAACTAACTAACAACCAAAGCTTAAGATGGAAGCATGTAAGGTTAACTTCGAACTCCAGGTGGCCTTACTATGGAGGAGTGGATTGAGCAGTGCCTATCTCCAGAAAAGAAAAGCACCTAAACGACGACATGAAGAGCAGGTAGACCAACTGGAGAAGTACCATCAAAAGCTTTCTGATGCGGGTCTTGAAACAAAGCAGAGACATGATGACCGCTAGTGGCCACAGGTGCGGAAGCTCCGGGAGCTACTGGAAGCCCAATCTCGGGGACCGGAGAAAGTGGAGCAATGTTCTCGCCACGCCAAGCAACAGCCGAGAACAACCTCAACAAGTAAGCCATTCTACTCGTCGGGCCGAACCACGCCCCTTAGCTGTGATATAATGACCATATACCACGGCCTGTCGTGAGCTATTGCTTAAATGTAAATATATTATTAGTACAACATATGACAAGCACATGTTTAATATGTGGGCCATATTTGATTAAACTATTTGAATTAGCTGAGGGTCGTTTCAAAATGGGCCATAGTTTGGACACCCCTGTTTAGAAGGCCTATTAATAATGACATGTTCAATAGCATCAGGGTGAATCATTGTGTGTGTAGGAGCCAACATGCTTATTTAGCCTGAGGCAATTAAATCCATCAGTTGTTTTACTGCACACTTCACTACGGTCACATGGTGTGGTTTGTTTGTAATTAGCCCACCTGTTTGCCAGTAATTAGTCACAGAGGGTGAGCTCGGACATTTTCCGTTGACCGCTGTTTGGTTCTCTTTATTGTTTATGAGGGTCATTAAACATGGTTAAGATATAACTTCAGCACGGACTCTCTGAATTGAAACGTGTCAAAGCACCGTAGCCTCTAGCGACAGCTCATTGGAGTGTTGTCGCTACAAAGTATTTAAGAAGGGGCAATTACGTAAACGTGCCAGATTTATCCACAGAAGCACATTTCCATCTGCAGTCTTTGCAGGTGGATGACTTTGAAAGGAAACCCACGTGAGCACAGATTAAAAGTGTCCACATGGCAGTTCTCTGTGAAGACGATATCTGGACATTGCATCTCCGCTGTTATACGACAGACCCTTTGGATTTTATTATCCGTTTGTGCCACTATAGAAATGTTTGACACCATGAACAGTCATCCTAAGTTTCCGGCTCTCACTGTCTGATTGAATTTTACACTTAGCCTGACAGCTGTACAGCGCGGAAGACGATCCACGTATGGAGATAAAAGTCACAAAGTGTCGCATATGACAGCATGCGCTCTGCTCATCAGAATCAATTGAAAACAGACGCTCAGTAAAAGGCGCTACGAGGACTTGCAATCTATCATGGTGTACACACACACTTTGGGCTTAAGTGTGTAATGAAAATAACAGTCAAAATTGAATGTTCCCTTAAGAGATTTATCCAAACGGTGCATTTCCCAAAACTAACATCCAGCCACCAGGGGGCGCTCTACATGTCCCTGCTTCTCCTTTGTAGAGCTGTCATAAACTTTAAAAGGGGCAAAAGAGCAAGGAGACCTTTACTGATTTACTGATTCATTGTTTGGAGGCATTTTAGTTTATCGTCTTATTTCAATACAATATATGAATGTAGCACAACATGGAAGTGAAATCAACGTTTCCTCAAATGAAAAAGTGCAATAAAATAGTTCCCCCCAGGACATGATGGTTAAATGAAAGCACCGAAAGTCAGCTATAGACTTTCCAATGAAAACAAAGACTTGGCAGGAAATAGAGTTCATCATGCCTTAAAGCTGCGGTGTCGTGTCTCGCTAAATCTACTGCTTGCTTTGATGTTGGGAACTTAAATTACAGAAGTAAAACTCCACATTTGATCACTTGGAAATGCACTTTAGCCTGGTAGGTGACCAGATTCCCCCTCCAGAGCGATAATACATTATTCTGTGTGTGTGTGTGTGTTACCTCGAGGTTCTCCTGGCCATAGAGCTCGATGGCTCTATCCTCAGACAACCCGCAGCAGCCGTACTCCAGCGGGGTGAAGACAGTAGTCGGGACGTTGATGTAATCACACTGCACAGAAACACACAATAAATAATGAAATGAAGCCTCTGTGTGGCACGGCCTGGTGGGCGTGTGTCACGCTGCGTTCACACGGGACGCGAATGTACCAGGTCAGTCGATTAAAATATTTAATCGCATGATTGTCCATAGTTAATCGCAAATTAATCGCATTTTTTATCTGTTCTAAATTTATCTACGAGGAATATTTTTCAAGTTTGTAATATTCTTATCAACATATGAGTGGACAAATATGCTTTATGCTAATGTTTATTATCATTTGAACAATGACAAATATTCGCCTCAATTCAGCCTGGAACCTCACACAATAATACAATACAGTGTGTGTGTGTGTGTGTTCGTTGGAGCCATGTGCAATTCAAGGCATATGCTCGAACGGGAGCTGCCTGGACGCTGCAATCATGTCACTATCCGTGCTGAGTGTGCTGACTTCTCGTGCAATGTCCCGCTGTCTGGCTTCCTGCATAAAGTCAAGTGCTCGGCGCAGTTGTAGCGAAATATCACTCCTCTGTTTTCATTGAAACAGCTCCTTATATCCGTTAGCGCAGCTAGCTAGCACCAGATGCTAACAACAATACACGTAAGGTCTCTCTCTCTCGCTCTCGCTCGAGCCACACATACACCCTCCCGGTCCTCCCGATGGCCAGTCGGTGCCTGCCGGTGAGCGTGGAAGGGTGGTCTGCTGCAAGCAGGCAGCAGGAGCGGGGCTGTCAGCATCAACTCGATACGTTCTGAAACTACGGGGCGGCCGAGGAAAAAAAATACACATGCGTTAATTGCGTTAAAATAATTAGTGGCATTAATTTTTTTTTTGCGTTAACGTGACAGCCCTAGAATATACGCTTCGCTCTAATCACTCGAGTATCACCGCTGCTGCCAACTGCGTTTACTCGCATCATTCAAACAGGAAGCGACTGTTATTTTGTTGTGCTTTTATTTATGTCTTAATGTGTGCACATGTATAAATGTGTCTGTCGAGTGTGTATAAATAATGCACACAAACTGAAAGATTGACAATAAAGTTAACTTTTGGAGGATGCTCTGGCGAGGAGGCGGGGCTTATCTCAATGTAGATACTATGGCAGATACCAACTACAACCAAATGAACATATTTCACCGTGATTTAATGGTTAACACACGTTTCAAAATGATGCCAAAGTAACGACATACTGAACGGCTGAGAGCCTCACCGCTGATTGGTTAACGCGCAAACATTTTAATCTCGGCGCCCATAAATCTCATCCGGTGTGAACGCACCCTAAGAGTCTCTTTAAAGGCGATGTACCTTGAGCCTCCCCCCCCCGTAGAGGCGTCTGGCCAGCAGTCTTCCGGCCTGGATGGCGACCGGCGTCAGCTCCCACTTCCCCTCCAGGATGTCTCCGACGGCGTAGATGTGAGGAACGTTGGTCTGCTCCTCGTCGCTCACCGGGACCTTTCCCGTCCTGAAGGATCATGGGAGGGGAAGAGGTCAGGGACTTTGGGAACACACTTCATATTGGATGTCATGCCATGGCTGTGAAATGACGTTTATTTTTGCACGATTCAATAACAAGGTGTCTGTGTTTAAAAAGAGCTCAAGGCGGCAGTTTTTAACCAAATGTATCAAAGCATGAAAACACTAAACAGCTGGAGATTTAGGGAAGTTACTTTCCTCGGAAAGGCTTTTATCTGAACCATTACTTTAATCATACATCTGTTTTTATTATATCTCACCTATTTTAAACTATTGAAATTAATTATTTGGGGCCATTTAGTTGGTGTTTATCTTGTAAATGTTTCTGTGTAACACTTGAACTCTCCTATTCTTGATGTGTTAATACCATGTATTGAAAGACTTCCTGTTCACCGTCTGGGCCCCTATTCTTCAGTTTGCTTATAGAGAGGCGAAGTCCCTCCCGTTCCGGTGGAGCTCCATGGGACCTTATTTCGGAAGAAGTATGTATTGAAGTCAATGGAGAGTGAAATCCCGTTTGAATTGTGCCACGAATTACACATATGATGTCAATTTAAAAAGATAATTTTGCAATTCAAAAATATTAAAATGTGTTGTAAAACTGTGAAGTAACAATTTTTTTTTGTGTGAAACCGCTCAACGAACTACATCTCCCACCACACACCAAGACAATTCACTTCTTTCTTTCAGGATGAGGCGAAATGTATTCAAAGAGGTGAAAATCACTACAAGTCTGGGCACGTTGAGCTGTACGTACACACAAGGGGAGTTAGTCGGTTCCAGCATGCGGGACCGGCTTTACAAGGTTTCGGTGAGTAACACGAGTGTAATGTGTAACGTTAATGACATCACTTACTCTGGGATTTGTAGTCTTTCTAGTTGCGTATTTTTCATAGTCTTATATTTCAACAGTTTTACGACAAACTGTGACTTTGACATTTTTTTAAGATTGACAAACCTCATGTGTAATTCGTGGCACAATTCAAACGGGATCGAAAGATACGTTTTCTCTCCCCTTTGACTTCAATACATAATTATTCCGAAATAAGGTACCATGGGGCGGGACTTCGCCTCTATAGGGATATCTCCATTTTGTCTTTTTCAAATTGTACTTTTATAGTTTTTTTTTAACTGTTTGTGAATAAAAGGCTGTATAACTACCACCGCTCCTGGTAGTCCACCGCACAACACGTGTACAATAAACCTGTAATGTGCAATATGAACACTTATTTGCAATTTAATTGTGCAATAATCACTTGTATAAAAACAGATTTACTTGATAAATATCCCAACATTTCATTTTTATAAGGTCTCTATACTTAATATGTTACTTAGTTATTTTTAAATAGCTGCTACACATGTTTTAGCCGCGGTTGTGTGTCCATTTGCCGTGCTTTGTTCTTTCCTGCCAAGCCACTTTTGCTGTAACAGTACATCTCCCCGCTGTGGGACTAATAACTTCTGGAATCAAATTAATTTTCCCCCACTGAGTCTCAGATACTACGAGGGTCATGAGACGGCTCCATGTGACCGAGCGCTCTTTGAAGCCGGCCTCATGCCGTCTTAATCCTCTCACAGAATGAACCATTCACAAAAAAGTGCAGAACCAACACTAACCCTTAAAGATAGAAGCTTCATTTCCCACATTTGGATCACCAAAGTACTTCTCATCTCATCTTATGTCGTCATCAACACATCCTGAGTCTAAGGCTGTCTATACTACAACTATTCACATCTTACCCGGCACTGTAACCTTCGGTCATGTACCTGTTATTCATGTTTTAATATATTTGCTTTGTGTCATGCTCTTAATGTCTTTCATTCTTCTAAAGCACTTTGCCTTGCCTTGTGTTGAAAAGTGCTATATAAATAAACTTGCAGCATAAAGACCCTATCATAGAAAGGTCTTGGAAAATAGATTTCACCGTCAGAAGCAGCTGATACTCTGAACTCCTACTGCTCTGCTCTTTCCGTACCAAACCCCCCCACTCACTCACCCCCCCCTGCAGAGAGCCATGGGAGGCGATAAATGCTGAATCACCGTGACTACACCACAAGTCTTAAAGGCACAGGACACCGCCTCATGTAATGGGAGTGTAGGGAAGGAGATATAAAGTAATAAACTCACTTGGGGTTGACTTTGACCCCCGTCTTGTCCAGGCCGATCTTGTCGGTGCAGGCGTCTCGGCCCACTGCGATCAACACCTGAGGAACAGATGGGTTACAGAAAGAAACCCTTAGGATATAACTAGATATAATGAGTTGTTGTTTTGGACGCCTACATGTATCCTTGAAGCAAAACAGTTGAAACCCTGTGTGGCGGCTTGAATGGTCAGTGTGTAGTATACAGAAGGGATTCCATTAGAGGAAGTGGAATTGTATCTTCTGAAAGACGATATGTTCATTTTCAGGTACCTAATAGAACAATACATCTTGTTTGTTCACAGCATGTAAAGCGAACTTGGGTCCCTTGAAAGGCACTATTAAAATGTAATCTATTAATAAAACACCGCAGTTTGTCATATATCCATTGTTCTACGATTTTGTATATTGAAATTTCGCCTAAATACTTTGTTTTCATTCTTTTAAGCTTAATCGTTTTTTTTTTACAATTGTTATATATTTGACCGTCTCTTCCTACCCAGTTTCTTATGTTGTTTAAGTTTGCACCATATACCAAATTCCTTGCATGTGTAAACGTACATGGCAATGAACTCGATTCTGATGTATTGGCACTCTGTCTTTTAATATGTAACTGCAAAGCTATATCCTTTAAAGTGTCCCTTTGGTGATAAAACTGAACTTGCTTCTCCTAAGTGCTGCACCTCGCCTCCTAACAGTGTTTTTCTGATGGGATATGAAAGCAGTTATATCCTGCCATCGACAGAAACATTGTACATAGCAGAACACGGGATCTACCTGCCTCATTCGGTGTTGGTGTCTTCGGTGAATTAAACCAACAGAAGACACACAACAACATAAACAATCTAAATGAAAGCAGCAGCGACAGACCAGCCACTTCCTGTTTCTGATGGAGGGTTATCGGTGAAGATATGTGTCGTTAACGCAATTATGAAGTTAAAACGGCTCTCGGAAACACATTTAAAAACATAAATGTCTAATAATTACTGACTTATTCAATTATTTTTAACCTGAATGGTTAATTTTAAAATAATTTCCACAATGAATGTGTTTCTTTAGTTATTCCCTACACAATAGTCCCAGAAAGCAGCATCACAGCTTCCTCAGTGCTGTGCAGCCGTAAGAGGTGTGGAGGATGAACTGATGGTACGTACTGTGTTGTACTCTCCCTCGATGACCTCATCGCTCTCTGTGGACTTGGCCGTCACCTTCAGCCTGCCGGGAGATCCCGCCTCCAGCTCCTCCACCTGACACACACACACAGAAATGAACCTTGGTGCTTCTGTCCAATGTCTCGCTGAGAGATCACTCTTATGATGCAAGAAGGTACGACAATAGATCTGGTGCTGTACAATCGCACAGTTCAAAGTAGGGCTGCTCGATTATGGCAAAAATCATAATCTCCATTATTTGGGTCAATAATTGATATCGCGATTATTAAAAACGATTATCTTTGAAAACATCCATTTATTAAAAAAGAAATGTGAACAGCATGTTGACAGTTGATCTGAACTTTAAGTATAATTCAACTGAAAAACCAATAAATTAAATTAAATTTCTATGTTGTTTTCATAATCGTTGCAAGCCAAAATCGTAATTGTAATTAATTGAGCAGCGCTAGTTCAAAGTCTGCTGACCACCAGTTTCCTTTGCTACCAATGAAAGTAAAACTACTTTAAATCATAAGCTTTCATTTCAAACGGCAGCTAGCCATATTGAAATAATCATGCTTTCATGATCTGTCTCTTGAACCACAGTACACACGAACCCTGACCTTTATAGGGACATATTTGCGGAGGAACTTGACTCCGTGCTCCTCCATGTGCTCCCCTGCTCTGTTGGCCATCTCCTGGTCGAAGCCCCTCAGCAGGATGGACCGCACCATCACGGTCACATCCAGACCCAGACCGGCCAGGAAGCCCCCGCATTCAAGCGCCACGTAGGACGCCCCGATCACCAGGGTCTTCCCCGGGCAGTGAGGCAACGAGAAGAGGTCGTCACTGAAGGGGGGGGGGGGGGAGAGAATCAGAATCAGGTTTATTATCAGGTAGGTTGACACGGACGAGGAATTAGACTTGATGGGGTGTCAAACAGAGTGGAAATGTGTAGGGCTGTACCCGACTATTCGTTCGTTGAGTACTATTCGGGTTTCAATTTCGTTATTCGTTTTTTTTGGCAGCAGCTTTGCACTGCACCAAATTGAATTTATTGAAAACTCCAATATCAACGTAAGAGCTTGTGCCTCTTCGGGGGGTGCCAAGACTTAACCATAAACGTTATCGTTTACTTTCTCCGTCTTTATATGTAGATATTACTTGTTCTCCGTTAATCTCCGTCACGTTGTTTCCATAGCAACAACTTCCTGTCAACAGCGCTATCTCCCCTTCAAAATAAAAGCATGTCCATACAACGTAGGAAGCCAAACCAAATTACACTTAAGACATATACAACTGCAACGAAAGTAACAAACACAATGCGATATCCTTTTCAATTTCAAAGAACACAAATTGGGTTACATTAACAAATAACTATAAAACAACAATACTGTAGAATGACGTGAATAAACCGGCCGAATATTCGAACATCTGATGCTGATTACTACCGAATATCCGGAGCCCGAAAAAATGGTATTCGGGACAGCCCTAGAAATTTGCAATTGAAAGAGGCCATTATTATATATATATTAAGGTAAGGTACGTATTTATATAGCACATTTTCAGACACAGAGGCAATTCAAACTGCTTTACATTAGGGGTGGGAATCACCAGGCTCCCCACGATACGATAGTATTGCGATTCTACGATATGCCAAGTATTGCGATACGATTGCATGATATATTGGGTTCCAGTGTCTGTATTGATGCATGTCTTTGCATATGAAGCAGGTGATTGAGTTATTCTCTTAGCTCGCTCAGAATTAGATGGTAGCCAAGCTAATTTGGATTTGCAGTATGAATAGTTTATATAATAAAATATCACCACGCAAAGTATTGCGATACTATATCGATTATTTGCCCCACCCCTACTTCACATCCTCCTCAACACTTAATGAGAAGACAACAGAAAGGAACACAATACATATTCATAAAAACCACGAATAAAAGAGATACAGAATAGTTTAAAAACAACATTGTAAACACTGCAATGGCCGTGGCTGTCTGCTCCTGATAGGTGGAGAGTTGCCCATATAGGCGGAGCTCCCCTTTTCAGCTCCGTTGCAGCCCCGTTTTTAGAGATTTGGTTACGGAGGAAAAGAGAGGGTTGTGTTTTCTGACACACCGGGGACATATTCATGTATAAAAGACGTACACAAGTGCATTTTGCTTGATAGGTCCCCTTTAAAAGACTTCTGGGTAAGCAGCTGTAAAAAGTAGTGTTTTTAGCCTCGACTTAAAAGAACTCCGCGTTGGTGAAGATGATGGAATAGGGTTTTCCCTTTCATGTAGTGTGTTAAAGGTTTTAGTGCATGGTAATGGTCTGCAAAGGATAACATCCCTGTGTTCCCTCCAAAGGGAGTTTCTCTCTTTTTTAACAAGCATGGAAACATGTCACAGTCGGCACAAAATACAAATATGAACCTGAAAATGCTTTCAAGTATAACACAAGCTGCTGCCATCTGACAGGTGGACATATTTATATTGCCAGTAATAACGTCTGCTTTGGCTTCACTGACAGCTATAAAGTCATTTCCTGTATATTGTTGGTTTAATAATAAAAACAAACACCTTTTATGACGCCTTTAGTGTCAGAGGTCCGAGCACAAACCCATAAAAAGATATGAATATAATAAAAGACTGGCTTACAACTATATAAATTGATTAAAGAGTAGTGATACAGCAGCTGCTACACAAAGAGATATCATACTGTACATCTACCCGCATTGACAATGTCCTTTTTCATAAGCCTGCCTATTAGTTATTGTTTAGCTCCAGGTTTAAAAGGACTAAGTGAGCAGCATTAGACAATTTGCCTAATCAGCAGCATAATCACCGAAGACACAAATTACATAACATTTACACAGATGGGAGATTAATGGATAACAAAGCCACCCACAGAGGACACAAGCACCAAAGATTGCTTTCAAAGATAACACTCACTACTGGGAGAGACACTTTTTAGACACCTGTGACATGTCTCCATGCTTTAATGTTCAAAAAGAGTTCTCTCCTGCTGATGTTCAGGTGTATATCAGCATGTAGTGTCTCTACTTTAAAGAGTCCTCTCCTGCTGATGTAGTAACTTATACAACACACTAGAGTTGGGGGGGAAACCCCAAAAAGCATAACATTAATAAAATAGGCCCCCCTTTAAATATAAGGGTGTAAATGCAGTGTGCTCTCACCTGGTGATGCAGAACTCTTTGTCTCCGGGGATGCCGAGGTAGCGCGGCCTCTCGCCAGTTGCTATGATAAACTTTTCCGCTGTGTAAAACGTCTCCTTCCCTCGTTTGTTCGTCGCCTGTCAGAAAATACAAACAGGAACTCTGAGTTATTAATGAAACTAGGAACGCAGATTAAAATCATCCAGCAGAACATTGCCAACGTGTTCACTTGCATATTGAAGAAATCCAAGGTTATCCTGTATATATATATATATATATATATATATACACAAAGATTAGGTTACGGATTACATTTCTTACAGGTAACTAGTAATGGATTATATTTTTTAAAGTAACCCTCCCAACTATGTGCAGGTGAAACTAAAGATGCTTTGAAGCAGGAAAGCCAACACCACGGTTGAAATGAAAAGGCGTTTAAGATTTAACAACGCCTTTTAAAAACAAACAAAAGTCCACGACCGGCTGAACAGCATTTCAATCCGTCAGTCATTTCTGGGCTAACCCTGTTCTGATGTGGAACCAGCTACCCCAGATTAACATCTGGACAAACACATGAAAGCTCCCTCTTTTAAAGGCTATATTCCCTTTGAATACGGCCGCTCGGAGGCTAAACTTCGCTCATTGATGTGACGCGTAAACATAATAAAGTCTGGACTGAACTCGACGTTTTAAGGGTATTTAATATTGTAAATCAAAACAATAACCAAACAGAATCATCCGGTCAACAAAAGATATCGGAGCTAAGCTACCAAACCTCCACATACACCAGGTGCCCTAAACACCATCAACCACACCATGTGACAATCACCGGAAACAACCCATTATAAGTGTGTGAGGTACTAACAAGGTTACTTCACAGATGTGGATGAATGATGTGAAATCTAACCAAGTGTTGAATCAGACTTTAGTTCCACCTGGAGTAAATCCACCAGCTACCCTGCAGTCTACAAAGTACTTCAAACTAGCTGCACCTTCACCAGCTACCCTGCAGTCTACAAAGCCATTCAAACTAGCTGCACCTTCACCAGCTTTGAGAACACTTTCATTATCAATCATTATAAAACACATCATATATATTATTCTGAAAAGGACCAATCTGCACAACGATTACTTTCACTTTCTTTCACTATATTTTGATGAGAATACTTTCTACTTTCACTTGAGGAACATTTTGAATGCAGGACTTTTACTGAAACAGAGTATTCTACACTCTGGTACTTCTACTCTTACTCAAGTTCAAGATCTGAGTACTTCTACTTTTACTCAAGTACAAGATCTGAGTACTTCTACTTTTACTCAAGTACAAGATCTGAGTACTTCTACTTTTCCTCAAGTACAAGATCTGAGTACTTCTACTTTTCCTCAAGTACAAGATCTGAGTACTTCTACTTTTCCTCAAGTACAAGATCTGGGTACTTCTACTTTTCCTCAAGTACAAGATCTGAGTACTTCTACTTTTACTCAAGTACAAGATCTGAGTACTTCTACTTTTACTCAAGTACAAGATCTGAGTACTTCTACTTTTACTCAAGTACAAGATCTGAGTACTTAGACCTTTACTCAAGTACAAGATCTGAGTACTTCTACCTTTACTCAAGTACAAGATCTGAGTACTTCTACCTTTACTCAAGTACAAGATCTGAGTACTTCTACCTTTACTCAAGTACAAGATCTGAGTACTTCTACTTTTACTCAAGTACAAGATCTGAGTACTTCTACTTTTACTCAAGTACAAGATCTGAGTACTTCTACTTTTACTCAAGTACAAGATCTGAGTACTTCTACTTTTACTCAAGTACAAGATCTGAGTACTTCTACTTTTACTCAAGTACAAGATCTGAGTACCGTACTTCTACTTTTACTCAAGTACAAGATCTGAGTACTTCTACTTTTACTCAAGTACAAGATCTGAGTACTTCTACTTTTACTCAAGTACAAGATCTGAGTACTTCTACTTTTACTCAAGTACAAGATCTGAGTACTTCTACTTTTACTCAAGTACAAGATCTGAGTACTTGTCCTTGGTGTTAACAAATGAAGATAATATAACAATGACCACAGGCTGCCACAGCATGTTGGCTCCTCCCCCCACTTTACCTTGACTTTGTGAGGTTCGATGAACTCTGCGTAGGCGTTGACGTAGTTGACGTTCTTGTCCCTCAGAGCCACTCTGTAGCCCCAGTTCAAGGAGCCGATGTAGTTGCTCACCGCGTCCTTCATCGTGTCCCAGTTGTGTTTCACTGAGAACACACACCTCCATTATTAGCATTCAGAATACCTTTATTCGTCCCACAGAGGGGACATTTACATTGTTACAGCCGAAAAGAGACAGACAGCTTAACGTTACCTAAGAAGCACATTATTAAAAAAAATCACAGTGGAGGAAATAAGCAGAATTCTGATTGGTTGCAAGGGGATCAAATACTTATTTCCCACAGCTATGCACAAATCAATTTCTATATAATATCAATTTCTGGATTTTATTTTTGATATTCTTACTCTCACTGTTAAAATAAACCTACCATTAAAAATATAGACTGTTAATTTTTTTGCATATTGCACAATTAATAGAATTGAGACAATCACTACTTCCGACAAGGTGTGCCTCGACATTTACCGCGGCAGACCGGTCCGATGTCGCCCCTGCGTGACCTCCGGGGTCTCTGCTGCTCTGAGGCCTCACCTTTCTCGTCGATCTCCCAGCCGAACTTTCGAGCATCCTGAATGGCGGTTCCCAACATGGCCGTCTGATGCATCAGCTTCTTGGGGATGCAGCCCACGTTCACACAGGTTCCACCCAGACCTGAACACATGGAAATACTCAATGGTGCTCTAGGAGGAGATTCAGGTGATAAGGTGGGGGGGGTTACCTTGGTTGGTGATTGGCTAATGCTTACACAAGCCCACAAAACGTTATGACATCATAAAGTGGCCAAAATCTGATCAGCTCATTTTCAGAATAATCGATTTTGATCATGGTCAGTTTCTGGTAACCCTAGTAACAATACGTTGAAATAATCAATACAGAGAGTTAAAGATACTCCGCATCACGTGCATCTATACTAGGGATGGGAATTTGAAAGCAAATGTATATTCGACCCCCCCAAAACACGGTTAACCGAAATGTAAATATCCTTAAAAAAAAGAAAATGTCAAGACCTTTTGGAAATAAATAAATACATTTTCAAATAAGTGTAGAAACCAAGTCGAATTTGTCAAATGTATTGAACTGGTGATCACAGTTTGACAGCTATAGGCCTACAGCTTTCATGTGCGGAGGTGATTCACAATCAGGCCAGCTACAGAGAAGACCCTCTCAGCTGGAACGGAGGTTGCGGGTATAGCAAGGTATAGCATGTATATAAGTTTAATTTGGCATAGTTTGACCTCTACACCGCACTCACTACCTGGTTGAAATATTTCCACACATTACTCCTTTTTGACGCCATGTCTGTTGTGTAGGACTCTCCTTAGAGTGTAAATAATTACCGGACTATGACTGGTAAAATATGTTGAATACCGGCAAAACTAAATCTCTCCAGTCAAAATGTCTATGTACTTTGCCGCCACACACGGTTGCCAAGCAGCGCTTATTGCTGTTTAGGCTGGCCACTCATGTGTCGCGAGTGTTGACAGGGGGCGGGGGAGCACGCTCATGAACCTCGCAACGGCTGCGGAGTGCATTAGCGCCGCATTTGGGCATAAGATGAGGTTTGAGTCTGCGTGATCTGCGTGTAGGGAGGGGCAGCAGCCATAGCATTAGCTAGAACTAGCTAGATCTGATGGATTTGGACATAAACGCGAGTGAAGTATAACCGGACGCGCGAGAGAGAGAGAGATCAGCACCTGCAGTTCTGCCCGCTGTGAGGGACCGGTGAGCGGAACAAAACACACCTTCAGACCTAACACATTTAGCTATGGCACTGTCATATACATTGAGTTATTCAATTTGATAATATGTAATCAACTTAGGCATCCCTCCCAAAAAAAATTAAACAATATTAATAACTCATATTCGAATACCTGAATAATTTCGAATATTCGATTAATCGTTCCCATCCCTAATCTATACAAGTATCCTTGAAATGAAGCCTCTTACCCCAGGTGGTTCCCTTTGGAGTGGGCACCACATAGTCCAGCACCATGGCCTTCTTCCCCAAGGCAGCAGCTTCCTGTGACATCACATTAAACATTATGTATAGGTTTCTGCAGACTGTTTGCAAGTTAAAGAGGACGTGTAACGCTCATTTTCAGGTTCGTATCTTTTGCTTCTAATGTGACATGTGTCCATGCTTTAATGTTCAAATAACAGTAAATAACACACGAGGGGAAAGGGAAAACCCTAAAAAGCAGATCAGGGCTTCTATATATGTTTGTGTACATCCATTAGTACTCCAATTTAGATTAGGTTTCTTTAAGGAGGAGTCACAACATGTAGAAGGTCTCAACTCCCCAAAATCAGGAAGGAATCAAATCAATATTAACACTGAGAACGTAAAGTTATATTTAAGGTCATCCTACATATTGCAAGAATACAGTCCAATGCACTTAGGGCACATATCCACATCAGAGCTTCTTTAATGAATCAAAGAACAGTGTGAATGTGTTTGATGGAGTCACCTTAGAGCAGGCCAGGCCTCCAGACCCCCCCCCGATGACGATCAGGTCGTAGTCGTACGCTTCAGTCTCTGCAGACAGGAGCTGCTGCAGGCTGCCGTCTTTATGAGCCTGACAGGAGCATCAATCAATACAGCGTTCAATTAAGACAGCAGTTATTCTTTCAGAGACTCTTATCAAGTGTAGCTGAATGACTATCATCACATATTTAACAGGCACTCTCATAACAGCGGTTTTAATTATTGTCCCAGTACAAGCGGTGCTATTTCAATGACAAGTTAATAAAACGGCTGCTGACGTATTTGGTCATTGTGACATCAAGTGCAGTCTAGAGTTGCAACGATCAATCAGAATAATAGACAGGAAATAATCCAGCATGCTCGTTAACTGTTAGTTCGCCGGAGCCTCGCAGCAGGGTTACTTCGGAGTGCAGAATTGCGCCCCATTTGCACATGACTGATGTGCAGCAACATGCGACTCCTCTGCTTCTCCTAAGGTCTCCCTTTCTGTCGGTCGCTCGTTAGCAGACCCTTCACGCGATAGCAGAGCGAACAGGTACAGGAGGCGTAGAGCCAGGGATGTCCACTAGTTAATCGATCGTAGATGGCGTCGTGCTCGCGGACGGATACAAAAATATACTTTGGCGGCTGTTAATATAACATATAAACAAACTGTTACCGACAGCCCTAATGAAGTCAACGGTAAAACTAAGGCGACATTAACCAGCCGACCGTAAGAAAGAGATATAATGGATAGAACAAGTAAAAAAACATCTTGGGTGCTTTTTAAAACTTAACCAGCACAGTGCCAGTTCTCGTAAGTCTCCTAAAATCAGCACAGAGAGTTCCATACAACATGTTAGGGCTGTACCTGAATATCCGAATATTCGTTCAAGTACTATTCGGGTTTGAATTTCGTTATTCGTTTTGTTCCCGTTTTTTTTTCTCAAATTGAATTTATTGAAATCTCCAATATCAACGTAAGAGCTTGTGCCTCTTCGGGGGGTGCTAACACTTAACCATAAACGTTATCGTTTACTTTCTCCGTCTTTATATGTAGATATTACTTTTTCTCCGTTAATCTCCGTCACGGTTGTTTCCATAGCAAAAACAACTTCCTGTCAACTGCGCTAACTCTCCTTCAAAATAAAAGCATGTCTATACATAGGAAGCCAAGCCAAATTACACTTAAGACATACACAACTGCAACGAAAGTAACACACACACAATGCAATATCCTTTTCAATTTCAAAGAACACAAATTGGGTTGCATCACGGCAGCTCCATTTGCAACGTCAAGGAAACAGAAATACTATTGCAACCACTGCAGACAATAAGTTCAAGGCCCTTTAACGTACATTTCAACTGGGATTTAACTCTGTATTTAATTGGAGGATTGACTCGGTGCACAAAGAGTGCTTCAGTCTTACTTTATTAAATCATGAGACCCTAATAGTGGGATGAAAGTAGTGGGTTCAGCTTCAATTCGAGCCAAATAGACTGGTTTTCACACCATTTAAATGAACCACTTGCTTGAGTAACATGTCCCCTAAGGAGATATGAACTTGCAGGTGTTGTATACCGAGAAGATTTGACTCTCTTTAAGACATTTAATAAGATCACCACTCCTCACCTGCAATGTTTTGTCGCAGCCGCCCACGTGCGTCTTGTTGATGAACACGTTGGGAACACTTTTCTGTCCGGTCATCTCGAGCAGCATATCCTGGTAGTTGGTTCCATCCTCTAAAACAGAAGGGTTGAATTATTGTTAAAAAAGCAACCTAATATTGCCGTTTAAGAATGACAATCATTTAATACATCTGCTTTTCATATGATAGTGTATGAGTAATAAACACAGGATAGGCCTAAATAGCTAAAAGGGGGAAGCATGACAATGTGTCTTATAATCACAACTTCCTGTCTGTGCTGACATCTTAGCTTCTTGCTACACACGCAGGCTGTGATTAAACTGTTATCTACTTTTCAAAGTGTGCAAGTAGTCAGTTAAATGTAACTATGGTTAAGTGTGTTACAGTCAGAGTCTAACAGTAAAGCAAAGCTGATGAGTTTAATTTCCATATTAATTTAAACAGGACCTTTGCTAAGAGGTTGGAGACATAATCTTACACTTCAATTATATTTCTTTACACACTTATTTTCTGTCTTAACAACAGGATATGACTTTGTTAAGTTCCCTTGTGTGGTATAATTTGCCTCCGATATAAATGTCCTTACAATTTAAATACTGTGATTCTGGCTGAAGCATTACATACTGGAAAAACATTTCTTTAGGGGGGGTCAATTGTATTCAGAATGGAGATTAAGTTGGTTAATAACTCAATGATTGAACATCTCCATATACTTCCTTTAACAAATGTAAAACTGAAATGATTAGCTCTTCCGACAGAGCCGTTTCCTGAGATCTGGCACGAGGCCAAGGTATCTTCAGGGAGTGACTCAGCATTTTCTGCTGCTGCAAAGTACAACACCATGGCTGTAGCATGGAGGAAAACATCCAGATTTAAGCTAAAACCACGGAAATGTAAGTTATATTAACATCCTATTCAATTAGGCAAAGTAATAGGGGTATCATTTGACTTTAAACTCCAGAAAAAGCCCTTCAGAAGCACTCAACTAAACACTATAATGTAAGCAGATAAAGACAATTGTTATGAGTGTTTAAGGTAAAGTATTTGTCAGCAATTTCTCACCTATAAGATCCAACTCCATTACATTAAACTCGAGTTTCAGCTCTTTGAACAAGTCTTTCACCTACAAGATAAGATACATTCATTTCTTCAGTCACACATTCTCCAATTACACAAGAAAGCCATAACACAACATATAAATACATCATTCAATTAGTAAACAAGCTTATTAAAACCCTTTATTCATGTCAATTGTTGGATAACATCGCTTGGTGTGTAAATTAAGAAAGCGAATGAAAGAAATTAGCTGTAAGAAACCCAGATATTTGCACTTTTACTTAAGTAATCTATCAGAGTACTTCCTACAACACTCTTTATTATGCCAGTTTGCAAACGTTTATTTGAAAATGCGAACAAACGGCTATCTTGATCAACTTGTATCAAAAATATGTCTTATTCAACCCCAGCAATTAGACGGAGCCCTTCGTGGGACTAGGACCAGGTGGTTATATCATCTACTCACAATTATTATTATTTACAGCTTATTTAATTAAACAGATCCACTTTGTTCAGAATATAAACTTTTTTTTCATATAGCATGGGTAAATCACAAAAAATAAAAACATGAAGATACACAGATGCTAATACTTCAAGTATATTTTGATGCCAATACTTTTGTGCTTTTACTTGAGTAACAATTTGAATGTAAGACTTGTACTTGTAACAAAGTATTCCTACACCCTGTTACTTATGTTTTAACTAAAGTACAAGATCTGAGTACTTCTTCCACTTTTCTGAGACTTGTGTAATGTGTTGTAATCTGAACTGCATTTAACCTCAGTAGCCGCTGTCTGTGGTAACGTGACGCAGCAATTAGACGGAGCCCATTCACTACTTCATGGCAGTAGATGGAAGTTTCCCAGCCAAGCAAGGCTAACTTAAATAGACAGAATAAACCGCTTACCTTCACACAATACGGGCAGTAGCTCTTACTGAAAACCATCACTTGGTTGGAGTCGATCAGCAGCTGAATCTGGGATTTCAGATCATTCTTCCCGGTGTCATTTTCGATAGGAGGCATTTTTCAAGGTGTTTCCGTCCGCCTGCACAGGGGCAAGCTTCGATAGACGGCTGGAGGAAAACGTTAAACCGAAGAAACAATCTTTTAATAAGTCCACCAATGTGTCCGTGGACTTTTATCCAAGCGGAAATGTAAAAAAAAAGTCGCCGGTTGTGACCTCCTCAGTTCCTGTCTTAATGCCGTCAGCCGCCTGTCTCCACACCGCGCCAAACGGCCTTATTATACATCCATACAAACTGCTCTGAGCATTTCTTGGCGTGCTGCTTTGGGAGCACTCGATTTGGGTCACCGTGTGTAACGGCTGTTGCGTTGCTCGTCATTGCAAACAGGAAGAACTCCACCCACGCGGAGGAAGTCTTACAACAAAACGAACACACCTATATAAACGTCACAGACTCGCCTATTTTTTTTTTTGTAGAGCTTTATTGGAAAATGCATGACATAAAAAGCTTTCAGATACATATAATATATATATATATACAAATACTTTAAAGTAATCAAATAAAGTGAAGTACATACAAGGGCTAGGGATCTTTACATACATAATATTTTTCAATTGTGATTAACAGTTTAATTGCATTTTTGTTCATCATTCATTTTAAAGGGCTTTAATTAGAGGAAGAAACTCATTGTGGAATACATCAAATGTAGAGAAAAGCAAAATGTTTATTAATTTATTTAATAAGACGCGTGTGTAGTGTACTAACATAAATAAATAAGATGAAAACTAAAATAAGCAGCCATACAGGCGTCCTTCGAAGACAGCTAACCCTAAACTGAGATGCAAAGGAAGCAAAGAAGACAACACGTAATTTGATAATAATAATTGGTAGCTCTTAGCAGTTACTATTCCTACATTGGTGTGGGCAGGGGTTAAATTGGGAGTTGATATGTGGGGGGGGGGGGGCTCTGTGTGGAGGTGCGAGAGGGGGGCGGAGGTCGAGGATCTCATTATTTGACTTAAGGGATAAACACTGTGGCCCTAAAGCAACTGCTCCATTATCTGTATCAAATGCACACATTGATGCCACCAAATGTCACAGTCAAAATATAAAGTACTACAAATAAACTGGAATTCATTTACATCTTAAATTATTAATATATATACACAAAAAAAGGTTTACAAATATCCAACCTTCAAATCAACACTGCTCTGCACACTTGCTAAAGTCTTCTTTTAATGTTTATTTTATTAGCTTTTCTTTTGAATGACTGATTTTAAATGCCATGTTCTTAATGTCTTTCATTTTTTGTAAAGCACTTTGAATTGCCTTGTGTTGAAAAGTGCTATATAAATACACTTGCCTTGCCTAAAGAACATTTGTCTGGAAATCTCAATTCCTTTGTAGAGCTGCGTGAGTATGGCCAAAAGTATGGGAGTAAATCTCACTGTAAACTAATCATCACCAAATGCTGTGATATTATGACCGATCATAACTCAGCTTTAAGCTCGTTTCTGTTCTTTGGGTTTAGCGCCTGGCCGACGCGCTCACACATCACTCAGACATATATTGTTTGTTTTTGGTACATTTATTTCCAGGTTATCGTTTCCATTTCAGCACTGTTCGTTCTCTTCTTTAAACACACCGATGAAGGTATCTTACCAGACGATGTTGAAACAGTTTTGGTCATTTAAATAAACAAATCGTATCTTCCCTGCAATGCAGCGAACAATGTGTGGCTTCACAACCAAACTAGAACCCAGAGTATAATCAGCAGGACTCCTGGCTCCGCGGATCCCGATCAAATGACACCAATCAATTACATTCCATTACATACATTAAATGATTAAATAATCAAAATAATAAATCAACGTTGTGGCTCCTACAGACCCTAAATAAAGTCTATACTAACAACGAGAGATGTTTTAACATATGGCTTAAACAAATGACAAAGGAGCGAGGGTGATGAGTCAGAGCATCGTCCTATGTGCGGGGATGAGCCCCGGACAGCCCCGGCACAATGTAACTCCTGGGTGTGGGTTCATGTGCAATAATCAGGTATCTAGCGCCATCTATTGGTTAAACTAGCCAATGACAGCAGGTGGATTGTGTATCCCCATACGAGGTCCCCCAGGAAGATTTCTTTTTTGTAAACACTGAAGTTAAAAGCATCAATCCTTCTAGTCAGAGCGGAGCATGACACCACCTTTTATATATTTCTGTTGTCAATGATTGTCTTTTATTGTGATTGTAGTAATGTGTTTTTATTATACATGTACAGCACTTTGGCTCGACCAAACATCGCTTTTAAATGTGCTATATAAATAAAACTTGATTTGATTTGCACTTTGAGAGCAACATTAAGAGATATGGATACATCTCTCAACACCCATATGAAACAGAACTGTAAACAGATTTACTTTTTCTTTATGGATATTTGTACAAATCACTTTTAAACTGTATTCTTGTTTCCTGTCTTTCATTTATTCTCTTTTTTTAGAACTATAATGATCATATAAAGTTGTGCCTTGGAAATACTTGTTTACATAAATGGTGATCAAACTGTTTTAAGACCCACTGACATAACTTAGACTAAAGTTAACTAGGACTATCTGAACCCTCAGAGTCCTTTAGCTCAGGGGTTCCCAACCCCTGGTCCGCGGACCGGTACCGGGGCGCGGAGGTGTTACTGCCGGGCCGCGAAATAGCTGTGAGTTTATCGTAATATTTGCAGAATTATAAATATATAAAAATATTTTATCATAATATTTTAATGTTTGCACCTATACCAGTCATATTATTTCATCCAGTAGCCTAGTTAATCTTTCACCAGATAACTCTCTCTCTCTCTCTCTCTCTCTCTCTCTCTCTCTCTCTCTCTCTCTCTCCTCTCCCCTCTCTCTCTCCTCTCCTCTCCTCTCTACTCTCTCATCGCTCTCCTGCATTCTAACCCTAAACACGGTGCGAACCCTAAATTGAAATTCAATATGCTTTCTTCAGGCATAAGTGTCAGGTGAACGATATTGCCAAAGCGTCAAGGATAACAATCCAATAGCGGCGCTCGGCAGTTTCTAGAGCCCTACAGAGAAGAAGAAGAGAGAAAGAAGAAGAAAGAAGAAGAAGAAAGAAGAAAGAAGAAGAAAAGAAAGAAGAAGAAGAGAAGAAGAAGAAGAAGAGAAGAAGAAGAAAAGAAGAAAAGAAAAGAAGAAGAAGGAAGAAGAAGAGAAGAGAAGAAGAAGGAAGAAGAGAAGAAGAGAAGAATAAGGAAGTAGAAGAAGAAGAATGATGAAAGTACATTCAAACCTCACCATCACGGTAAATATTTGTATTTGTTGAGTAAAAATAAGTGTGTCTTGCTTCTTTCATGTAGAAACATTATTTTATTGACAGTGGTAAATATAACAATGAACAGGGGCTTGCGAACAGGCAAGGTAGGCAACTGCTTGGGGCCCCGGTACAGAAAGGGGCCCCAAAAAATGGTAGATTTAAGAAGGTCCACAGCAACGACAACATGAAACTCCCTCTAATTGACTGCGACGACATGTCGGGAAACCCCCTCAAGTCGTTGCATTATGATTGATGGATTAATGTGCTCATCACCTTAATGGTGCAGCTGGTAAAGGAGGAGCTGATTTAAATGCTACTGGGTAGTTTATGAAATTCCCCATGGGATCAATAAAGTTGTTATCTCAACCTATAATAATACATGATAAAATATTTCTTGTCCCGCCAAATGATGTGTGACGTCATTGCGGGCACAGCGCTCCAGCTGCACGGTTCAGGATCCCAGCATCTGCATGTAAACGCACGATGGCGCACACAGCAGCAAGCTCAGACAGCGATCACAGTTTAATTTTGAACGTGTCTGAGAGCTCATATGAGGCTGAAGGATTGGTTTATGTTGTATCTGTTAGAAGTTTAGGAATTAGGTGCGTCAATATGGGCGATTATACTTCATGTAGCCAGTGGTGGAATGGGACTAAAAATCATCCCGGGACTCTCGACCGGCCCACTTCGGTACCGCTAGTAAATTGTCAACGGAGGGAGTGGGGGATGTGCTCGTGACTTATCCGACCGGCCCACTTCGGTACCGGCCCATCGGGATTCGTCCCGATGGCCAGTCCGCCACTGCACCCAGCCCACGTAAACTGTCAACGGGGGGAGCCTCGCTGCGGGGAAACGGTGGACCTAGAGTCCCGATCGGAGTGGGAATAATAATAATAATAATCCGTGCATTTTATCCATTCATTTCCCCACATTGTGGTAAAAAAACCACACGTTTAATCCACGTTGGTACTACAACTACAGAAATAATCGATTTGTTTTTATATCACATCCTACGGGAGGAAATTCAGCAGATTTTTAATCCTAATTTAATCATCATCTTCACCACGATCATTTATGTTTATGTTCGCCGAATTGACATGAAAGCACTGACAAATATGAATATACTGTAGTCAACTTCATTAAACGTTATTAACGTGCCTAAACTCAGTAATTCACCATTTCCACGCATGACAACACACTTTGTCCGTGTTTAGCTCTCTCGCCGCACAGTGAAGCGTTCCCGCATTGACGTCACTTCCGGCTTCCCCCAAAACCTCAAAATGAGTCGAAGGAATTTCCCCGCGATGTTCGAGATTATTGGTATTTATCGGAACGGTATCGCACCTTCTTTTTTAAACTGACGGTTCGAGATGACTAGTAGCCCAATATTTCATTGCACAACAGTTGGGATGCTGTCACGGGCTCTTTAAGTAAATATACTTTGTTCCTGTCTACCGCTGTTCATTCAAGATTGAAATGTGAAATGCAAGACTGTTTCTGCCTCTCTATTCATACGTGATGGTGGCTTCATTCTCCCATTATCCTCCACAATCTGTCTAGAAGTATGTTTTAGCATCTGAATAGAGTGATCACATTTAGTTTACAATGTGCTTTCACACTTGACCACACCCCGAACGAATGGCACACACGTTACAGGGTATTGTTTTGTCAGGAATGCTTAGTAAACAGTTGAAACCATGGTATTAAATCCAACTAATTGTGAATTTATTTTAAAAACATTTAAAGTGGCTGCAGAATCCGCCCCCGATGGCACCAGCAGTGACCCCTGGAACAGCACCCCTGAGGAGCCCTTCCTCTCTGATGCGGAGTCAAGGCCCTGCACTCCCCTGGCAGAATCCACCATCTGTGGAACAGAGTCCACCCTGGCACCGCTCGGAGAGGGGCCAAGCACACTCGGTCACTTAAGCACTCCAAGGCCTCGGCGAGTGAAGCGCCGCAGGAAGATGCTGGATGAGTTCGCCCGTGAGGAGTCAGAAACGTTGATGCGCACGATTGGCAGGACCTTGGAACATTTACGTTGGAAGGGTGAACATAATGACAAAAACATTAGTGCTGTACTGGCGGTATCAGCCCTTGGTTGCTTGTGAAAGCAGATCTAAAGAGGCGGAGGCGGATTATTAGGAGAAACCGCACTAAATGGGTGAAATCATGGATACGACAGCGACAAGCTCATGGGGCTTTCCCGTACTTCGGTTAGAAGTCGCTATGCGGCACAGTCTGTCATGGATGAGTCTTTGCGGTGTGTTCCAGTGCGACTCTTTGGTCACGACGCAGGAGGCGGCACAACAGTCGGGTCCGTCGGGACGTGTTCTTTGGTGTCAGTTTGGTGTGTCCGGACCTTAACATGACACACAGTTTAGGATTCAAACTCCTCTCCACGATATTAAGGCACAGGTGGAACAAGTCTTCAAACTCTTTACTTGAGTAAAAGTACTAATACCATACTGTAAACAAACTCAATTTCAAGTTAAAGTACTGCCTCAAGAATGGTACTTTACTCAAAGCATTTAAGTGAGATTAGGAAAATGTACTTAAAGTATTGGGAGTAAAAGTATTTTAAAGCAAAAGCAGCAAATCTTTACATTTAAAGATATGGAAATGTTTGTAACAATAAACTTCACCCACTCAGTGTTTTAGTTTCTTCAATATAATGTATTTGTATAGTCGCTCTTTCAGTGACTTGTTGCGGGGCCGCGTGGGCCATTAGTCCTAATGTGTCTTCATTGTTATAATGATGAACCATAAGGCATATACCTATTTACAAATATACATTACATCAAACTGGCTTTTCCGCACATTCACACCTGCTTTTAGTCCGTGTAATGGATGGATGGATTATGGACACATTTCCTATAGTACTTTACTGAATATATGTTCGTCAAATGACATGTTGTGCGTCTTGCTTCCTTATTTTGAACCATGCCACGTTGGGCTGTGTCATGCACGTCAGTCCCGTTGTGCGACGCAGCTATGTCAACTCGGCAAACAGAGCCGCTCAGATCGTCTCAAAGAAATGAAACCGTTAATCAGAACCTGTGACGGCGTGTGCGTCATTCAGGTCATGTCGGCCTAGATGTTTTAATAGACGTTGTTTTTGTTGGCAATCAAATGAATATCTTGATCTTGGCAGGGCACACGATGGCAAATAGAAAGCGGAAAGAATGAAAGCTCCACGTTCAGACACGTTCAGACGCAGATTAACTCTGTGATTATTGTAGATCAACAATGTGATGAAGTGCTGGACTGATCATGTTATCTCAAATGAACACTTGTATTCTATTTTCTATTTTAATTGTTTATTACATGTTTGGAGACTCCTCTATGCTGACGCACACGGAGAGGGTTAGGGACACATTAAACCTTGATTTTGAGGATGTGAAAAAATAAAATGTATTTGTTTTGTTCTGAGAAAATTCGACTTTAATCTCAGAATAGTTCATCTACTTGCATAACTTCCTGTGTATAATTTAAACACCTCAACAAATAAAACCTTTTGTTTCTAATTTGTTCCCTAAAAAACTGAGGGCAGCATTTCAGCCACTATTCTTTTGACATTATTTATTGCCATAGAAAGGATAATAACAGAAACTCTTTTACATATAGGCCATTTCTCATTTCTCTAACTCCCCTCCTCGACTCCTATCCTTGTGTCTTAGTCCCGCCCACAGGAGATGCGAGCAGAGGAGTCTAGGAGGGGAACCAAGGAGAGAGGAGGGGAAGCAGCAGGCGGTTAGAGAAATGAGAAACCTTCATAGTCTTAAAGTGTTTTTTAATATTAAAGGTTTTTGCAGCATTATATAAACAAAGGTACACGTACACAAAGTTATAAATAGATACTTTATTTATTGGGAAAAAATGTTGTCTCGCAAAACACGAGTTAAAAATGTGCATTTGGCGATTTACTTTCAATTATCTTATTTATTTGAAGTATTTTTATAACAGAGATTTTATTTGTATTTGTTTAATGTTTGTCTTATTTTGTCCTCTGCCATATGTCTAATGTTGGGGAAAGTTCTGTTGTGTTTGTCAAATGTGATAAATGTGAAAAATCCATAAACACATAAAAAAAGATGCAGATATAATCAAAGTAAAAATGAATTTTAGCAGCAAATAAAAATAGGACATTTTAAGCAGAAATTATATTCACAATAGGAAAGACATATCACGAGAGTATTTACATAATACACAATATAAAGTAAATATTGAATGAATTGAGTTCTCAATACAGTCTCACTAAGCTACAGGAATATAAAGATATACTACACACATATTGTCATTAGATGAACCCTCCTGTTGTCTTCGGGTCGGCTTTCATCAACACTTTTTAGTTCTACATTGTATTGCATTCAGGCTTCATGATATCCTTCACAGGAGACATTTGAACATGGAAAATTGCTGATCACAACTTTCATTGAATTTTGGATGATTTAGTCAACTTAGTAACACCATGGTATTCCCGGATAAAACACACAGCAATTTGATACATTTCCCGCTCCTATGTGCCCATCCCCCCACATGGATCACACCTGGCACACGCAACACATGTTCAGTGTCTGTTCTTTGTATGTTTACTGCAGTTGTTCATGTGTACCAGTAGTCTGATACAATATCTAAAGTTAGAAAGGGTGTTAAATGAAACTTGGTGATGATTAATGGTTTTTGTGTTAATGTAATAGCAGTTTAAACAGGGTTAGGGTTACACCAAAGTAAGGGGGGGGGGAAACAGGAGGGTTACATACAGGGGTTAAATTGGGCCAGGGCTGTCCGGGGTTCAGCCCCGGCCCATAGGACGATGCTCTGACGTCATCACCCTCGCTCATTTGTCATTTGTTTAAGCCATATGTTAAAACATCTCTCGTTCTTAATATAGACTTTATTTAAGGTCGATATGTGTTGACTTTAAAATAGCAGATCTCTGTGATAGGATATCGTTTTTCCGCTTAGTGAAAAGTTAGGATGATTCTAAGGGCCCGTGACTGACAGGGGCCCAAACAAGTAACCCATGTGATATATTTTCATGGGGCCCAAAATCCCTGGCGGGGCCCCTGTGTGTGTGTGTGTGTGTGTGTGTGTGTGTGTGTGGGTGTGTGTGTGTGTGTGCGTGCGTGCAGAGAGTCTGCAACGGTACCGCCAAACCCCCGAGCCGTCTTGTAACACGGAGCCCGTTTCCTACACCATCAGGGCCGGTTCTAACCAATGTGCTGCCCTAGGCGAGATTTTAGCTGAGCCACTTTGAAATAAGTCAAACATAGCTGCACCCTAAAAATAGTTAACTGATTGAATTATGACAGAAGATCATCAGCTGTCTTTCTCTTCCGTGTTTCTCCTCGTTACGTAAAGGCTGCAGCAGCTTTAACAACTTCTCTCAAACATCCCGGTGAGCATCGCTTGCTGTGAAAGCAGATACTCTAACCAGGCAGAATTAAATCCTCTGTGTTCCTCCAATACTTTTCTTCTCTTTCATTTATCCATAGTTCGCTCATCGAGCCGGGGGTCCGGTTATTCGCCTGCAGGAAAAGGCGCTCGCGCCGGACCGTAGCAGGATGTGACGCATATTTTAGTTGACCTAATTAAAACCATTTTGTTTTTTATTTATCACCTCAAAATACAAGATACGAAACATTTTCAACCATGCAACAAAATATAAATAGTCCTACAAATACTTTTATTTAATTTCCTTCTTATTTTCGTCTAAGCTCAAGGGAGCCAGAGCAGAGGGCTTAAAGAGCCGCGGGTTGCCGACCCCTGCTCTAGGGGGGTCCGCGGGTATGCCCCTCCGGGAAGACATTTTTGAAAATTGTAAAGTCAAATGCTTCAATCTGGTGCACTTTGAGCAGAAGTACTACTAGATCTACGGGGTACAACTCTAAAACACCCATATGAAAAAGATCGGCTTACATTTTAATATCCAAATATGTGAACATAACCAACGATATTTTTGGTTTACTGTCCTATAGTTTACATTGAAATGATATCAAACCTGTTTATCCAAATAATTATAAAGGAGTGCCTTGGAAATATTTGTAACACAGAATTTGGTGATGATTAGATCACATTTTCTATATACACAAAATAACCATTTCTCTCAAATATTGTTCACAAATCTGAAAGAATCTGTGATAGTGAGCACTTCTCCTTTGCCGAGATAATCCATCCCACCTCACAGGTGTGGCATATCAAGATGCTGATTAGACAGCATGATTACTGCACAGGTGTGCCTTAGGCTGGCCACACTAAAAGGCCACTCTGAAACGTGCAGTTTTGCTTTATTGGGGGGGTCTGGGGGGGTCCGAAAACCAGGCAGTATCTGGTGTGACCACCATTTGCCTCAGAGATCCAGAGCATCCCAAACATGCTCAATGGGTGACATGTCCGGTGAGTATGCTGGCCATGCAAGAACTGGGATGTTTTTAGCCTCCAGGAATTGTGTACAGATCCTTGCAACATGGGGCCGTGCATTATCATGCTGCAACATGAGGTGATGGTCGTGGATGAATGGCACAACTATGGGCCTCAGGATCTCGTCACGGTATCTCTGTGCATTCACAATGCCATCAATAAAATGCACCTGTGTCGTCCATAACATACGCCTGCCCATAACATACGCCTGCCCATACCATAACCCCACCACCATCATGGGCGACTCGATTCACAACATTGACATCAGAAAACTGCTCACCCACACGACGCCACACACGCTTTCTGCCATCTGCCCTGAACAGTGAAAACCGGGATTCATCCGTGAAGAGAACACCTCTCCAACGTGCCAGACGCCATCGAATGTGAGCATTTGCCCACTGAAGTCGGTTACGACGACGAACCGGAGTCAGGTCGAGACCCCGATGAGCACGACGAGCATGCAGATGAGCTTCCCTGAGACGGTTTCTGACAGTTTGTGCAGAAATTCTTTGGTTATGCAAACCGATTGTTGCAGCAGCTGTCCGAGTGGCTGGTCTCAGACGATCTTGGAGGTGAACATGCTGGATGTGGAGGTCCTGGGCTGGTGTGGTTACACGGTTGTGAAGCCGGTTGGATGTACTGCCAAATTCTCTGAAACGCCTTTGGAGACGGCTTATGGTAGAGAAATGAACATTCAATTCACGGGCAACAGCTCTGGTGGACATTCCTGCTGTCAGCATGCCAATTGCACGCTCCCTCAAAACTTGCGACATCTGTGACATTGTGCCGTGTGATAAAACTGCACGTTTCAGAGTGGCCTTTTATTATGGCCAGCCTAAGGCACACCTGTGCAATAATCATGCTGTCTAATCAGCATCTTGATATGCCACACCTGTGAGGTGGGATGGATTATCTCGGCAAAGGCGAAGTGCTCACTATCACAGATTCTTTCAGATTTGTGAACAATATTTGAGAGAAATGGTTATTTTGTGTATATAGAAAATGTTTTAGATCTTTGAGTTCATCTCATGCAAAATGGGAGCAAAAACAAAAAGTGTTGCATTTATATTTTTGTTCAGTGTATTAATAATTTAAGATGTAAATGAATTCCAATTTATTTGTAGTACTTTCTATTTTTATTGTGACATTTGGTGGCATCAATGTGTGCATTTGATACAGATAAGCAGTTGCTTTAGGGCCACAGTGTAGGCCTATATCCCTTAAGGTCAAATGACCTCCGCCCCCCCTCTCGCACCTCCACACAGAGCCCCCCCCCACATATCAAATCCCAACTCAACCCCTGGTTACATATATACAGTACACAAAAGTAAAGGAAGGAATATAAAGAAAATAGTGATTAAAAAAAGGTAACATTTAAGGTAGGCTACAATATTTTCTTCAGACACACATTGACCTGTGGCTCGCCTGCTGGCGTCACTTCGCTGACTCAGGTCCGCGTCATCAGCCGCAATCTGCTCACATACTCTGCAGGTGAGTGTCGTTGGATGACTTCCACTTTTACCGCACACACAGCCTGGCGGAGGGGGCCGTTTTGCAACACTTCTAAACGATGTTTTCCCAGCAGATCAGCAAGTCTCCTCAATAATTCCTCCGACAAGTTTCAACAAGAGCCTCCTCCTCCTCCTCCTCCTCCTCCTGATACGGAGATGATGATGTAAAGAGCTTTATTCCTGGGGGTTGACACCGCCTGTTTTCTGTCTTGTTGCTCCACCTCCATCGCCTTGAATTAAAGCCGCATTTGAGGCTCCGCGAGGGCAGTTTCTCAAGAGGAAGCAGACGGGAGGCGGGTTGCTTGTGTTTAACGGAACATTTTAAAAACATGGCAGAGAATAAAATGGGTCCGAACCTCCAGGCTGGAGCTGGGATCTTCGCCAAGCGGTTCCAGAAGTCTTTGAACCGAGCTCAGGAGAAGGTGAGCCATGGAAATCAAACTTTGTTCAACTTTCTTAGGGTGCGTTTAACGTAAGAACTGCACCCTAGAAGCACTGTCATGAGTTTGGTGAGATAACACAGACTTCTTCTAGCCTCTGCCCAGCTTCCCCCTGTGGTGGTAACTCACTAAACGCCCTATTTCTATGGTAAACACACTTTTTTCAAGATGACTGTTAGAAAATAGATTATTTTACATGTCTGAAAGGGGTGTATCTTTAAGTTTAAGATGTAAAACAAGCTGCTTCTTCATGGGAAAATAGCTGTGTATAATTAAAATGTACATAAGTGTACAAACACTTGACAATATTTGTATTAATTCATTTTTTAATTGTATTCGGAGACTCTTTGATGCACTGGTCTAAGATATAAAATAAGGCAAGCTGCTCCTTCAGAGGAAAGAAAGGTTGATTATAGCTATTGGTTACACTAGAAATTGGCAAACTCTTCTCAAGAATACCTATTGTGCTTATGAACTACTGCTCTGTCGCAACTGTTGCTTTCACAATCCACTCTCCTGTCATGCAGCTCTGCAACAAGTCAAAACTCATAATGAAATGCTCCAGATGAGAGGATAACATCATGTCAAGCCTATTAGCTTAACCTGATTATAACGGAGTGTGAAAGTGTCATCAGGGAGAAGGAGAAGCAGGCAGGAAACCACTTTCTTTTAGAGTTTTCTGAATGTTTTGAACTCTTATATTTGCTGATGCATTAATGAAAACATTAGTGTGGAGTTTCCTAGGCTGAGCATCGTAGTGTTTTTCAGCTGTGTGTGGACACAAAAGCTGCCACTTCCTGTCTGTGCACTTCCTCTCGCTTGCTGAGCTCTTCTCTCTCACGTTGTGGTCGACTTGTTTAATGTTCACTGCTCCACCTTAAAGTAGCAGCTACTCAAAGTGTGCATGGACTGCTGGAGTTGCAAGGTCGATTTCCGGGGCGTCCATTTCTCATAAATGGGAGGACAGACCTGATAATGAGAGCTTTGTTGCAGATTTAACGTTAAAGGTAATGCATTGTAGTGTTCAGGATTCTGTGGACTGTGAAGGACACAGTAACAATTAGCCATGTGTGTCAAGTTCAAGGCCAGGTTGGAGTGTGTGCCTCAGTATATGGAGCACTAATCTGTTATTATTAAAATATGCTAAATCTGCTGGGCCCATTTGATCCCCGTTTATTCTGACAATGATTACACTGTTGGACCAATAATCTGCTTTGGCATTTGTTTACTGCACCTTCTAATTGGCCGAAATTTACATTACATTACACTTGTTAGACGCTTTTATCCAAAGCGACTTACATACTCAACACTGTGGGCAATCCCCACAGGAGCAGTTTGGGGTCAAGTGTCTCAGGGACACAACGACATGCTGACTGCAGTGGGGTTTGAACCTGTGATCCCCTGATCCCAACACTAATGCACTGCGGCACACGCCACCGTGCAATAAGCTGTTATGGACCCAAGTATCTGCCCCGGCATTACAAATCATTCCAACAATTAGGCATTGCACACTTTTAGTCAGTTATTGTTCTTTCTTGACCAATCCTGGTGCCTACATTACCCACAATGCAATTGGACTGCAGAACGTTTGGCCAGCTTCAATACAAAGTCAATGCAGAGACGTAAAAAAACACATTTGAGCCTTGTGACAAAAATGCATGTGATAATTCATCTGTTTACGGTTACACTCCCTCTGACGTCGCCAAGAGTCTGTAATGGAGGACACACTTATTGCTGACGCTTGCAGAAACTTATTCCAAAGTCAATACTTTACAGACACGAGGATAGGGCCAGGAGGACACTCAGCAGAAGTGGTTATTTGGGTCTTGGTTGCTGTTGGCAGTACATGTTGCTAAGGTATGTGGTGCCTCTTTCCTTTTCTGAAGGAGTACTACAATTGGCTGTCGAGGGTCAAAATGTGTAAGTAGCAAAATCCTCAAATACTTTCCAAAGCTGTTTTCCAGGCAAAACAAAACACGCCGCCTTGAACCCGAATATAAACTGAGATCACTTGATGACATTTATCAGATCATGTGCGACTCATTCTTTCCCCATATGCAGTCGTGCCCCTGTACACCAACATCGATGTGTAAAGCTGTTGGAGTTCCTCTTTAATACGTCTCCCTCTAGTAATCATGAATGCTATGTCTGTGATGTGGAACTCACCGTGCCGTCCTCTCTCAGGTCCTTCAGAAACTGGGCAAAACCATGGAGACCAAGGACGAACAGTTCGAGGTGTGCGTTCAGAGCCTCAACAAACAACAGGTAACTTTGTAACACAAGCAACCGGTCTCTCTCTCTCACTACTGGACCCAAATATAGGTCTAGTACATTGCTTGCTTTATTCCAACCGCTCATTTGGTCCCCCCAAACATTCCCGTTAAAAAAGCGTTTAGTTTTTGCTGCCAGTTCACACAATCAGCTCAACCTTGACAACAGGAAGCACTTAAACAACACGCAGTTCTTTCTTCTTTTGTTGTGTTCCTGCAGCTTGTCATTTCTCCTCATGGCCATACGCTTGTTTACTTATGTTGGTAAACTTGTCATGGTTATAGAGTGGTGCAGGCAAGAGTCCTTGAACCTGGAAAGGAGTTAGCAGGTTAACATTTCTGGCTCTCTTGTGTTGTAGTCAAAACAATTTTGAATGTGTTTTTGGTTACAAGGTCTGAGGTTAACACAAGTTCACGAGATGGCCTACACCGTAAAATATGTCACTAGATACCCCACTTGTGAATGTCATGGAAACCACTGTTACTAAATAAACAACTAAACATCATCAAGCTGTCCTTAGCCGCCTTTAGCTTAGCGGTGGAGACGTGAAGCCATTCAAACCATGGTGTCTGTCTCGTTATCTTGTTGCTAGTTTGTGGAGATTATCCTGCTGAATAAAAAAGGTCAGGGTTGAACGTGTGTTTGCCAAAGACTTTATGTTCTGCAATTTTCCAAATATTCAAAGGGAAAATCCCCGAGCTTTCCGTTGAGGAAGCCTTTTGTGATGCTAATATCCAGGTCGGCCTACAGCAATACTTCATCACTGCACCACCTCATTACTAGAATTTCCCCACAGGGATTAATAAAGCTCCATCTCATCTTACAATCAATCTATCACTTAATGTCTCATTTCTACTTGTGCCACTGTTTTAGCATTCTTGATCCTACTGTTACCACTTTTACTTCAGTTCGACCAAAGGTTCACTTTTAGGTTCCTCAACGCTCATTCAGTGTTGAATGCAACACTACTATAGATGTTGCAGCGAAACTGACAACAGGATGGAAGTCTGCATGCTCACAAGACACGCTGCTTTCACTTCACCACCGCTATTGCCACATTTAAAAGTTGTGATTGATATTTAATTTAAACTCCACACTGTGGTAAAACAACCATATATTACACATTGAATGCAGCTTGGGGTCTAGAAAAGCATTCCTGTACACGAAAAGTCCCCGAAAACACACTGATTTCAACACGAGGGTGAAGGAAATGACGACGCATAAATGACTCGGATCTGCTGAACAGATACCGTTACTAGGTGTCACCAAGTTTGACTCATTTGTTTTTCTGCTTTGTAGGGTGACGGCAACAGGCTGTTTAAAGATGTCAAAGCCTACCATGCAGCAGTGAAAGGTAATGAAAGCATTCACAGAACACATCACATTGCCAAAGGAGTTAGTGAATCAAAGGGGAAGTGGATCTTTCTATTCTTGGCCGCTGTGTCAACTTTCACAATTCTGTGTGCGTTGCCATGTTCGAAAAGGACAATACAAGTCCTGCAGGGAAAATGGCAGATGCAGCTTTGTGGTTCATGTGGAAGAAACCGCGGTGTTTCTTTGGATGTCAGCTCTTGCTCCTGCATCGTCAGGAAACCAGTGTTTTTCTGACCGTCTCAGTGTGGGTGTAGCAGCAGAGCCACAAACCATAAACACAATGGCCTCACAATGCATTGCACAGCTGATTCTGGCTGATAAGGTCCTTACTGTATGGAGTCTTGATTACATTTCTTTATTTTCTCCCACAATTCCCTCTTCCTCTCCACAGCCATGCATGACGCGTCCAAGCGTTTGTCCCAGACGCTGCGGGAGGTCTACGAGCCGGAGTGGAACGGAGTGGAGGACTTCGCTGTCATCACAGAGGTATGAACAGAGATGGCAAAAGTACACACATCCTTTACTCAAGTAGAAGTACAGATATGTTTAAAAATACTCTGGTGAAAGTAGAAGTACTGACTAAACTTCTTTACTCAAGTAAAAGTAAAGAGGCTTTGAAATGTACTTCAGTAAAAAGTACCCATAACTAACAGCTGTTTTAAAGAGTACCTGACCTCCCTTTATATTAATAGAACAATAATGTCATTGTTAGCTAATGAATGTTTCCATGCTGAACAACGGCAACATGACAACGTTTCCATTGGTCCCTCTTCTTTAGAGAAGACCAGGAAATGATGGATACACGGATCGTGTTCAAATCAATAGGCACGCAATGACTCTAAAGAATAATGATCACGCCACCAAACACACATTCAGACTAAAGGAACCAGCGGTTTGGGAAATGAGAGAAGTAGAAAGTACAGGTATTTGAGTTCAACATGTAAGAAGTAGAAAGTACAGGTATTTGAGTTCAACATGTAAGAAGTAGAAAGTACAGGTATTTGTGTTCAACATGTAAGAAGTAGAAAGTACAGGTATTTCTGTTCAACATGTGAGATGTAGAAAGTACAGGTATTTGTGTTCAACTTGTAAGAAGTAGAAAGTACAGGTATTTGTGTTCAACATGTAAGAAGTAGAAAGTACAGGTATTTGTGTTCAACATGTAAGAAGTAGAAAGTACAGGTATTTGTGTTCAACATGTAAGAAGTAGAAAGTACAGGTATTTGAGTTCAACATGTAAGAAGTAGAAAGTACAGGTATTTGTGTTCAACATGTAAGAAGTAGAAAGTACAGGTATTTGGGTTCAACATGTAAGAAGTAGAAAGTACAGGTATTTGGGTTCAACATGTAAGAAGTAGAAAGTACAGGTATTTGTGTTCAAAATGTAAGAACTAAGTACAGTAAGGAAGTATTTGTACTCCACTACTTCCCACCTCTGGGTATGATGTGTTTGTTTGAACAGTAACATGAGGGTTGCTCCTGAAGGCCAGGTCATTGGATAAAAAGGCTTTTACTTTAGCAGGTGGGTTTTGCATTCGGAAAAAGTGGTTTCACGAAGCACTTTTTACAGATTTTCAGTTTCTGTTAAAACACTCTAACTCTAACTCTAACTCTAACTCTAACTCTAACTCTAACCCACCAGCAGGTTCATATGCAAGTACACATTTAAGTGGAAAGTGGAGTTTCTCTCTCCAAGCCATACTTCTCCATTTCAGCAGCCCTTACATACAAACACGTTTATTTACTTGTATGACTGTTAACAGTTGTTTGTGGTTTTATAATTTGGGGTGACACAGCGGTATAAACAAAGGTTGCCTCTTATAGGTCAACAAAAGGGAAACAAGAATTTCTAACCTGGCAACGTCCAAAGTTAACATGTCTGTTGTTGTTGTTGCAATGTATGCAAATCAGCAAGTATTTAGTAAGAGATTGCCTCATTTGCATATAAGAACATAACATTTAAAACACTTCCAATAAAAGAAGAACCCCTAACGTAAGTAATCAACCTAGAAAATCCTCATATTGATTTCAACCACATTCACCTTAACTGTGTCCCTTAGAGTGAAGACTTGCTGTGGAACGACTACGAAGAGAAGCTCAGTGACCAGATCGTCCGCACCATGGAGAACTACACCAGCCAGTTCCCAGAGGTCAAGGTAACCTGAGGCTTTTTACCTTTTAGACCAGTTCCTTGGGGCCTCTGAGAGAACATCTGTCTTATTTGAATGACACCCATGGAGATCATCTACCTTTTATAACTAAAGAAACTCTTGTGTGTGTTTTAGGAACGAGTTGGTAAACGCGGCAGAAAGCTGGTGGACTACGATTCAGCCCGTCACCACCTGGAGGCGCTGCAGAGTGCCAAGAAGAAGGATGAAGCCAAAATAACAAAGGTAGAATAAGCTAGTGATGGAAATTACGGCTCTTTGAAGGGAGCCGGATCTTATGGCTCCGTTCCTCTCCGAGAGCCGTTCAAAAGGGGGCGAGGCTAATAGGTTTATCTGCGAAATAATCACCAGGATAATGAGTGACTGTATTGCCAGAAATCTACTTTTGTATAACTTGCTACATCTCTCAGCCAGCCAAACTACTACCACTGGTGGGCCGTGAGCGCCCCCTAGTGGTCCATGAGTATATTGGTACAATTTCACATTTTTAATAAATTAAAGTTTTACACACTCTCGCGGGAATATCTCCGCAATGGAGCGAGCTTAAATTTCACTTTCGATTGCATGATATAGCCCAGGGCAACACCTTCATCACACATGGTGCCACTTGTTTGTACCATTTTCAGGCGATTTGTAATCTGTTCTAGAAAAACTATGTGATTTGGGATATTTATGGAGTTAGGTGGTCCGCGAGTGTTTTTTTATTGGTTAAGTGGTCCTTGGCATGAAACAGTTTGAGAAACACCGCTCTACAGCATGGCAACTTTGCATCCAGGAGAGCAAGTTCCTTTAAAGGCGAGTGGATTTATGGCAGGCAGTGAACCAACGATAAAAAGAACCCGGTTCCCTTCGTTCATACCAAAGAGCCGTTCAAAAGAATCGGATCGTTCAAAAGAATCGGATCGTTCGCCAACGTCACATCACTAGAATAAGCATTATAGTGAATAAATGGTGGCAGATAGTCTAAGTCAACTTTATTGTCAATCTTTCAGTTTGTGTAGACGGAGAGATCGAAATGCCGTTTCCCACTATCCCGAATATAAAATATAAATATATATAAAAATATGTATCCTACATCTACACAATCAACAGACACATAAGACATAAATAAAAGCACAACAATCGATATATACAAAGTAACAGTCACTTCAATAACCTTGAGAAATGTGCATTAGTGCAAGACTGGATTAGTTTCGACTGCAAGTATTTTAATGATGTTCTTTTGGATCCTCTTCAACAGGCGGATGAAGAGTTCAACAAAAGCCAGAACGTCTTTGAGGAGATAAACACGGAGCTGAGAGAGGAGCTGCCTGTCCTCTATCAGAGGTAAGGTTATCATGAATTCAGAGATAACACTTAGTGGAATTTGGTGAGGAGTTTAAGATCATTTTCAAGTAAAGTTGGCGCATCCGTGTGAGAATAAGTTTACGTGTTCGGTATACCAGCCTAACGAGTTGTGTTGGGTAAACAATGGAACATTATGTGTTTGCATAAGCAATTACAGTTGAAGCTCTCTGACGACGTTTCTGTTTCATAAACACGTTGCCGTATATTTAAAGTGATGTGAACAAAGACACCATGATAGTGTTTGATCCTCCCTGCCTTGAAAGATTAGGATGTGCTACCCTTTCCCTTTTCCTGGCGATGCAAAACCCTTCTTACGGCAAAAAGGGAAACTACTCTTCAGTCGGATCGAAATGGGTTTCTCTCTTAGTCAAGTCGATGAAAACATTTACCACATTTTCTCAGGTCCCCTTTTTTTCTGCTTAATCAGCAAAATAGTTGTCTGTTGTCAAAAGGCTGTTTAAACACTGCCTAACTTGCTAATACACCATACAGGACTGTCTCAGAAAATTAGAATATTGTGATAAAGTTCTTTATTTTCTGTAATGCAATTAAAAAAACAAAAATGTCATACATTCTGGATTCATTACAAATCAACTGAAATATTGCAAGCCTTTTATTATTTTAATATTGCTGATTATGGCATACAGCTTAAGAAAACTCAAAAATCCTATCTCAAAAAATTAGAATAGTTCCTCAGACCAAATAAAAAAAAAAGATTTATAACAGCAAAACACAATCAAACATTTGAAAATGTCCATTAATGCACTCAGTACTTGGTTGGGAATCCTTTTGCATGGATTACTGCATCAATGCGGCGTGGCATGGAGGCAATCAGCCTGTGGCATTGCTGAGGTGTTATGGATGCCCAGGATGCTTCAATAGCGGCCTTTAGCTCATTAGCATTGTTGGGTCTGGTGTCTTTCAGCTTCTTCTTCACAATACCCCACATATTCTCTATGGGGTTCAGGTCAGGGGAATTTGCAGGCCAATCGAGGACAGTAATGCCATGGTCAGTACACCAGTTACTGGTGGTTTTGGCACTGTGGGCAGGTGCCAGATCATGCTGGAAAATGAATTCCTCATCTCCATAGAGCTTTTCAGCAGACGGAAGCATGTAGTGCTCTAAAATCTCTTGGTACACAGCTGCATTTACTCTGGGCTTGATGAAACACAGTGGACCAACACCAGCAGCTGACATGGCTCCCCAAACCATCGCTGACTGTGGGAACTTCACACTGGATTTCAAGCAACTTGGATTTTGCTCCTCTCCAGCCTTTCTCCAGACTCTGGCGCCTTGACTTCCAAATGAAATACAAAACTTGCTTTCGTCTGAAAAGAGGACTTTGGACCACTGTGCAACTGTCCAGTGCTTCTTTTCCTTAGCCCAAGTCAGACGCCTCTTCCGTTGTCTTGAGTTCAGAAGTGGCTTGACCATGGGAATACGGCTATTGTAGCCCATTTCCCGGACACGTCTGTGAACAGTGACTTTTGATACCTGGACTCCAGCTTCAGTTCACTGTCTTTGAAGCTCCCCCAAATTCTGGAAGCGACTCTTCTTCACAATGCTGTTAAGGCTGCGGTCATCTCTCTTGGTTGTGCAGCGTTTCCTGCCACATTTCCCCCTTCCAACAGACTTTTTGTGGATGTGCTTTGAAACTGCACTCTGTGAACAGCTTGCTCTTTGAGATATTTCTTTTTGTGTCTTACCCTCCTGATGGAGGGTGTCAATGACGGTCCTCTGGACAGCAGTCAGATCAGCAGTCTTCCCCATACTTGTGATTTAGTTTACTGAACCAAGCTGAGTGTTTTTCAAGGCTCAGGAAACCCTTGCAGGTGTTTCGAGTTAATTAGACGATTCAAGTGATTCGTTGAACACCCTACTAGTATACTTTTTCATGATATTCTAATATTTAGAGATAGGATATTTGAGTTTTCTTAAGCTGTATGCCATAATCAGCAATATTAAAATAATAAAAGGCTTGCAATATTTCAGTTGATTTGTAATGAATCCAGAATGTATGACATTTTTGTTTTTTTAATTGCATTACAGAAAATAAAGAACTTTATCACAATATTCTAATTTTCTGAGACAGTCCTGTATATTGTAGAAATGATATTGCGTTTGGAGTGTATGGAGAAAGTAAAACTCATAAATAAACAAAACATGAAGGCTTTAAGTCCGGATAAAGCGAGGCAGTGTCTGTCTTCAGCCCCTTGTGGCCAACATGAGCACTTTTTAATCTGTTCTTAAATCATAAGCAAATAGGAAAACACTTATTAAATCCAACATGAAACATTTATAACCAGAAGAAATATATTTCAGTTTGCTCTCAGTCTTTCTCGACTTAAAGTCAAAGAGAAAACGCATGCGTTAGATGTGTAAATGTGAAAATCAGGCCTGTAAGATTTACAGCAAAATGTCTTCAAACACACATTTGACAGAACGTGCATTTGACCTCTTGATGTTTTACTCAGAAGGATATGAGATTGAAGTGAAAGATGCTATGTTTGTGTCTGTAGCCGGATAGGTTGCTATGTGACGGTGTTCCAAAATATATCCAACCTGAGAGACGTCTTCTACAAGGAAATGAGCGTGGTGAGAAAAGACATAATGTCCTCACTGTCATACTAGTGATGTCCTCTTGCATGTTTAAGTGATATTGATGTTAGTGTGTGTTGTGTCGTGTTGCAGCTGAACCATGAGCTGTACAATGTGATGAAGAAACTGGAGACTCAACACTCAGGGAAAGCTTTCATCATCAAGGGTCTGCACAGGTGAGGCTGGGGTTAGTGAAGTGTTCCCAACACTTGCTTTCATAGTGCTGCCTTTCTGCTATTGTGTTACATGTGTCCCCTCTTCTTCATGTCTCTTCTACATCAACATGTGTCCCCTCTTCTCCAAGTCTCTTCTACATCAACATGTGTCCCCTCTTCTCCAAGTCTCTTCTACATCAACATGTGTCCCCTCTTCTCCAAGTCTCTTCTACATCAACATGTGTCCCCTCTTCTTCATGTCTCTTCTACATCAACATGTGTCCCCTCTTCTTCATGTCTCTTCTACATCAACATGTGTCCCCTCTTCTTCATGTCTCTTCTACATCGACATGTGTCCCCTCTTCTTCATGTACATCAACATGTGTCTCCTCTTCTTCATGTCTCTTCTACATCAACATGTGTCCCCTCTTCTTCATGTCTCTTCTACATCAACATGTGTCCCCTCTTCTTCATGTCTCTTCTACATCAACATGTGTCCCCTCTTCTTCATGTCTCTTCTACATCAACATGTGTCCCCTCTTCTTCATGTCTCTTCTACATCAACATGTGTCCCCTCTTCTTCATGTCTCTTCTACATCAACATGTGTCCCCTCTTCTTCATGTCTCTTCTACATCAACATGTGTCCCCTCTTCTTCATGTCTCTTCTACATCAACATGTGTCCCCTCTTCTTCATGTCTCTTCTACATCAACATGTGTCCCCTCTGTGGAAAGAGGGGCGTGGGGAGGGGCTCCTTATTTTCATCTAAAGTAACAGACAGAGAATCAGCACTTTGGAAACAGGGCTGAAACAGAGGGGATTATGGGTAATGCTGCAATGATCTGTTTGGTGTTTGGAGCCAAACACTTCAGAGACATGTTCTGTATATATCTGAGACCTGTAATGTATTGATGAAACACAGTATGATAGGGGACCTTTTTAAAAATGCTAAAATTAACCTTGAATGCTTAAAAAAAGGTCCAACTATGTTTTATTCTCTTCAAATAGCAGCACAAGCAAGGCCAAGAAGAGGAAGTCTCTGGTTATCTCCAACCCCATCCCCTGCAACACAGCCTTCCCCACGGACCACGTCTCCATCCATTCAGCAGACGGAGAAAATGGAAAAGACACCGTTCAGGGATCGGAGGAAACCGCCGCGTCGTCGTCCAAAGACTCGTCGGACTCTGAGTTCAGCTCCAACGGCAGCAACTCTCCTCAGAGGCAGTCGGTGTGTGAGCAGGAGGAAACGGAGAGTCTGAATCAAGAGGAGGTGGAAGTGGAGGTGGAAGACGAACTCGCTGAAAACCAGTCCGATGACTCTGGGGTCGGGGTGCCGAAATCAGAGGCTGTCAATCAAGAAGTGTCTGAACCCTGTGATGCTGCAGAAAGTGAACTACAGGAAGAGGATGAAGAGGAAGTGGAGGAGGAAGTAGTGAGTGAGGCACCATCATCAAAAGAGATGGAGAAACCCAAAGCTCCACCTATTCCCACCCCTCGAGTCTCCTTCCACTGCACAGATAAACCTCCACTGTTACCCGCTAAGGAGCAGGAGGAGGAGGCAGAGGAGGCTTCAGACAACCAGGAGAAGGCTGACTCTGGAGAGGACTCCACTTCCCACAATCCACCTGGCTTCCTGTACAAGGTATATATCTTTTATTAATCAGAATCATAAAAACAAAAATGTGACGGTTGTTCCATCTAAGAATGAATAAGATAACATATATTATATTAACATTTTAAATAATACGTCCAATAAAGATAAATAACATAAAAATCATTATATATTATATTAAATACTAGAAGTCACAAGTGCCTGACGGATTTAACCCTTATGCGTCACCACGGATATTTTTTGGCTTTCTTATTTAATATTATATTCTGTGTGAAGACACCGAGTTTAATTTCAGCTCCTATAATAGGTCATTGTTTAAATGTATGTAGCTACGTAAGATAAAGACTAAAATGTCCACATTAAAACAGTTATTTGATCCCATGGCAGCATGAAGTCACAGTTTGTACTGTGATCTACCAGGTTCAGATATGTGTCCTCTGGTCCGATGCATGCAACTCTTAGATGTCTCCAAACCTAGAAAACGTTTGCAATTTAAATTGAGTTAAAACTAACCTGTTTTACTATCTGTTTCTCACCAGAGGGTGGCGCTAGAGAGCCATGCAGCCTCTGAGGACGGCGCGCTGCAGTTTGAACAGGGTGACGTCATCCTGGTGCTCGATGACACTCAACAGGTTGGTGGGTTTTTGTAAAGATCACTTTGTGGAAGATTACACAAAACAGGAAATCCTCACACTCTGATCAGAGGGCGTACTTGTTCCTTTAACTGTTTCGTGTGTGTGTGTGTGTGTGTGTGTGTGTTGCAGGAGGGTCTGCTGAGGGGGATAAGGGAGGGGAGCTGGAAGCAGAACCAAGATCTTAAACACTCTGGGATCTTCTCGGAAAAACTCCTCCAGCCTGAGAAGGACGAGTGAGGCCACCGTCTTTCCTCAGTTATACTTTCTCCTTTTGTTATGTCAAGCAGTGGGTCACACACACACACACACACACACACACACACACACACACACACACACACACACACACACACACACACACACACACACACGGGGGGAGTGATCCCATATGTTGTGAGCTATGAAAACAGATGGCCTCACATGATGCGATGTTGCAACTCGTGGAACAAAAATGAGCTTCAGAACATTTCCCAAGACCTTGGATTGTTAAATGTTACAGTATTTTACTCTTATTGTATTTTTATAAGTCTTTCTGTGAAACACTGTGAAACAAAATGTATTTTTTTTATATACCAATGCTGTGATCTTGTGTAAAATGTCCAATAAAGTTCTAGATTAAAGGGAAGCGTGTCAGTCTCTTTTAAATCATGCCGGTTTGAATTCAGCAAGGTTCTGCTTTGGGTCCTATATTTAGCTGATTTTCGGATATCTAAAAAGCAGATATAATAATGTGCATTTTGTGTTAATAAAGAGAAATTGTCGCTGGAGAGAATATCTCAAGTCTGAGCTTGAGAAAGATCACAATGATTCACCACCAAGGAATGTGAAGTATTGTCCGGATCTGGAAACTAACACACAGCGACTGTGAAGCGTTTACAGGAGAAAGGTCTGTCTTATGAAACTAAAGAGTGGCGGCTCACTTTAAGGTGATGCGGTTCTAGTGTGTGGAAATGAGAACCTGTGTCACTTTGTACGCATCAGCAGAATATGTCCTAATTCAGGTTCAAACCATACAGTCTATGGTTCAACTCATTTACACACTAACCTAAAGCCACGTAAACACACAGAAAACAACTCGATCAAGGATTAGCTCATGTAATTAACAATCAAGGAAGTAAAACAAAAAGAGAACTGTTTAAACCAAGCAAAACACCAGATTAACATTCAAACAATAACTTGAAAATGAACAACACGCTTATAGAGTGGTGCAGGATGACGTATTTACCCGGAAGTAAGCTGCTGGTTCCCTCGACAGAAAGCAATGGGATTTCTCCGTAGGATTTTGGAAAATAGCTCGAAATAAGGTCTGTGGAAACGAACCTGTTTGATAAATGCACGTTTTGTTCAGCCGGATAATCTCCACATGTCTACCCTACTTTTATAATAAAAGTTTTATCATTTTCAAATAAATCTAATCGCCAGCAGAATGCTAACGTTATGCTATAAAGGAACTCCAGCCGAGTCCAGCAGCACGACTTCAACGTCACGCCAACTTAAGGTTCATATTCAAACATACAGATTCTAAATGGTACGAGTTGAAGCGGTTTAACAGTCTGCAGGAGGCAGGGACTTGGGGCAAACACATTTAGCGGGAGTGTTTACGTGTTCTGTGTAATGACGTCTAACGGCCTCCACAATTTCTGTAGTCCTATTCAGCCACTTGGTAACAACCATCGTTTTTCAGACACGTCAACTCTTCAATAATCACCAGTGGGGTCACTGCTGATGGATTTAATGTCGTAGAACAAAACGTGATCCTTCTCTTAAGTCACTCTATTACGTGCAGGGTACCCCTTGACCGTCAGGCTTCTACGGGCAGGGCGTTCCATAGACCTTCATTGCGGACAGCGGACCCCTTGACCGTCAGGCTTCTACGGGCAGGGCGTCCCTTAAATGTGTTGAGAAATGGAATCCCATTGGCTCTGAGACGAGGGAACAGGAAGTGGTGAAATGCTGACTCAATTCTGGGTTTTAGGACTCGTCACTGCACCACTCTGAGACATAAATAGTAATTCATGACACACATAAGTCCTTGCCTGAAATGACCTTAAATTGTATGTATCTATCCTATCCTTTCAGACATATTACAGTTCAGGAAAAAGAGTATTGAAGACAACATAATATACAAATCTGCAGAGGGACACTTCCACCAAAATAGGTGTTTCTATCACCATAACTCAGTTTATAGAGCACATGCATGATGATTTATCACCAACAGGGGGAGTAAAAGGACAGATTCAGGTAACAGCAGCTTCGCAGCCTGTATCCTGACTGTTTCACTGGACTTCAGACGACTGCTGTGATTGGCTGGTTTGGTGTGGTTTCACTTACCGTCAAACATCAGGGACTGTCGCCACTCCAGTAACATCATTTAGCAGCAATTTCCCATCTATTTTATCTCAAGACATGAGACAAAACAAGCGTAGAAAGAGTTGAAAACCATTCCTGTGGTGCTTCACACAGATGGGGTTTGAGTGAACAGCACACATGGTGTTAGAGCAGTGTGTTGATGGTTATTGTGCACTCATTACAGACAGAGAAGGCAAAAGTAATCACAGCCTTTACTCAAGTAGAAGTACAGATACTCATGTTTAAAATACTCTGGTAAAAGCAGAAGTACTGACTAAACTTCTTTACTCAAGTAAAAGTAAAGAGGGCTTTGAAATGTGCTTCAGTAAAAAGTACCCATAGCTAGCAGCTGTTTTAAAGAGTACCTGACCTCCCTTTATATCAATAGAACAATAATGTCATTGTTAGCTAATGAATGTTTCCATGCTGAACAACGGCAACATGACAACGTTTCCATTGGTCCCTCTTCTTTAGAGAAGACCAGGAAATGATGGATACACGGATCGTGTTCAAATCAATAGACACGCAATGACTCTAAAGAATAATGATCACGCCACCAAACACACATTCAGACTAAAGGAACCAGCTGTTTGGGAAATGAGAGAAGTAGAAAGTACAGGTATTTGAGTTCAACATGTAAGAAGTAGAAAGTACAGGTATTTGAGTTCAACATGTAAGAAGTAGAAAGTACAGGTATTTGAGTTCAACATGTAAGAAGTAGAAAGTACAGGTATTGTGTTCAACATGTAAGAAGTAGAAAGTACAGGTATTTGAGTTCAACATGTAAGAAGTAGAAAGTACAGGTATTTGGGTTCAACATGTAAGAAGTAGAAAGTACAGGTATTTGAGTTCAACATGTAAGAAGTAGAAAGTACAGGTATTTGAGTTCAACATGTAAGAAGTAGAAAGTACAGGTATTTGAGTTCAACATGTAAGAAGTAGAAAGTACAGGTATTTGTGTTCAACATGTAAGAAGTAGAAAGTACAGGTATTTGAGTTCAACATGTAAGAAGTAGAAAGTACAGGTATTTGGGTTCAACATGTAAGAAGTAGAAAGTACAGGTATTTGTGTTCAACATGTGAGAAGTAGAAAGTTCAGGTATTTGAGTTCAACATGTAAGAAGTAGAAAGTACAGGTATTTGAGTTCAACATGTGAGAAGTAGAAAGTACAGGTATTTGGGTTCAACATGTAAGAAGTAGAAAGTACAGGTATTTGGGTTCAACATGTAAGAAGTAGAAAGTACAGGTATTTGAGTTCAACATGTAAGAAGTAGAAAGTACAGGTATTTGAGTTCAACATGTAAGAAGTAGAAAGTACAGGTATTTGAGTTCAACATGTAAGAAGTAGAAAGTACAGGTATTTGTGTTCAACATGTAAGAAGTAGAAAGTACAGGTATTTGAGTTCAACATGTAAGAAGTAGAAAGTACAGGTATTTGGGTTCAACATGTAAGAAGTAGAAAGTACAGGTATTTGTGTTCAACATGTAAGAAGTAGAAAGTACAGGTATTTGGGTTCAACATGTAAGAAGTAGAAAGTACAGGTATTTGGGTTCAACATGTAAGAAGTAGAAAGTACAGGTATTTGTGTTCAACATGTAAGAAGTAGAAAGTACAGGTATTTGAGTTCAACATGTAAGAAGTAGAAAGTACAGGTATTTGAGTTCAACATGTGAGAAGTAGAAAGTACAGGTATTTGGGTTCAACATGTAAGAAGTAGAAAGTACAGGTATTTGAGTTCAACATGTAAGAAGTAGAAAGTACAGGTATTTGTGTTCAACATGTAAGAAGTAGAAAGTAAAAAGTCTTCAGAAAAATAAGTAGTGGAGTAAAGTACTGAGACCAAACATTTTTACTTAAGTACAATAACAAAGTATTTGTACTCCACTACTTCTCACCTCTGATTACAGACCTATCTGTAGAGGTTTGGGAAGAGCTGTTCACTTTGTGTAGCTGATTGGGAGTATTTGAAGTCTATAGTTGTAAGAGCCATGAAAAGCAGTTGAATGGTTAAAGTACCATTGTGTAGGATTTAAAGGAACCTATTGGCAAACCTGAATATACAGTTCATATATTATTTACCAGGAATATTCACATTTATATTCAACCAGACTTTGTGTTTTAGTTTCCTAACTTCAACCCTGATTCCTGGAAGAAGAAGAGCATGAAATCAGTTTGAGTAGCAACGTTTTTTTTATGAATTTCAATAACATCTGGATTATGACGTGGTTGACATATTACATGCCGTCTGGTGTACAGCTGTTGTTTATTCAAATGAAGCAAAAAAAAAATAAAGTTCCTTCCTGGGAACATATTCCTTAACACAATGCAAGATATTCACCACGATTTAGATGTTTTTTTTAACTTACAGGAAACCTTTTCAGGTGGATTTCAGCATTTTTGATAATAGCAGTTGAGGCTTGTAAATGTCCCGCTTCTTATCAAAAACGGAATAATAAATGTTGTATTTCCTTCCTTCTCAATTCTTACCTTCCTTAAAGACTCCCTCTTATGTTTTTGAGGTTTTTCCCTTCCTTCCTTTGTTTTGTAGGTTTAAGTGCATGTAAATGGTCTGCAAAGGCTAAAATCCCAAAGTTCCCTCAAAGAGTTTCTCCCCCCCCTTTCCTGAAACGCCTCCATTGGACTCCTCTGTTATGTAACTTCTGATTTTTCAGGTTGCCCGAGAAATATTCTCCTTACTACATTTTCTACAGTAATATCAGTTTGCTTTGTCTTTTCCCCTGCCTCCACTGGACTCCTTTGTTTACGCCCGGAACATAGTGACATCAGTATGTAACACTCACGCTTCTATTGGCTAGTGCTCCAACACATTGTACGTGATAGGTTAAGGGGTGGGACTTCTCTATGTGGTTGACCAATCACAACAGAGCCGGCCAGCTAACCAAACAGAGCACTACATACTGATATACACCTGAACATCAGCAGGAGAGGACTCTTTAAAGTAGAGACACTACATACTGATATACACCTGAACATCAGCAGGAGAGGACTCTTTAAAGTAGAGACACTACATACTGATATACACCTGAACATCAGCAGGAGAGGACTCTTTAAAGTAGAGACACTGCATACTGATATACACCTGAACATCAGCAGGAGAGGACTCTTTAAAGTAGAGACACTACATACTGATATACACCTGAACATCAGCAGGAGAGGACTCTTTAAAGTAGAGACACTACATACTGATATGAACCTGAAAATGAGCAGAATAGGCAGGGCCGTCCCCCCCCAACTGACAGGAGTGAACATTTTGGGAAACAAGGTACTTTGCAAATATAATTTCTGTTTATTATTATTATTATCAACACAGTTACTTTTGTATACAGTGAGGTAAATGGTAGATGTGCATGTATGTCGTTCAGTATGCGTTTACAGGTGAATTTACGTCTGCATTTCCTGCCACATACTAGCCTCAACAAGATTCAAATATAATTAATGCAAACAAACTACTTCTACTAATAATAATAATCATAATCAATTCAATAATATAAATTCTATATTATTTTATTATAATATAGTTGTAATATAGTCAAGACAAAACATGCTTATGACATGCTCAAAAACTGATATTTCTTAAATCTGTATTCAGACGTAGTTCCCTCTGTCAGCAATGTGTCAACAACTACATTTCCATCAGTATTTCTCTGTGTTGTGGTTGCCATGACGATGACTGCAGGAGTTTAGGGGAGAGGCTGAGCGTCACCATGAAGTGTGCAAATTGACATACAAATGAATAAAAGGGGAAAAATGCTCCATGTTTTTTAGGCTGTAAACTCTAACTGTTATGTAAGCCAACTAGACAGACAGTTTATCTCTCTTCCTCCTGTACATTAGCAGATACAAGGCATCACATACTTGAATGAATGGTAAATAAAGAATGCTGGAAATAACTGCATCTCCATTAGCCTGTATGCTCTGCAGAGACTGCCTTCTTCATGTCGTGAATTGCAGCTGATGTTTTAATATGGCAATTGGCAAAGGTTTGCGCTGAGAACTGCGCGCGAGGCCCCCTGCGCGAGGCCCCATGCAGCCTGCATGATCGACCTGTAGGGAGGGACGGCCCTGAGAATAGGCCCCTTTAATTCTTTTCCCTTACATGAAGCCTTTCCAGGTGGATGTTGATAACAGCAGCTAAGTACTTTACATTTCTGGCTTCTTATCAAAAACCAAATGATAAATGTTGCATTTCCTTCCTGAGCAGACTCCATTCTTAACTCCCTTAAATACAACAATCTACTCTTTGATAGCAGTGAAAATGTCACAGGATTGACAGAGAAAATATAAATGACTGTAGAAACTCTTAAGTAGAATATTTATCAGGCAACCTGTGGGAATACAGACTGAAAGATCCTGATCAAATCAACAACAAGACTTCCCTTCTGTCCAACAGTAACTGAGATGATGTTATTTATAGAGTCTCTCTGTCACTGAGAGGTTAATATTGAAAGGTGATATTCACAGTGGAGGGCTCTGGGCTGTGTTCCAATATGAATATAATGCATTGTTACTTGTCTTTTCCCCAATGAGGCGCCTGTATCTGGACGAGAATCGCTCCGAGGCCTTTTTCTTCCCCGCTGGCCTCGTGCTGCTCCACTTATTTGTGGAGAGAGTTTTTCTCCAGGCTCCTTTCTGGCGATAGTTGTGCAGGTTCAAGGGGCTGAAAGCTGTTCTAGCTCACGTCCATTAGCATGTAGCGTTGGTGTGTTGATGTGATGGGTGACAGAATAACTTTGATAAGCTTCCCCGGAGAGATATGGGGTTTCAAACGCTCCTCGGTCACATTCCTCGAAGCACAACTTGTAAAAATACATGCGTTTCTAGGTCAGCACAAGTTCAAGTTCATACTAAGTATGTATGAATATTTTTAGAAAACTCAGACAGTCTGATATAGCAAAAAGACGCTTTCATCCAAAGTGCAAACAACATAGATAATCAAACTCCGAACAACAAACGAGAGCGAATCATGTGAAAAAAGGGGAAATCGTTTTCTTAAATTCTTCACTTTTTCTCTTCCGAAATAGGCAGAAAGATTGGAGGTCAGGAAAAGGTCGGACGTCATGCTTGATAACATGGAGCTGGCTCTTAACAGTTCTAAGTCGAAGGGAGAAATCGAAACAGATGTTTTTCTTTTAAAAATGAGTTGAGTGTATCTGGGTGCATTGTAACAATCTGTGAACACAACATTGACATGCTTTATTGTTAAGGAGGACATATGTCTCTACTTTAAAGAGTCCTCTCCTGCTGATTTTCAGTATATCAGTATGTAGTGTCTCTACTTTAAAGAGTCCTCTCCTGCTGATGTTCAGGTGTATATCAGTATGTAGTGTCTCTACTTTAAAGAGTCCTCTCCTGCAGATGTTCAGGTGTATATCAGTATGTAGTGTCTCTACTTTAAAGAGTCCTCTCCTGCTGATGTTCAGGTGTATATCAGTATGTAGTGTCTCTACTTTAAAGAGTCCTCTCCTGCTGATGTTCAGGTGTATATCAGTATGTAGTGTCTCTACTTTAAAGAGTCCTCTCCTGCAGATGTTCAGGTGTATATCAGTATGTAGAGTCTCTACTTTAAAGAGTCCTCTCCTGCTGATGTTCAGGTGTATATCAGTATGTAGTGTCTCTACTTTAAAGAGTCCTCTCCTGCAGATGTTCAGGTGTATATCAGTATGTAGTGTCTCTACTTTAAAGAGTCCTCTCCTGCTGATGTTCAGGTGTATATCAGTATGTAGTGTCTCTACTTTAAAGAGTCCTCTCCTGCAGATGTTCAGGTGTATATCAGTATGTAGTGTCTCTACTTTAAAGAGTCCTCTCCTGCTGATGTTCAGGTGTATATCAGTATGTAGTGTCTCTACTTTAAAGAGTCCTCTCCTGCAGATGTTCAGGTGTATATCAGTATGTAGTGTCTCTACTTTAAAGAGTCCTCTCCTGCTGATGTTCAGGTGTATATCAGTATGTAGTGTCTCTACTTTAAAGAGTCCTCTCCTGCTGATGTTCAGGTGTATATCAGTATGTAGTGTCTCTACTTTAAAGAGTCCTCTCCTGCTGATGTTCAGGTGTATATCAGTATGTCGTGTCTCTACTTTAAAGAGTCCTCTCCTGCTGATGTTCAGGTGTATATCAGTATGTAGTGTCTCTAATGGGACATGTCTCCATGCTTTAATGTTCAAAAAGCTCTTTATTTTTCTCTTAATCCCTGTGCTGCAGCACGTCTTTTCACCCTCTATTTGAAAGCAGAGCCCAGTCTGCTCTGATTGGTTGTGATTGGTCAACAACTTCCCAATGTCCAATGGAGTCCAATGGAGTCCAATGGAGTCAGGGGGGAGTTTCATTATTTCTGTCAAGGTGAAAATGTCCCAGACAAAGCAAACAGATATTACTGTAGAAAATTGTAGTAAGTGGAATATTTCTCGGGCATCCTGCGGGAAAACGCGCTGAGAAATCATGATAAAATCAACAACACACAGATGACTTCCCCTCTGCTCCTGGAGCTTTGAGATGTTAGCCTTTGTTGACCATATATGCAAAACAACATATATAACACACCATAGGAAAGGGAAATAGCCTCTTTAAAGAAAACCCATATCTTAATGGACGTATTACTCTTTGATGCATTCTGTGGACTTACTGTTTCATATCCAAAGACAGATGAAAGGAAACGGTGAACACAGTGACCTTAACTGTTTTGGTTCAAATCCATGGAAAGAGAACATTTTCCCAGCTTCAAGAAGCACGCTGAAACCGCAGAATCTCAAAGACCTGCTGAGCTTCTTCCAGGCTAATTGGAAAAGCCTGAGAAAAAGAGTAACACTAGAACACCTATTTCAGCATTTCTGCAATTATTGTGCTGAACGCGGAGGCTTGTTGAGTTTAACGGGTTCCATTTTCCAACGGTCAACGCGCCTGTCATTTGGGGGGTTTGATGTATGTCTTTTCACAGCCAAAATTACCTCCCAACCACCCCCCGAAACACACACACACACACACACACACACACACACACACACACACACACACACACACACACACACACACACACACACACACACACACACACACACACACACACACACACACACACACACACACACACACACACACACACACACACACACACTAGACAGTCTGCATAATGTCAGAGTAGAAGGTGATAAGAGACATAACACACACCTACTCTGAGTGTCTGCATGTTGTCTGGAGCTCTGAGAGATGGAGCTCTCTTCCCCACACACACACACACACACACACACACACACACACACACACACACACACACACACACACACACACACACACACACACAAACACACACACACACACACACACGCGCACACGCACACAAACGCAAGAGGCCACCTACACACACAGGAAGCTGCTGGATTACCACAATTAAAACAGCATGGCTGCTAATGTGTGCCTCCAGGGTATCAGATACCTTATGTAGCTTTACTAAGGTAAACAAAGGATACCATTTCAGTGTTTTGAAACAACATTCCTTAAGTTTAACACATATTAGATGCATTTACCTTCTCATAAAACATGTGCATAGTAGACTCTGGAAAGTGTTTAAAATCTAGCATTGTTTACTTTTATGTTTGGTGCGTTGCTGCATATTTTTGATGTTTCCGATACCCAGAGACGGCAAAAGTACACACATCCTTTACTCAAGTAGAAGTACAGATACTCGTGTCAGAAAAGTACTGACTAAACTTCTTTACTCAAGTCAAAGTAAAGAGGCTTTGAAGTGTACTTCAGTAAAAAGTACCCATAGCTAGCAGCTGTTTTAAAGAGTACCTGACCTCCCTTTATATTAATAGAACAATAATGTCATTGTTAGCTAATGAATGTTTCCATGCTGAACAACGGCAACATGACAACGTTTCCATTGGTCCCTCTTCTTTAGAGAAGACCAGGAAGTGATGGATACACGGATCGTGTTCAAATCAATAGGCACGCAATGACTCTAAAGAATAATGATCACGCATCAAACACACATTCAGACTAAAGGAACCAGCTGTTTGGGAAATGAGAGAAGTAGAAAGTACAGGTATTTGGGTTCAACATGTAAGAAGTAGAAAGTACAGGTATTTGTGTTCAACATGTAAGAAGTAGAAAGTACAGGTATGTGGGTTCAACATGTAAGAAGTAGAAAGTACAGGTATTTGGGTTCAACATGTGAGAAGTAGAAAGTACAGGTATTTGGGTTCAACATGTAAGAAGTAGAAAGTACAGGTATTTGGGTTCAACATGTAAGAAGTAGAAAGTACAGGTATTTGAGTTCAACATGTAAGAAGTAGAAAGTTCAGGTATTTGGGTTCAACATGTAAGAAGTAGAAAGTACAGGTATTTGGGTTCAACATGTAAGAAGTAGAAAGTACAGGTATTTGAGTTCAACATGTAAGAAGTAGAAAGTACAGGTATTTGAGTTCAACATGTAAGAAGTAGAAAGTACAGGTATTTGTGTTCAACATGTAAGAAGTAGAAAGTACAGGTATTTGTGTTCAACATGTAAGAAGTAGAAAGTACAGGTATTTGGGTTCAACATGTAAGAAGTAGAAAGTACAGGTATTTGTGTTCAACATGTAAGAAGTAGAAAGTACAGGTATGTGGGTTCAACATGTAAGAAGTAGAAAGTACAGGTATTTGGGTTCAACATGTGAGAAGTAGAAAGTACAGGTATTTGGGTTCAACATGTAAGAAGTAGAAAGTACAGGTATTTGGGTTCAACATGTAAGAAGTAGAAAGTACAGGTATTTGAGTTCAACATGTAAGAAGTAGAAAGTTCAGGTATTTGGGTTCAACATGTAAGAAGTAGAAAGTACAGGTATTTGGGTTCAACATGTAAGAAGTAGAAAGTACAGGTATTTGAGTTCAACATGTAAGAAGTAGAAAGTACAGGTATTTGAGTTCAACATGTAAGAAGTAGAAAGTACAGGTATTTGTGTTCAACATGTAAGAAGTAGAAAGTACAGGTATTTGTGTTCAACATGTAAGAAGTAGAAAGTACAGGTATTTGGGTTCAACATGTAAGAAGTAGAAAGTACAGGTATTTGAGTTCAACATGTAAGAAGTAGAAAGTACAGGTATTTGAGTTCAACATGTAAGAAGTAGAAAGTACAGGTATTTGTGTTCAACATGTAAGAAGTAGAAAGTACAGGTATTTGTGTTCAACATGTAAGAAGTAGAAAGTACAGGTATTTGGGTTCAACATGTAAGAAGTAGAAAGTACAGGTATTTGAGTTCAACATGTAAGAAGTAGAAAGTACAGGTATTTGTGTTCAACATGTAAGAAGTAGAAAGTTCAGGTATTTGTGTTCAACATGTAAGAAGTAGAAAGTACAGGTATTTGTGTTCAACATGTAAGAAGTAGAAAGTTCAGGTATTTGTGTTCAACATGTAAGAAGTAGAAAGTAAAAAGTCGTCAGAAAAACAAGTAGTGGAGTAAAGTACTGATACCAGAACAATGCTTAAGTACAGTAAGTATTTGTACTCCACTACTTCCCACCTCTGGCGATACCTGTAGATCAGAGGTGTTAGCCATTATCTATTTACTGTGAAGTACATTTTGAGACCCTCTGTGATGTTAGAGGTCTCGGTCAAAGCTATAGCTTCCTCTGAGCTTCCTTCTTTCTCTGTTTCAAATTTCAAACCCAAGTCCCACCAAGATAAAAAAACTGGATACTTGAATTGGACCAGAGGAAGTATTTGTATCTGATAACTAAGTTTAAATACACAGCCCGTATTTTTGAAGTCATGAGGAGGCAGCGCGTGGACGGGGTGTTGCTACTGTAATTTGACATATTTCAGGATGTAGAGACAAGAAGCAGGAAGAGACGGTTCAGAAGGTCAGTAAATGGTGAGTGCCCTTAGCTTTCAGCGTTAACGAGGAAATGTGTGTGCTTGTGTCTTGTGATTGCTTTGGTTGTTGTTGAAGTTACAGTGATGTTGCAATAATGAAAATAGAAAACATGTTATAGCAAGCCTGTTTCCGAGTAAAACAAATAATAGAGCAGTGTTGGCTGAACACCATATTTAAAAAATAAATCATAGACCTATTGTTTTAATTTGGCTTTCAACTTGGGTTACACTGGTTTCACTGGTCAAGTTGTATTGTGATCAAAGTCTGTTTTGTTTTTGTAACTTGTTTACACTTATTTTAATTTATTGTTGTGTTTATCTCATCCTTAAAACTAGGGCAGCTCTCAGGCCCCGCATGCTGCAGTTTTTACTTCATGCCAATAGAGGTCAATAATGTTCCTCTACTCTGGGACATGTCTCCATGCTTTAATGGTCACAAAGCTCTTTATTTGTCTCGTGCTGCTACACCTCTTTTCACCCTCTGTCTGAAACCAGAGCCCAGTCCGCTCTGATTGGTTAGCTGGCCTGCTCTGTTGTGATTGGTCGACTGCTCAGAGATGTCCTGCCTTGTAAACAAAGGAGTCCAATGGAGGCGTTTCATTGCAGAGGGAACACAGGGATTTCAGCCTTTGCAGACCATTTACATGCACTAAAACCTGTAACACTACAGGACCAAGAAAACCCCAAAAAGCCTAATAGGGCCTCTTTAAACATCCAGTATCCACCACTTGCTGCTGCATTTGTTACGTTTCAGGAGGAACTCACTGTTGCATTATCAGTTTCTACAAGTATCCTGTGATCATTTGTTTTTACAGAGACATAAACTCTCCGTCACACACACACACACACACACAACACACACACAACACACACACAACACACACACACACACACACACACACACACACACACACACACACACACACACACACACACACACACACACACACACACACACACACACACCACACACACACACACACACACACACACACACACACACACACACACACACACACACACACACACACACACACACACACACACACACACACGAGAGAGCTACCAATAATCCATTGTACTCTGGCCTGCTGTCAGTCTGCCACGATTGTAATTTCAGTTCCTACAAGGTGACGAGAGACGGACTGGAGATGGATTTGTGGGCTTTCCAGGTGTTGTCACACTGAATTCTGTCTTGACATGCAGACTATGTCAAAACAAAAACCCACAACATTCTGAATGTAAGCACGCTGAGACGATGTCTTGTCTTGAAGAAACTTGGCAGATTCATTGCAAAGCATGCATTTCTGATGGCTTAATCACAACTGATGTCACTCTGCCATAGAAAACTACAAGCTATACACAGTCATTGGCACACATGAGACGCAAGTTGTGTACGTCTTATATCTTGAAGTCCTGAGGGAAGTTGACTATGGATGGATTACTGAAAATGTAACTGAAAAGGACTTCTGTGTTGACTCAAAATGACAACATACAAACATAAAAGACTACACAAAGAATTACAGAGCAGTGGTGGAAGAAGTACTCAGATTATTTACCTAAGTACAAGTACGAATATTAGGGTCTTAAAACACTCCTCAAGAAAAGTCCTGAATTGAAAATGTTACTCAAGTAGAAGTACATTACATATAACACCAGTTTAGCCCTAAGCCTGTTTTTCAGGTCTCAGGCTCGAAAATGACATTCCCAGAACAAATGACCATATCTTCCCTTCTAAAAGGGTTATATTAATAATCTTTGTTCTCAAAGTAAGGGTAAACCTGTGAGTTGGATGAAGAAAAGTCAGAATCGATATAGATGTTTTTTATTTTAAAGAAAATTCCGATTGAACATAGTAAAAAACTGTAAATTATAGTGTCCGTCCAACAATTATGTTTTACTTATAGTGAAAACTACCCTTGGATGATGGTAAGGTAGACTAAAGGCCTTAGGAATCCAAAGAACAACATATAATAAGTACCCTGTATCAAGATGGATGCAAAACAAGTGACATTTGACCTTTTGAGAGAGGTTTAGCAAACAAACTCCACCTCTGAGGTGATTTGGGTGGAAATGTGGGTTTTACCGTTTCTCTGGAACCCATTGGTCAATTTTGGTGATTGACATCTCTTTCTCACCGTTAGAGCCAATAGAATCACACAGTCTAAAACAAAAAGGTGTGGGCTTCGTACACAGTTTTGCACCAGAGTGAAGCTGTCTCTAGGTCTGACATCTAGAAACGGAAAAGCAGGTTTATTGCTTATGGATTATCAGAAATCATTTCAAAGGGACACAGACACATTGGATTAACCTATGGATTAACTTCAGCAACGTTTTTATCGTTTTAATGCCATTGAAGACCACTTTTCACCAGAATACTCACACAGGTGAGCCATGTTGGCATTTTTAGTTACCTAGCGCCATATATTTTGATGTCTGTTCTTGTTATTATCTCCGCGAGTTCGTATCATTGAGTGATAATGAGGGTACCCTTCGATTCTGTGTCACCTCACGATGTGAAACGATGTGTTGGATGTGCAGCAAAGATAAATAATAAGGTTTTGTGAGGGAATTTCGGTGCAGTCACCTGTTAGCATTTTTCGCTCGTTGCTAATTCAGAGGCTCAGCGTTAGCAATGTGGGGTTTTTTTTTGAAAAAAAAAATGAAAATGATCAGTTAGATGAGTTTCGTTCCGTTACATGGATATAAAACATTCATAGTTTATTAAATGAACATGCCCTTAGACACTGTTTCCTGCAAGATGTTGCGGCAGTGCCCCGGTACCGGGGTCTCTCTGGCTTTACAGGTTAATACTATGAGCGATATGTACTTCAAGTAACAAAAGTAAAAGTATTGAGTATGCATAATGTGTACTAATACATGTAGGAGTATTGAACAATGTTGTTTTTCAATCTGGCACCAAGTTACGATTTGTTTTTATAAAATACTAGGTATATTTGCAGTACTGCATCTCATTATATATCATGTGTTTTTAGATGTAAGAAGTTACTGTGAGTGTTTAATATATTTGGTGGAGTAGAAAGTACAATATTTGCCTCCAAAATGTAGTGGAGTATAAGTAAATGTAGCATAAAATACACTTAAGTAAAGTACACGTTCGTCAAAATTAAGTGCAGTGCTTGAGTATATCTACTTAGTTACTTACACCACTGAGTACAAGTAGTTACATTTTTTTAAAAACTGGAGTAAATGTAGATAGATAGACTGTGTGTACCTAATTACTTTCCACCACTGCGTAACTGAGTATTTTACAGTGTAGTAAAGTAAATAATCTGAGTACTTCCTCCACCTCTGAGTCTAATAATAGACGGAGAAACTTTCGCAGTAATATCTGTTTACTGCATCACCACAGCCTGTAGTCTGGTAATATGTAAAGCTCCACCCCAAATGAGGTTGCAATCATCCCCCTCCTTCCCTCCCTTTCTCTTTCCCTCTCTGACTCTCTTTTCTCTCACATTTCACCATGCACTCTGGACCAGAACACCGGACCTGTTGGATCTGAAGGGATTACTACAGAACTTTATGAATACTCCAGTTCTGCACGGATGATGCGTTTTGCGCTTCAGCTACTCAATGAAAGAAGAGACGCGCAACAGAAGAGATGGGCACCGTTCCTGGACTTTCTCCTCCCCGCTCCTGGGGAAACAGTGGTCACAGCGCAGTGTTGCTTTTACCTGTAGTGGCGATTCTTCTGCAGCTTTGCGCCGCTTTTAACTTGGACACGGAGAAACGCGTCGTTTTCACCGGACCACCGGGGAGCTACTTCGGATATTCAGTGGAGTTCTTGAGCAACTCATCCAGGTAAAGTCTCAATGCATGCCTTTAACACTAACTCACACTTTGACTATGCATTTGTCTTTCTAATGGCATCCTTTATACTAACACATGGGAGTACATTTCCTCACATGTGTACATACTCGTACTATACTTGACTGTTTCCATTTAACGCTATACATACTTTTACTCCAGACATTTTTAATATCCACATTCTCTTAAAAAGCATCTAAAAATGTTGTCTCTACATTGACAAACAACAACATTAATTGACATGTATTTGCTTGAATAATATTTTTAGACAACACCCAAAAAAGAGCCTTCTGCATTCTGAGTACTTTACTTTTGATATAGTACATTTTACTGATAGTACTTTTGGTATTTCTACTTATGTAATAGTTTTAATTTAAGATGTGTACCTGTAATGGAGTATTTTAGGACCATCTAGTTTTACTCAAGCAAAGGACCTGATACTTTCCCCCCCACTGACTACATATTACATTTCTGGTCTGCACACATACTTCATTTATTCTTATTTTGCAGTCTAGAATATCAACATTGTAGATTTTGCAAATCTTCCAGTGTTCCTATATAATGTTGTGGTTTTTATTTAGTAAGCATTAGGGTTATCTTGAGGTGATCTTGTTCCTATATATATTGTAATGACTTTAATTGGTTGGCACAGCCTACATTTTTTTTATCACTATTTTTAGACTAATTTCAAAAGGTATAATATAATTTATTCCTGTTAAATACATCCATAGTGACATAATGGTAAATGTCATTCAATATCTGCACGTCTCACTTTAATTCAATGGCTTCCTTGGTGTAAAAAGGTTTTTGGTTAAAGCATTAAAGTAGAATTAACATTTACATAATACAAAAATACTGTAATATTAGAAATATGTCACAAAATTCAACACACATACACACACACACACATCACACACACACACACACACACACACACACACACGATTCCAGCCCCAGTGTGATTGGAAACAGACATGTGAGTGTGTGTTTGATTCAGAGGAGAGGGGGGGTTCACCTACAGCAAAGTAAGAAATATGCTAATCTGTTTCTTCTGAATATAAACTGAAGGGACGAGGGGGGGGGGGGTTCCCACTGGTTCTTCTGTTGACAGAGGAGGAACTGCTGAGTGAGATAAAGATCAACGATGTTCTTCTTTCTTCACACACACAGCAAATACCATCACCTGTTTGGGCTCATTGAGAAACCCCTCCTGTGGGCGATAATGGAACACACACATGGTCATAATCCAACTTGGATATGAATGAAGGCCAGTGGATTTATGGTTTTCCATTTCTCCAGCTGCACATACATTTTCTGCCTCTCGTTATCCTTCATTACATTCGAGTCACGGAGCTTTTACCAAAGATTGTATTACCAGAAATCTACTAGTTATATTAGTAGCCTATATTTTACATTCTAGTATTTGACATTTGAAATGTTACTGTTGTTGTGCTTAAGGCTCGGTTCACTCCTCTTCCCCCAGAACAGTTACCTTTATGGCTGTTTATCCATCCAGATTGTCTTGGTGTGAGTTTCTCAGTGTTGAAGATATTGGCCAGAGATGTCTCTCTAAGGGAATTGTATGGCATTCTTGTTGTTGTTGTCAAAAATACATTTAAAAAACTGAATAGCATCTCTTTCAGGACATCATGACCCGATTACTTCAGATAATAAACATACTTTGTTGTGAGCTGTCCCATGTGGGAACTATTTTTCTTTCTACCAAACTACAACCACCAACTGTATCACATACTCATTGTCAACAGGCTTGTGCTTCTGAGAGCCCAACATGTAAACAGCTTTTGACGTTAGCTAGCTCATCGATGCTAGGTTAGCTTCCTTCTGTGTGGTGATAGGGTTGGCAGGTATAGTTTGGGAGAAGGACAATAGTTTCTACACGAAACATCTCACAAAATGACTGTGAATTAGGCCTATTTTGAGGAGACTAACTGGTCATTATTTTTGTTCCATTATGTTTGAGAAATCTCTACAGCCTATATCTCTAACAGTCATTATCGTACCCCAAAACAATCAAGATTGTAATGATGTTTGGGTTCAGGTTAGCTTCCTAGAAAATATGGCTAGCTCTGGTGGCGGGTCATAAAGTCACAATGTCGCTCTTACAATAAGTGATCTATAACTTACACGACATTGCATGCACATGTCCACCTTCTGACCCCAGACCCGGATACTAGATTGATCAAAAGCACTACAGGTAGGAGGAAAGAGAGGCTATGTATGTATGTGTGGGGTAAACTGTCTCTTAATGGTCTCCAACCTGAATTGAGGCTTAGGGAACACTTTGCAGTTAAAGCCAGGGTATACTCGGAGTCTGAAATGAATTCACTGCTTACCAATTTGAAATAATATGCAACACAACGCACCCTTGTTTGTTCAGGTATTACTGTCTAATAAGAAGCTTTTGGTGGCTATCTGATTCTACTGGTCTTATCTATTTGTTCTACTGTTACGCTAAAACTATTTAGCTATTTACTATCATACAATAATGGTCACTTGTTGCCACAGTGGCAGGTACTCAGCAATAACGATAGTCTCACTTTAAGCTGAACAAACTGTTAGCTAACAACCACCAGTACCTGTACCATGAACACCTAGTAATGTGTGTATAAATAAGAATATTGGTACTTTACCTATTTAACTGTACTGCATTTTCAACTCCTAAGTAACTCTGTCAAGTTTAGAGTTTATAAAAGAGTTTTGCTGAAGCTAAAAGTTGCCATCAGTATAATTCAGTTCAACGCGATCATTTAAAACTTGATACTTGGAGTAGCATTATCTTCCATGGTGTTGACAAGAAAGCTTTTATTTCCACACCACTAAAAGACATTGAGGATTAACTGACCATACACTACAGTAGACTTACAGCCACCAAGCTAACAAGATGATTTCAACATAGCATTATATCACTTTTGGAGACGTTGAAACACATTTGGCTTGTCCAGCTGAAACGCCCTCAGCCAGCTGTTCACAGCTGCTGCTGCTGCAGAGCCAGAAAGGATGTGTTACATCACCTGGAAGCTGTTCTTCGGATGACGACAGACATGTAGTGCATATCAGCTGTTAATCTGCTTTATGATAACCTCCTGGAGAGCAGCTGGTAGTGGAAAATGTTTAGTAGCTGCTCCTGTGAAAGGTGTTGGGAGATCTAAGCCATACAGATTTCATTTACTCCTTATCTGCTCCGTGTCAGTATTACTTCTACTCCGCTCAACTCCACATATTAAAGTCTTTACTCCACTCGTTTTTTTAGATATATTTATTGAATTTCCACAATCAAGAAAAAGCACGATACCAATATGTACGCCCTTTTTTCCATTTATATAAATAAATAAAGTAGGTCAAAGAAAAATAATAATCGCCTTACTTTTGAACAACGTTAGGCCCCGGCCACACGAGGACGAAAACGGCTAAACGCATAGGATTAACGCAATTACAAAAAAGCTTCCGTCCACACGCAATATTCACCGGATAGTGTCTGTCCACACGAGACAGCTCCGTTTAGCTCCAGCCGCTGGAGAAGCTGCAGTACATATGCAGGAGCCTGTACGCTGTAACTTCCTCCACAAAAGCAGCGAAGAAGCATGGTTGTCATGGTTACCCTTCTGTTTATTCTCCGCGGTGGGGGCCGAGGGAACCGGGCAGTTCTTCGCCGGTCAACGTGTATTAAAGTTTAAATCTTCCAGACAAAATTATAAAAGTGCCGGTCAAAGGTCTTCTTTGTTATTTATTGAGCTTTAAAACAAATGAATAACGAATCTATATAATATAATAAAATACACGGAGCCTCTCTTTTTCCTCCCTCTCTCTGGACAGCGTCAGTGTCTGTCTCATGCAGCAGCTGATCCAGTAATGAGTGACCCGGCCGACAGTCAAAATAAACATATTTATAACTAGTGTAGGTAGTTTGAGATGTGTCTCCGTCCTGTCAGATTAGACTTCACATCGAGAGAAAGATAAATAATCTGAATTCAGTGTGCAGTCTACTTTGACGCAGGGTGAGCAGCAGAGGTGGGGGGAGGCGGGGCTATTGCCTCATCATTATCAGAAAATGATCGTATAGGGCGTACACACGGAGCCGTTGGACCCCCCAGAGCGTTTGCGTATGCCGTTCTATCCACCTTGGGACCCGTTATCGTTTCCGCAGTCGTTTAGTGCCGTATTCGGTCGTCCTCGTATTCGGTCGTCCTCGTATTCGGTCGTCCTCGTGTGGCCGAACGGTCTATATGACACTAAACAGTAACGCAAACGACCGTTTAGGCTCAGTTAGGCTACAATGAATTTGTCTGTTGGTTGAAATACTTTATGTAAGGACTTTCATTTCCACCTAGGGGATAGTTGTAAAAAACACCCAGCTGTAACAATAGAGTAATGAACACATGACTGCATTATTCCTGCAATATACACTATTCAGAAATGACAGACCGTTATTCATAATGTGTATTTTTCCATTTAGTACTTAAAGTATATTTTGATGCAATTAGTTTTGAGTTAACTTTACTAAGAGTACTTTTTTCACCACTATCCCTCACTAACATCCTCGTTGGTCGCACAGTAAAACCAATGTTAGTGTAATGAATGTAGATATCTTCCTGTGAGGAAATTGGTTAAGATTCTCTCGTGGCAGTAAGAGAGCATGTTGTTGAGTCATTACTGAGATGTTGATTTAGACCAATTTGTACTGACTAAGCTCCTTTCCCTGCATTCGTTGTGCCTTCGCTGAACAATACAACCTTTGTTTTTGACCAAACTCGTGTGTTTTGACAGCTCTCAACCCCTTTTGGACATCTTCATGAATTTAGGGAATGTTGTCTTGTGGTAGGTAAACAACAACACAACAGGAAACGGATGCTTTCCATGAGATGTTTTCTTATTCTACTGATGGGATGCTTTCTGCTGGTTGTCATGCATTCTCACAATTACCCCAGTTGCTGTCTCTGTTTTCACTGCCTCCGCACACACGTCCAGTTAAAGTCAATTTGTCTGAATCAGAAGGCAGGACTCAAGTGTGTTGCTAGAGATGGTTCAATAGTGAAAAACAACCAAAAATTGCATCATGTCTCTACGGGTGGCAACTTTGACTGGTTGGATCGTCTGCTTTGGCCGAGGCGAAATATTGTGATAACAATTGGATGAATAGCGGTCATATTTGTGCTTACATTCATGGTTTTATCGTGGATAATTCTACTGACTTTGGTTATCCTTTAACATCCATTGTAGTGTCGCCAGAAGGCTGATATTTTTGATTTACAGTGAAATCCACCATCATTTAAACGTCTGTCCGATACTTTAGTGTAACCCAAGATCTGCCATTATAATACTGACATTCCCACCAGCCTCATTTGTACTTATGTTAGTGTGTTAGTTAATGTTCAACATGATACCTGCTTAACATTAACATGCTAGCATTTGCATTGCAGGTGTGTTAGCATCAAACTTGCCAACCCTCCCGATTTTCGCAGGAGACTCCCGATTTCATTGCCCTCTCCCGGTTTCCTCCCGGGGTCATATTTCTCCTGATTTCTGACAAAATCAGATTTACTCAGGACTGTTTCCACTCGGACTTTAATACAGCTACACCATTGTTTGGTTTCCATGGTAGCGTGTCTCTTTAGTAGCGTGCGCAACTGAAAGTCTGAGAGGGTGAGGCAGATAGTCACAGAAAACAGAACAAGAATCGACAACTCTACCCTCTGCTCACTCCTTTCCTGATAAATACAGGTCCAGGCCACACATAGGCCGTTTCTCAATGTCGAGTAAGCGTGCTGCAGAGCCACTATTTCAAGTATACTACGTCATCGAGTGGCGCCGAATGCTGGGCATTTAACATGCATTTAAACAGTCCTTCGGCGCCATTCGATGACGTAGTATACTTAGTGGCTCTGCAGCAGCTCTACTCGACATTGAGAAACTACAATAAGCATGTTAATGTTAATCTAACAGCTCTGGCGATCCACTACTAGAACCCCCCCCGCTATGTACTAGCCCCCCCATGGTGGTTTTGAAATGCTCCCGATTTCTGAGGTCTCAAGGTTGGCAAGTATGGTTAGCATGCCGAAAATTAGCGTTGTTGGCAGTGTGTTCTGCGTCATGGCTTAAATGTTGGATAATTTATTAGGTATAATCTATTATCTTCTTATGTTTTACAGCCTATATATGAACTCTACAATAAAGGCTACCAAATGGCTAACGTTGATAGCACAATTGAACTGAACAGGCAGTCACAGTCAGTGTTCAGAGCAAATGTAGGATCTAAAAGGGTTGGGGGATTTTTCTACTAGATACAAATACTACAAGAAAACCCTAATTGAGTGAGAGACATGTCTGGGCCACCCACATTCTGTGTGAGTTTACTGCATGTGTTTTCATGCTACCCAAACAAAACTGAATTTGAGGTTGGGGCTCGGGCTCATGTAAGCATCATATCCTGTTTATTATAAGAACCCAGATAACATCTCGAGAAAACTGACCAGGGTTTGCTTGGATCAGGAAGCTCTGTGTGTTTCATGGACACATATTGTAGTTTATTACAAAGTGTAATGTACGATCTTATCATTGTAGCTCAGTGGCTCTTTATCTGATTGGCCTGTACTGTACCCCTTAAAAGGAAGCATTGAAATACATTTAGCAGCCGAAAAGTAGGGCTGCTCGATTATGGCAGAAATCATAATCTCAATTATTTGGGTCAATAATTGATATCACGATTATTAAAAACGATTATCTATTTACTTTGAAAATGTCAATTTATTGGAGAAAAACAATTTGAACAGTATGTTTTGAACAGTTGATTGATTACCCTGAACTTTAAGTTTAATTCAACTGAAAAAACAATAAAAAAAAAAGTAATAATAAAGAAATAATCGTTTTATTTCGATTACGTTGTTTTCGTAATCGTTGCAAGCCATAATCGTAATTGCGATTAAAATACGATTAATTGAGCAGCCCTACCGAAAAGCGTAAAATTACTGAATATCTGGCAGAAAATGTGTTCTTTAAAGGTCCCATGTCATGCTTTTCCGGTTATTACCCGTCCCCTTGTGTTATGAAGGTTTGTATGCATGTAAACGGTCTGCAGAGTCAAACCCCTCAAAGTACACCCTGTAGCGCAGGGGTCGGCAACCTTTTTGATATGAAGTGCCATTTTTAAAAAAAATTGTTATCGGCGTGCCAACGATCGAGAATTATCAACGGGGGGGGGGGGGGGGGGTGTTGAGGAGCTTGACGCTCGTCAACTATCAGCAGGAGGGCAAGGGAAGCGGGGGGAAGCAGTGTGTGGACCTGTCAGCGCAACTTACATGATGTCGAATTTAACAAACACATTTAAATAATTGGTTTAACGGCATAATAATAAGGACGATCGTCATTTCTGTGATTGTCCAGAACACACATGTTATGATATTAGGGTCACGCAGAGTGAGATGAGATCGCTGTCCCTTTAAGAGAGAGAGAGGGGTGTGGCTTGTGTGTGTGTGTGTGTGTGTGTGTGTGTGTGTGTGTGGATGGTAGAGCGACACTGAGGGAGCGTGTGTATGTTTCTGGAAGTGAAACGAGGCAGCAGAAAAACAGAGGTCTGTATTTTGTGAAACAGAAGAACAGCTAAATAAATGCAACGGCCTCCCAAGAAGAGCTCGCCTCTCTCCAGTCATTTAAGCTAAAGTGGGTATTGAACCTGAAGCTTGTTGCTTCTGCCCTCCTCCACTACGGTCTGGGAGCCGACAGGAAAGTTCAACACACAGATGGCCAGTCCGCCCCTTTGTAGCATATTATTTCAATGAGAGATGAGCAGATCGCCACTGGGCTTTCAACTAAATACACAGCCACGCAAAAACTGCGGCATTTGTACAGCTCCGTATGGCTACTGTAGTTAGTTAAGTGTTTTCCTCTCCGTGGTGAAACGATCAGCACCACGGAGGAAAGCGGCAGAAAGTCACCTGGAGTTAAAGAGAGCGGGGCTGCGTGCATGGCTTCCTGCTGCGGGGAACGGGGAGACGCGCTCTGGCGGCGGCCTCGTTCAGGATCCGAAATACAATTTAAATATTTTTGCACAATTATTCCACTTATTCCTAGCGTGCCACTGGTTGGCACGCGTGCCAGGGGTTGCCGACCCCTGTGTAGCGAGTAAAACTCTAACACAGAAAATACCTCCCCAAAACGCCTCGTTGGAGATACGTCATTGTCCATTTGATTCTTCCGGGTACATCATGATGTCATGTCGTCCCCGGAACGAAATGGACCAATCCGTGGAGCCGTTACGTTACGTCCGCGGAGCCGTTACGCTAAGCCCCCGCTGATTGGTCCAAATTGACCAATCCACGGACTTCCTCACACACTCAGTGCAGGCAGCTCTGCTGATCTCTCCTCCCTGGCTGCAGGCTGATAACAGACAGTTGGGATCGCGGCGAGATTCTCTCTGCAGACCCATTCTCTCTACAGACCCATTCTCTCTGTAGACCCATTCTCTCTGCAGACCCATTCTCTCTGCAGACCCATTCTCTCTGCAGACCCATTCTCTCTGCAGACCCATTCTCTCTGCAAACCCATTCTCTCTGCAGACCCATTCTCTCTGCAAACCCATTCTCTCTGCAGACCCATTCTCTCTGCAAACCCATTCTCTCCGCAGACCCATTCTCCCTGCAGACCCATTCTCTCTGCAGACCCATTCTCTCTGCAGACCCATTCTCTGTGCAGACCCATTCTCACTGCAGACCCATTCTATATGCAGACCCATTCTCTCTGCAGACCCATTCTCTCTGCAAACCCATTCTCTCTGCAGACCCATTCTCCCTGCAGACCCATTCTCTCTGCAGACCCATTCTCTCTGCAGACCCATTCTCTCTGCAGACCCATTCTCTGTGCAGACCCATTCTCACTGCAGACCCATTCTATATGCAGACCCATTCTCTCTGCAGACCCATTCTCTCTGCAGACCCATTCTCTCTGCAGACTCATTCTCTCTGCAGACCCATTCTCTCTGCAGACCCATTCTCTCTGCAGACCCATTCTCTCTGCAGACCCATTCTCTGTGCAGACCCATTCTCACTGCAGACCCATTCTCTCTGCAGACCCATTCTCTCTGCAGACCCATTCTCTCTGCAGACAAATTCTCTCTGGAGACCCATTCTCACAGCGTTTATCAACCTTTTTCTTACTCAATATCAAGCCACACTTATTGTTTTTACTTCGGCTGTGACTTTGTGTGTGCTCAGGTTGAGTTTGGCTGCGTATCGCTAAACAAGGAAATCACACCTCCATGGAGCTCAGCGCGATCCACAACGTCCCGACCAATCGGAGCACACTGGGCTCACAGGGAGGGTGGGGCAAGAGCTGCAACGTGCCGTTTAGTGGAGAGAGTGAATACACATACTTTACAGAGATGCTGTTTGAGAAACCAATGTGAGTTTGGAAAATTGCACAGTATAAATCTATTCTAGTAGACCTCAACAATGGAATTATGATCAGTGGAAATGGCCATGACATGGGACCTTTAAGGACAATGTTGTGTAGAAGATAATGCTCTGAGTAGGCGTCCATGCATAGGAGCATCTAGACTGACAAAGACCTGTCATTAGGCGATGACTAGCTTCAGAATAATGTGCGTGTGTAAATGTTTTCACTTGAACTCATAAATCCTTACATGTTGCATCATTGACCCGGGCCGTGCCTTTAAGCCCTCTTTGCAGATGTTCCTGTTGAGTGTGAGTTCAAGGAAAGGAATCCTTATTTCAGGTCACAACAAAACATCCTTCATCCCATTGATACACCTCCTGGTATTGTTGTAAAATTACATTTCAAGAGCATTTAATTGTCTCTTAAAAGCTCCACACGTGCAGAGATCACAGGTGGAGGGCGGCAGTGGTTAAAAAGTCCTGTAGCTTTGTGAGAGACGGCCCTTAAAGAGTGGCTGTGGAGTGAGTGGTTTATAAGAAGAGCTTATCCAGCCATGTAAATATTCCTCTTGTGCTCTCCAGACATTTTGGGGGATGGGGGGGGGGAGTACAGAGTCCGCCTCATCTCTGCTAATGTCATCAGTCACCAGTAGGTTGGGAAACTCGCTCAGCACCAGGCGTTTTGAGCGGCTTTGTCTGAAAACCTTGAAAGCACAGCTGGCTTATTATACACAAACACTTGCATGTGGGTTTAAGTGCATGATATTCACACATACGCCTTGCCATTCATATATTTCAAGGCTGACACGTTTTGGGAGAAATGCTTAAGACCACTTCTCCTAACTTGCTGTTTACGAGACGAGACTAAGGTGTTAAGGGTGGACTATCGGACATTCAAAATGCAGGATATTTTCCCCCTATTGTCCGTCTTGTCTGTCTAAATGCTTCCCTGTCATTGGTTCAATTAGTAGGGATTCTGGGAATCTGCACACGTCACTCACATAATTACACAAGTAAACTGTTAAGAGAGTGAAATGTTGCTTTATGAATTTCAACACTTGACACTGTCACCTTGATTCCAATTTCAGATTCCTGTAATAACTATTTCACTTTTTTAAACTATTTTTCTTTTTGTATTGACTATTTACTTGCACTAGATAGTTCTGTTTATCTGTGTTATTGTGTTGCACTGTTGGAGAAGCCTGTGACCTAAGATTTTCATTGGCATAACTACACTGCTCGTATGGCAACATAAAGAACCTTGAACCTTGCCCAACTGAATTAGTTTAAAGAGAGAAAACATTTGGACTAAAGGTTGACTAACATGTAATGATTTTTCATCGACTAAAACTGGACTACAACGTTTTGAGTTGTCGTCGACTAAAACTAAAACTAGGAAGGATAAAAAGACTAATAACCATTTTCGTCTAAAGACTAAATCTAAAATAGCTGCCAAGATTAACACTGACTCTACCTGGCTTGAGGTAAAAATGATACTCCTCCGTCTACACTGCTTTTTATTTCATACATTAACCGAGGATAAAGGATTTCGTTGCTGACTTTGACCTCATGCTGCGGTTACAAATCTTCAGCTTAACGTTACAATATGTGACATTGTGGAGTAAAGACGGATGTTTAACCTTCTGGGCAGCGATTCTGGACTCAGTGTGTCCATTACTAACTGTTAGTGATAATGACAGGGATCTGCGGAAGAACAGCCACTGAGGTGAACGATGTAAACTGAGCTTTAAGTGTGTGTATGGGAAACCATGTGCTGTGGAAGAGACCCCATAAACTAGGGGATGATAACCTTTGGTACCACTTTTTATAGTAGTGTTGTATAAATTACATCTGTGTCTTGCTTTCTCTACTGAGTAATGAGACATTTTTCTATTCTTGTCTGAGAAGCTACACGTTTCTTTTAGTCTACTTCAAAACATACACTTACACAGAAAGTGTCAATTGAGTTTTTCTAAAGTGTATAATCATTGTTATTTAAAAACCGGATTCCTTTTGGTGTGTTTTTGGAAATTCAGAATTGTTTGGTTCAATGTGCACATTTTGGACATTTTCTTAATCATAGATAAATAAGTTCCCATATTTAGCACTCTGCCTTTGTCTTCAGTTCAAGATGATCGCACAAATACTTGAATCCTTAGACATCAAAAGAATATGGGAATATTACGGTCCAGCCCTGCACTGAAAAAACTGAAATGTTGACTTTAATTAAATGTAGTATGTCAACAGACTTTACGAGGTTAGTTGCCAACCCTTTCACCACGCAGAAGGAAGCTAACCTAGCATCGATGAGCTAGCTAACGTCAAAAGTTGTTTACATGTTGGTCTCTCACAAGCACAAGCCTGTTGACAATGAGTATGTGATACAGTTGGTGGTTGTAGTTTGGTAGAAAGAAAAATAGTTCCCACATGGGACAGCTCACAACAAACTTAATATTATTGCTAATGTGAAATCTGTTGACATGATACATTTATTTAAAGTCAACGGTTCAGTTTCTTCAGTGTAGTAAACTGCAACTTGAGTGGTTGGCGAAAGGTTTTCAAAAGCAAGGTGGTAGTTTACCTCAACGCTAATCTCATCTATCTCACCGGCAACAGAATAAATACTTTTGGCATATCGCATGTAGGCTCATAATGTACCCTTCAGACCCTTTTTACCCCCCTTCTTTGTCCAGATTGATCCTCTGTTCATCAGCTGTATGTAAGACAACACTTCTTTTAAGACAGGATAATTGCACTTCATTCCATTTGTTTTGATTTGAGATCAACACAAATGTTACTTGGCGTAATCTTGCACTTTTCCTGGACACAGTCCCGTCACCGCAATTTACGTTTTTTCTTTCCTCCTGCTCTAGCTTCAGTGTTTTGATCGGTGCTCCGAAAGCCAACACCAGCCAGCCGGACATCACTGAAGGAGGAGGCGTGTTCTCGTGCCCCTGGAGACACGATAACTGCAGCATGATCCACTTCGACAGGCAAGGTAGGGTGTCTTGTAAAATGTATTTTGACGAGTCTTCCTCTTCGTGGATACACATGTGATCTCTAAGCCACGTTAAAGGGGCCCTATTATGCTCATTTTCAGGTTTATATCAGTATGTAGTGTCTCTACTTTAAAGAGTCCTCTGCTGCTGATGTTCAGGTGTATATCAGTATGTAGTGTCTCTACTTTAAAGAGTCCTCTCCTGCTGATGTTCAGGTGTATATCAGTATCTAGTGTCTCTACTTTAAAGAGTCCTCTCCTGCTGATGTTCAGGTGTATATCAGTATGTAGTGTCTCTACTTTAAAGAGTCCTCTGCTGCTGATGTTCAGGTGTATATCAGTATGTAGTGTCTCTACTTTAAAGAGTCCTCTCCTGCTGATGTTCAGGTGTATATCAGTATGGAGTGTCTCTACTTTAAAGAGTCCTCTCCTGCTGATGTTCAGGTGTATATCAGTATGTAGTGTCTCTACTTTAAAGAGTCCTCTCCTGCTGATGTTCAGGTGTATATCAGTATGTAGTGTCTCTACTTTAAAGAGTCCTCTCCTGCTGATTTTCAGGTGTATATCAGTATGTAGTGTCTCTACTTTAAAGAGTCCTCTCCTGCTGATGCTCAAGTGTATATCAGTATGTAGTGTCTCTACTTGTCTCGATGCTTTAATGTTCAAAAAGCTCTTTATTTCTCTCATACTGCCTGTGCTGCAGCACCTCTTTTCACCCTCTGTCTGAAACCAGTGCCCAGTCTGCTCTGATTGGTTAGCTGGCCGGCTATATTCTGATTAGTCAACCGTAAGAGATGTCCCGCCCCTTAGCCTATCATGTGTTTGAGCGCTAGCCAATAGAAGCACGAGTGTTACATAGTAATGTCGTTGTGTTAAGTAAACAAAGGAGTCCAATAGAGGCATTTCAGGCGGGGATGAGTGTGTGGGATTTTGGATTTGAGCCTTTGCAGACCATTTACATGCACAAAGAACTATATAACACACTACAGAAAAGAGAACACCCTAAAAAGCAAAAATATGGCCCCTTCAATATTGCAAATCCAATGGAGAGAATTGTCCCTACATCATCACCATTATGAGGTTGTAAATCACATTGTTCAAGGACATGGAAGTAAAAATGTCACTTTCACCAACAGAGATGTTAAACTGTTTGAGACAGAAGCGAGTCGTTAACATCTGTCTCTAACCATCCATAAAAAGTGTCTGAGAGAAGCCAAAGGTAGCATCCTGGGTTAACTGTGACCCTGAGGTCAGAAGGGCAGATATTTACAGCGTCTAATCCATTGCTTCTGTTTTCGTTAGCTTTAATACCTGGCTTTCCACCCCCACCGCTAAGGTCTCCATTTTGGGACCTTGTCTGTATTTTGCAGTGTTTTCACACAGCTTTGATTTCCTGTTGGACTCGGGCCCAATGTTGTGAGCGTTCTTTAATTAGTGGAGAGTCATAATGGGGACAAAGACCCCAGAGGACCTGAACTGCCCCCTGAAAAATAATCACCCTCATCAGAAATACAGGAAGTGATAAGGACCACCGTTTGAGGATCACAGGGTCTAACTTATCGTACGTTGATATCAGACTGGGAGCCGCGGCTATGTAAACTCTGCGTACACAAATACACATCTACACACTGTTTACACATTTTCTGCCTCCGAAACATACCGAAAACACACACACACGCACACACACACACACACACACACACACACACACCGTTGGCCTTCGGAAGCAAGGCAGAGGTGGGAAGTAGTGGAGTACAAATACTTTGTTACTGTACTTACACTGAACAAAAATATAAACGCAACACTTTTGTGTTTGCTCCCATTTTTCATGAGATGAACTCAAAGATCTAAAACATTTTCTATAAACACAAAATAACCATTTCTCTCAAATATTGTTCACAAATCTGAAAGAATCTGTGATAGTGAGCACTTCTCCTTTGCCGAGATAATCCATCCCACCTCACAGGTGTGGCATATCACACATGTTGATTTTTATCCTTAAGTCATTACTAGGTAAGCTGCCCTTATATATCTCCAGACTTCTGTCCTTTTATACTTGCTTTTTTAATACCAGACGAGCAGCAAATGGGATGCTTTTAAATGTTCCTTTGATGCAGTCAGAGCTTGGTAAAGCTGCATTCTCCCACTATACTCCCTTTTTATGGAATACGCTGCAAGTAAAACTTTGTCTCGAGGCACTTCCTACTGTAAATGCTTTTAAAGGTATGCTACGATTAGCCCTTCATGAAACATGTAACTGTTTTACCTGATGCTATTTCTGATTGTGATTATGTTTCTTGTCACTGCACAAATGGCCTTCTGTATTTATATTTGAATTGTATGTTTTTTTTGTTTAATGCCCTTGTTTTATGTTGAAACTTGTTGTGTGCCGTGTTGGTCAGGACTCCCTGGAAGAAGAGATCTTGTATCTCAATGGGACATTCCTGGATAAATAAAGGATAAATAAATAAAAAATCAAGATGCTGATTAGACAGCATGATTATTGCACACGTGTGCCTTAGGCTGGCCACAATAAAAGGCCACTCTGAAACGAACAATATTTGAGAGAAATGGTTATTTTGTGTATATAGAACATGTTTTAGATCTTTGAGTTCATCTCATGAAAAATGGGAACAAAAACAAAAGTGTTGCGTTTATATTTTTGTTCAGTGTAAGTACATTTTTCTGGTATCAGTACTTTACTCCACTACTTATTTTTCTGACGGCTTTTTACTTTCTACTTCTTACATGTTGAACCCAAATACCTGTACTTTCTACTTCTTACATGTTGAACTCAAATACCTGTACTTTCTACTTCTTACATGTTGAACACAAATACCTGTACTTTCTACTTCTTACATGTTGAACTCAAATACCTGTACTTTCTACTTCTTACATGTTGAACCCAAATACCTGTACTTTCTACTTCTTACATGTTGAACACAAATACCTGTACTTTCTACTTCTTACATGTTGAACTCAAATACCTGTACTTTCTACTTCTTACATGTTGAACACAAATACCTGTACTTTCTATTTCTTACATGTTGAACTCAAATACCTGTACTTTCTACTTCTTACATGTTGAACTCAAATACCTGTACTTTCTACTTCTCTCATTTTCCAAACAGCTGGTTCCTTTAGTCTGAATGTGTGTTTGATGCGTGATCATTATTCTTTAGAGTCATTGTGTGCCTATTGATTTGAACACGATCCGTGTATCCATCATTTCCTGGTCTTCTCTAAAGAAGAGGGACCAATGGAAACGTTGTCATGTTGCCGTTGTTCAGCATGGAAACATTCATTAGCTAACAATGACATTATTGTTCTATTGATATAAAGGGAGGTCAGGTACTCTTTAAAACAGCTGCTAGTTATGGGTACTTTTTACTGAAGTACATTTCAAAGCCCATACATCTTTACTGTTACTTGAGTAAAGAAGTTTAGTCAGTACTTCTACCAGAGTATCTTTAAACATGAGTATCTGTACTTCTACTTGAGTAAAGGACGTGTGTACTTTGCCATTTCTGCACACACACATATTTACACCCACATGCTTATGCTTTTGGTTTCTTGCACTTCCCATTGCAGGCCTCAGGATTCACGGTGTGTTTCAGGGCACAGCCCAGACTTCATTAGCCAAACAGGCACTGAAACACAGCCAGAGGAGTTTAATGTCTCACAGCAGGCAAACATATCAGAGAATCGACCACAGTTAAGCTTACACATGCACTAACAGAAGTATGTAATTGTGATTTCGGGCGTCAGGTATTTCTTAAATGATTTTCAAGAATGCTGAATTGCAAAAAAACATTTTTGTGCTGAGCAGTAGGTGTGAGTAAATTCCTGCATGTAGAATAAATTAGGATCGACGAGGAAAACCCACACAAACGTTTAATGTTCAAGTCATGCTAACTATTGGTAGTAAAGTCATATAGCTTAGGGCAGGGGTCGGCAACCTGGCTTAGGGTATCCAGCAAAAGTGACCACAGAAGTCCCGCCTCTCAATTCATCTACTTTGACAATGGTGAATCCCAAAATGTTTCGCTTTTACCAATTAGCATCTCTTTTCACCCTCTGTCTGAAACCAGAGCCCAGTCTGCTCTGATTGGTTAGCTGGCCGGCTCTGTTGTTATTGGTCCACCGCTTAGAGATGTCCCGCCCCTTAGTCTATCACGTACAATGTGTTGGAGCGCTAACCAACAGTGTTACATAGTGTTTGTATCCTTTGCAGACCATGCTCACAAACCTAAAGAACACACTACAGGAAAGTGAAACCCCTAAAAAGCACTACAGGGCCCCTTTAAAGAGTCGGATCAGTCCCAAACGATCTGTGTTTCCCAGGCAGGGATTTGTTTTTACAGAGTGCCATTGGAAGTAAACTCAACGTGCCTCACCTATAAAGACATTTAGTGGACCAGGAATAGCAATCAAAGAAGAAATATTACCGTCTTACGTCTCCAAATGAATCAAAACTTGAGAAGGTTTAATGCTGCTGAGGCTGCAAAAGTACAACATTTACACACACCTAGATCACTCCTCCTTCCCCCTTTTTCATCACTGCTCATGGGCCTCTTCTTAAAACAGATCCTGACAATGAAGTACAGCCGGTTGGTTTACAGTAACAACAAGGTCCGAGTCCCTTTGAGCTTTTTGATGTCTGCCGAGCATGGAGGATGGATTAAGGCTGCAGAGCCCTGGAACAAGGCCATAAAATGTCCATGTAAAAAAGCCAAGAACATGTGGGGAACACTCTCAAATGAGGCCATGACAGCACGGAAATCAAACCCTGATGACAAGGGGATCTTTGACTTACTTAGAATAGCAAATCATGAAGTCACATTTTCCAAGAAGACAAGGTGTCTAAGTATTTACATGTCCTGTAGTTCAGGGGTCTCAAACTCAAGGCCCGGGGGCCAAATCCGGCCCACGACTTCATTTTATGTGGCCCCGAGCTGTGGCAAGAGCTTGCAGAGAATATAATAAGTTCATTATACGGTTACATGCCACTTTACAGAAGCAGGTTGCCCATAAACTACATGTCCCACAATGCATCTCGTTTTGTGACATGCGCACTGAAAAGACTTGCAATTATTTGCCCTGGACTTCTGCTTTCAGACGTAGTTCATTACTAAGTTATTATCCTATCCGAGAATAATCCAATTCAGAGGCAATAATGTAATATAATACATTATTTTATATTTATATTATATATTTATATAGTTGCAACCGGCCCTTTGAGTGCAACCTTTATGCGAATGTGGCCCGCATTGAGTTTGACACCCCTGCTGTAGATATTTTAATTTGATTTAATTGCTTTTTTACTGCACTTTTAGTGTACAGTTTTACTATCATGCTGTGTTTATTGTATTTTGTAACTCAAATAAAGTCTTATCTTAAATATGATCTTAAATGTGTGTTTTTTTCTCTTCTATTTTGTTCTAGGCGATCGATATTTTTACATAAACAACGTGAACACTCAGGTGGATTTCAAGTCCCATCAGTGGTTCGGAGCTACATTGCGTTCCCATGGCAACAGCATCCTGGTAAGAACTAGAAATTGAACTGTCGATGATTTTAAAAACATTTTTTATTCATCATGAACTATAACATATTGGGCAATGACATTGATTTTGCTGCACTTCTTTTTTGTACAGTTCTTGATAAAAAATAAACACAATTTCCATTAAAATACTACATTTTGACTTCAATGAGTTAGACCTTTACATAATGCCAATGTTTACATAGACTTATAATAAAAGATAATGTTCAACTTTCTAAATATAATACTCTTACCAAAACAATCCCAATATTCAAAATGTAAAATCCCAAAGTGTCCATAGTGGTGCAGAAGGTTACATTGAATTGTATTTTGGGGATGTTGTAATACGAACTCCATGTCCATATTGTCAGTTTCCATATAATGTTAAAAGGTTTGTAATAAACTTTCCATTAGCTTTTATACAGAGAGTTAGTGAACAGTAACAATAGCTATATTCATGTTATCCAATTTAGTTTGAATCACAGCAACACAAATCGGTCCCAGGCAACAAGATAGCATGTTAATTAATTAATTAAGAAGACATTGAAAATAGGAGGCAGTGTTGATCTTATATTGCAGGGTACACTAGTTGGTACCATAACCATATTTCAGATACTAACACAGTTTAAAGGTTGTCCCAGTTTATGGCATTTTGAAGCAATATGCTGCATTTTTATAAGGAGGAAGGGTGAGCACTAAACCATGAGTGTGGCAAATCAACTATATTACTGCACATGAAATGCAAAGCACAGCTGCTTAATGCGTAGTAAACATTTGAGACATTCCTCAGCTATTCCTAACAACCTGTTATCCCACAAACTGCATATGGCTCATATAATGTAACCCTGTGGCCATGAAAGTAGATTTCACACACATTCTCTCCTCCGTAACTTGCAGCTGCTTTCGTATTTCTACCAAGAAAATGAGCCCACCCTCCAATCCTTTATGTCCATCGAGTACCGTGTTACTAGTTTCCAAATGTCAAGGGCTCTCAAAGCTTAACCGATGTTCTGTGTGTAGTTACAGTGGATAAGCTTTGATTGCATAAGTGATGTTTTAGGGAGAAGGTCAGGATGTCACTGAGAGGTTTCTCTCTATATGTTTGCCAGGCTTGTGCTCCCCGGTACTACTGGAGAACCGAACATGACGAACCCTTCGCTGATGTCACAGGAACCTGCTACCTCTCTGTGGACAGTCTGAAAACCTTTGTTGAGTACGCACCGTGCCGAACAGGTGAGTTTCTGCAACCCTTCAGAGAGGGTATGGCCAACATCCGAGCAAGTGTAGTTTACCTTAGTCCAAAATTAGTATTCAGTGTTTCGTCGGTGTCTTTCCAGCTTGTAAATATCTTCTTTTAGCTCTGTTTTGGTCTTCAAGAAATTAGACGTGATGTAAAGAAAATGCAAAGTGAAATGGACAGGTCTGTGTTTGACTCAGATCTGAACACAAACAGATACGATAACAACCCTAACCCTTACCCAGAGGAAAGCATTCCTTGATGTCCTTTGCGAATATACGTCCATAAATTATCTTTAACATTTCATCTGCTCAGAGTAAAATGCTTTTGTGTGCTTGAACTAGAGGAGAATAACAAACACCTGTGTGAGTTTGTTGAGATAATGACCATCCTGGACAAAGTTAGGGAGGATGCCAAATGTAGCAGCCCTAACACTAGCTCTGCCAGATTAAGAAAGCCCCCTGTATTACTTAAGATTTTAAGTTTTTGGCAATTCCAAAGTAATCCAGTGATAGTTGTTAGTACCTGGGTGCATTGCAAACAGGTATTGCATTACATTACATTACATTGCATTTAGCTGACGCTTTTATCCAAAGTGACTTACAATAAGTGCATACGACCAGGAAGACACAACCCTGAAGAAAACAGAATCATATAAGTACATCAGGTATCATAGAGCCAAACATTTCAAGTGCTACTCAACTGGCTATAGATAAGCCAGTCCTTTATTAGTATATAAGTGCCTTGTTAGTAATTCTATCGCTCGAAGTGGAGTCGAAAGAGATGAGTTTTCAGTCTGCGCCGGAAGATGTGCAGGCTTTCTGCCGTCCTGATGTCAATGGGGAGCTCATTCCACCATTTTGGAGCCAGGATAGCAAACCCACGTGTTTCTGCTGATGGGAACTTGGGTCCCCCTCGCAGCGAGGGTGCAGCGAGTCGTTTGGTTGATGCAGAGCGGAGTGCACGCGCTGGAGTGTACAGTTTAACCATGTCTAATTGCTAAGCGCTTATTCAACATACTTGTACTTGTATGACTGTTAACAAATGTAGGCTAACAAAACGTTGGGTTGCAAAGCTAAGTGAGTCCATGGCAACATTTTACTAAATCCCAAGATTATCGCCAAAATCAAAGTAAGTAAATTAGAGGAGTTACTCTCTCTCGCATATACAGAGTACTAAGGTCGGGAATGTCCCAACCACACAGTTGTTATACTCCCAGAACACTGACACTATGAGTGGATAGAGAAGACCTGTGCACGTATAGAAGAAAAAACCTTAAAAGTTCGACTTCTATTCTCTTTTTAACTTGTTTTCTAGCATTTTTACAGTTTGTATAAATACGTTTGTTCTAAATATTCTGTATATCGCTACCTGTATATCGTATGAAAGTTGCTGTCTACAATTCAGGTCAACTCTTTAAACGTATTGACTAAACCAGATAGTTAAAACAGTCACGAGATAAAGTAAAAGCTACAAATCTGCCCTGAATGTTGTAGTTTGTTCAGTTGTCTTTCCGCTCTCAACACGGCAGGTTGTTTAGTTTTTCTGTGTGTGTCTATAAATGTGTATTAAATGTTATGTTAAGTGTCCCATGTTTGATGCTGTGCATTGCAGAAAGACATGGACCTGTTGGACAGGGCTTTTGTCAAGGTGGATTTAGTGCAGACTTCACCAAGGTAAGATAAACATGTGTTGGACTTTTTGCCCGTTCCCCCCATAATCCAACAAATAGCTAATCTGCTCTGATTGAAGTAAGCCGTGGAGATTCTGCTGTTTACATCAGATTTGCAGTTTGTTTGACACTCATGATGTAACTGATGTGTTTCAGGACGGGAGGGTTGTGCTCGGAGGACCAGGCAGTTTTTACTGGCAAGGTGAGCTCCAAAGAATGTGAAAGAGCATGGATTTTTCTTTCAAAGGATTCATAAAATCAATGCCTTTGTCTTTAAACAAGCTTTAGTTCAGGAGCAAGAGTTCAAAAGTCACATGTCTTATTTTAACCCCTGACCTTTAACTCTTTGTCAACCAATCATCCCACAGGCCAGCTGATCTCAGCCACCACAGAGGAGATTGTGAAGGCCTACTACCCTTCATACTTTCTACTGTCTGTCGTCGGACAGATTCAGACCCGACAGGCGCAGGGGAACTACGACGACAGTTACCTGGGTGAGGAAGTACACTTGAGTCAAATACATGTAAATGGTAAATGGAGTGAACTTATATAGCGCTTTATCCAGTCTTTGCGACCCCTCAAAGTGCTTAACATACTACATGTACTCATTCATCCTTTCACACCTCATTCATACAGAGCAGTACACTTGCTCTAGGAAGCAAGTAGGAAGTAGGAACTCACACACACACACACACACACACACACACACACACACACACACACACACACACACACACACACACACACACCGTTGGCCTTCGGGAGCAACTCAAGTTTAAGTAACTTGCCCAAGGATACATCGACAAGTTGACTGCATTGGCTGGGATCGAACCAATAACCTGCTGGTTGAAAGACGACCGCACGCCCTAGCAGCCACAGTTGCCCTCACATGTATTAATAACTACCTAACAGTAGTACGACTGACATTACAAACACTATTTATGCTTCTATTGTCGGACTGCTGGGGCCTCTGATTGGCTTAGTGATTCTCACACTCACTCCTCAAGTCTAAGCCTAACCAATCTAACTAACCAATGCAACAAGTAGCCAATAAGAGGGAAGGCAATCCTATCGCCATGTAGAATTTTTTTTTTGCTGTCACTCTGAATAACAAATAGCCTTGTACTTCAGTATTAAGCAGGCCAGTGTGTTTGAATGGTCCAAGGGGAAATGTTTCTGGCTAATGGTGTTTTAGAATATTGGATAGTTTTCTTTTAGTGCTGCTGTACATTTTAACACCTGCCAGCAGCAAGAACTTGAGTAGAATGACATTTGAGGTTGCGATATTCATGGTTCCCAAAGGTTAATATTGGTGGTGTTAGAAACCCTCTGACCTTTTGTCTAACACCACCATGAGGTCAACATTTTGACCAGGAACTTGGTAAGTCAAGGAAAAAACCATCACCTTAAGTTTTTCATTTCAGACTGCAGGAAATTAGAACCTCTTGTGAAATTAAATCGAACTGAATATCCTTCTAAAGTTCTCTTGTCACATTCATACTCCGTAGGGGGTCAAACTCAAATACACAGGGGGCCAAAATAAAAAAATGGGTACTAGTCGAGGGCCGGACTGGTTCAATGTTTATTGCAGAACTTATTGAAATGAACTTATTGCACATATTAAACCTGGAACTAACAAAGCTTAAGTTATTGCCTATAAAAACAACATTAAATAATCAGTTGCAGTCATTTCTTATGGCTCTATCTGCAACTTCTCCAGAGTCATTTCTTATGGCTCTATCTGCAGCTTTTCCAGAGTCATTTCTTATGATCACATTTCTCCACAGGCCAGCAACAGCTTCAACAAAACTATTTCCCTCAAAGAGAAACCAAACATGCCGTGCTGTCTCAAGAAAGAAAGTGCAGAAGGAAACATCCATTAAACTCAGTGTGCTGCTCTGTGATGCTAGCTCAGATACTTGGCATCTCATCTTGGGTGCAAGGTCATCAATGTTTGGGCTCAGGCTCTGAGCGGAGGAGACCCTCAGGATGGAGTGAAGGTGCAATATACCGGGCGGGCCAGATCTAATAGGAATTAGAAATTATCCTGCGGGCCGAAATTAAATCCACCAAGGGCCTGATTTGGCCCCCGGGCCTTGAGTTTGACACATGTGCTCTAGAGGAAGAAGTCTTTCCACCAACCTTGTGGCAAATTGTCAACTTTGTACTTGGAAAAACTCGAAAACAGCAGTTGGACTTTCTTCACCTTTCCTCTTGTTTTGCAATCAAGCCAACAATATCAGTGAAAGCGTGACTCATGACCTGCAGATACTGTAATGGGAAGATCACCATTACATAGACTGAGCACAATACTACTCCCAAGGGGATATACAGTAAGCTTCTGATTACTTCAACTTGATGACCTTTTTTTTTAGAGTCAAAAAGTCAACTTTATTGTCAATCTCAAAATATGTCAAAACTCAGACATTAAAATGCAAGAAGACTCAATAATATACAATAAAAACACAAAATAACCGTTTACTTCAAGTAAGCAAGGATATATATAAAGAAGAAGTACATAGTGCGAAAGGGAGTGCAAATTGGTCCATAGCAGCGTAGAAGTGACTGTGACTGGTGCTGGCCTCAGGACACACATTTTGCCGTCATTAACTTCTTCCAAATGTTCAAACTGTGGGGCCTGGAGTTTAAGGGCCACCGTTTAGGGGAATGCTGTCGGGTTTCTGATCGTTCCCCAACCCCCTTCCAGATGGCTGAGGAATATTTATGGTTTATATATAGTTTTATAGTTTTTGGTCGTGTGAGTACCCCATTGATTTAGCATTGCACTCCAATAAAATAGTGCCTATTGAGGGAAACCTTTTCTCAACATATCAGCCTTAGCATTTAGTTATTCTCTTTTTATATAAATGCTAGGGTCATTTTCTATCAAGTTTGCTTCAGTTATAATAGTATTACTGACACCATTTCCAATTAGATTCGTTTTTTGCTGTTCTCTTTATTCAGCACAAAGGAAAGCGGTCTCACTCATCAATAAGGAGTTCTTGATAAGGATGGAAAGACCAGTTTAAAAAGTGACCAAACCAACAATCCACAGCTACGTTGCTTGTAGAATAGAAGTAGCGCTTAAGCATGCTAGCTGCTTACGAGACAATTTGTGGTTTATACGATGAAACATTCCTCTAACAGCAACCTCATGTCACATTGTTAGCTTTGTAATCGGAAAATTGAAGAAAGCCAATACGCGTCTGTCTAAAAAGTGGCCAGAAAAACATCCAGAGCTACTTTTGCTAGTTCCCTTTTGGATAATATAATGCAACTCAATCGCTGGAAGTTTAGGATTTAGAGTAAGAAAGAAGTGAGCGTTGCCAGATGTCTGTATCAGGCGCCTTTCTGCTCGAAGCTAGCAGCTCTTTGCTACATTAGCCGCTACTAGCTTAGACGCGCTAATATCTGACTGAACTGTTAGCAGTGTGTTGCATTTTCTGGAAAGCCACCAGGTTTTGCAAAGCATGAAGTCAATTGTAAATTAAGTACACATAGACATTGTAAGATGTCCAAATTTAAATATCACTTATTTAAAACTGTCGGTTGATGTAAACAAATGATGCTACATGCGCTACATGACGGACAACAACAATGTGTGAAGGCTATTTATTTTACTAGTAACCAGAAAGACTAAAACCTCTATCTCTAGCTGGGAGATGTGTGTCTATGGGGATATTGCAACGTACCATAATTATAAACAAGCAAAGACCTGTCATGATTTACCTTTTGGTGATTCAAATGTAAATTGGCTATCGTTCTTTAGCTAAGTGGGTGTAAGTGGGTGTAATCTGTGCTGCTGGGTTAGCTCGCTGAAGCTAGCTTTAAGGCTTATTTAAAAAAGAGCAATTAGTTCGCTAATCTCCATCCATCCATCCATCTTCTTCCGCTTATCCGTGGTCGGGTCTCGGGGGTAGCAGTTCCAGCAGAGAGCCCCAAACTTCCTTTTCCCTGGCGACATCAACCAGCTCTGACTGGGGGATCCCAAGGCGCTCCCAGGCCAGCGAAGAGATATAATCCCTCCACCTGGTCCTAGGTCTACCCCTTGGTCTCTTCCCAGCTGGACGTGCCTGGAACACCTCCCTAGGGAGGCGCCCAGGTGGCATCCTAACTAGGTGCCCGAACCACCTCAACTGGCTCCTTTCGACGCGAAGGAGGAGCGGCTCAACTCCGAGTCCCTCCCGGATGACCGAACTTCTCACCTTATCCCTAAGGGAGACGCCAGCCACCCTGCGGAGAAAACCCATCTCGGCCGCTTGTTCGCTAATCTAACATCATTAAAAAAAAATATACTATAGCTACGTGTTGTTAAAACTTCTTATAACCCACACACTAAAACAGTTGATGTGTTATGAAACCTTTTTAATGTTATTCACCACTCCCAACCACAGCTGTTTGCTCTCATTCTCACTGTCTCTAATCTTTGTTCCTCCTACAGGTTACTCTGTGGCTGGTGGCGAGTTCAGTGGGGATGATGAGGAAGGTGAGGGTCATGTTTACAGTACAGAGAGACAACATGCATGGCTGACTACAGGGTCAAACTCTGTCTAATGTCTAACTGCTCAGCCTTGACACACGTGATTGAGTGGAAAAGGAGTATTAAGTCTTTCCAGAAGCAGTAACAATTAGAGGGGAATACAATACAAACAAACCTCATGAAGTGTCTTTGTTCATTGCACTCGAAACAATGCAAAAATGTGAAACAAATAAGTTTAATCTGAGATACTAAAACACCTGATATCTCACTGCATTGCTACTTGTGAAGTCATTGTGTCTTATAGCAAGTGTAAAGAGATATACTGACTAGATATTAGACAAATATACTTGGCAAATATAGTGTGGTCACACCTTTTCTTGTCATCAGTGTTGTTTTGAAATCTCCTAACCTTTGCTTTCCTTGATGCAGATTTCATCACAGGAGTTCCTAAAGGACTCATGCTCTATGGTGTAGTAAGGAATCTCGATATTTAACAGAAAAAAACCACATTTAAAAGTATAAACATGCAGTATACCTTAATAATCGATGTTTTCCGTCGCACTAGGTGTCCATATTGAATGGAAAGGACCTGAAGTCTCTGCTCAACTTGACAGGAGAGCAGGTATGTGCACATGTGGCACTGTAATATAGCCCCATTTTCTTATGTGGGTACACGTTTAAATTGGCTGGAGAAGGAATTTGCCCTGTGGAGAGGGTCAGAGTTTGAGCTTACAGTATGCAGCTCAAGGTTCCTAAAAAGCTGTAACCCAAACCCAGAAACAGCCGAGCAGACTAGTGTTCATGTTGTCACTGCATTGATTGAGCATGTGCTTTTTAAATCAGGAAGTCCTGTAGTCAGGGTTCTTACGGTCATTAAAAACCTGGAAAATTCAAAATACTAATTGCAGGCCCTGAAAAGTTATGGAAAACAATATTTTTCCCAAAGTTTTGGAAAAGTCATGGAAATGTATATTTGATCTAATTGCCGAAATATTAATACTTTAATGATAATAAATACTGTATCGTATAGTAATGAAACGTAAAATGGCATTTAACTGACGAGGTGTTTTGCTGGTGAGAGATTTTAGTTGCTTTAACGTGTAGAAGCTATAGCCTAATATTTGATTTGTTTTAGATAGGCACAACATGTTTCATATGCAGACCTTATTTTCCTGTTCCATGTTAAAATAAACCATTTTCAGTGATACCGCTGAGAAAGAGTAATGTTATTGGTCATGGAAAATTAGGTAAAGGTCCTGGAGAAGTCATGGAAAAGTCATTGGTGAAAAAGTGTATGAACCCTGTGTAGTGTGGTTGAGTCACTCGCTGAGCTGTTAGTCACAGTTCTTAAAATATAACCAGAAGATGTGTTATTTTAAAAAACAAAATGTCCCTTACTCCTACACTGTAACACTGTTTCTAAAGTTCAGCTGAAACTAGGCTTTCTCGATTGAAAGGAGAGAGGCACGTATTGAAAACGTTTATTTCCTTGTTCCAAAGAGTGGGCATGAAACTAATTTGCTTCATCTCCGCAAAGGATTTATTGGCTAAGTTTAGGTTACAATTGTTTCCTTTATATATGTATCGTAATATACCATCTTTTATTTCTCAGGCAAGTGCGTTTCAAGTTTTTTTTTTAAATCCACTCATATTTTCAATTGCAAATGCACATAGCAACTGATGGATGGAAACTGTACTTCCTTACTGGCGAACACATACAGTGGGAACTTGGCACTAAAGAGGCTGTATTTTTCAAAGCTACCCTCATGGTTTGTCTGACTCAGACTACTGTAACTGTGGTTGCAGAATAAATGAAACCTTTGATCAACTTTGGAATTTCTTCTTGCGTAGAACTGAAATGAAGTCGCTTTGGGAACTGTTTTGGCGTCGAAAGGAGGAACGATTACGCAAAACAAAACTGAAAAACATGCAAAACTCTCTGGACATGCTAACCATGAGGAAAACTGATTTACTGGTGACTTTATTGTGTAATTTAACACAGTAAGAAGATAGAGAATGTGACCCCAGACACATGAGAAAGTGTGTTTGTGTGCGCTAGTATTACTATCATTGTGGGGACCTACATCTGTTTACACAGTCACGTGTGGGGACTCGCCTCCCTTATGGGGACAAAATGGAGGTCCCCATGAGGGGTATCATTAATTTTAGGGTGAAGACTTGGTTAGGTTTAGGTTTAGGATTAGGGTTAGGCATGTGTTGGTTATGGTTAAGGGTAAGGGTTAGGGTTAGGCATGTGTTGGTTATGGTTAAGGGTAAGGGTTAGGGTAAGGTTAGGGTTAGGGTTAGGCATGTGTTGGTTAAGAGTTAGGGTTAGGCATGTGTTGGTTATGTTTAAGGTTAGGATAAGTCTCCAGGAAATGCATCTAAGTCAATGTAATGTCCCCTGAAGTGATGTATACATGGTATGTGTGTGTGTGTGTGTGTGTGTGTGTGTGTGTGTGTTCAGTGTGGGAGGTCATCAGCTCAGAGGTGTCAGTCTCAAAGCGCTGAGTAAACTGTTAAGTCATAGCGAGAGTTCAGAGGTAAACTAATGGACTCTCTGCTCTCTGTGTAGTCAGCTGCAAAAAACACCCCAGAGGGTCTTTGTGAAAGAGGCCCCTGTTGTTTGGTGAATGAAACCTTAAATCTTGTATTTTTTTTAAGCCAGTAAACAATATTTCTTATCTACAGCCAAGTATCATTGGCCTACAAAAACAATTTGTGTTTCCAAATCACAGAACAATGTGTCATGCCTCAGGGACCATGCTGTTTTTACCAAAGTAGTTTTTCACTTGAGATCTCTCGAGGTATCTGACATTGTTGTTAAAGAAGTCGGACTGTTCTGGTTGTATTGGCTTGGGGGTTTGATCGCTTATGATTTTCAATGAGGAGTATCTTGATTTTAAGTATTGAATTTGTTCTTTGTTAAAATGCATGTCAATTTAATCACATTATACATTCATTTATTTTATGCTTTCTCTATTTTGTTCCCCCTCAGTACCACCAAATCATAGCCTTAGGATCGCCAGTTTCAAACTACCGCAAGATAATGTTAAATGCAAGACTCGCTGGACCCTCTCAATGGCATCCAAACAGCAGAAAGTCTTTGGAGAGCGTAGTTTTGGGGGCTTGCCATTTTGAGAACTTGAGTTAAGCGATACAAAAGTTGTGGTTGCAGTTTGACGTTAGCTTGGCTTTATCGGCGCAGGATGGTTTTGTGCAGGTCTAGCTTTTGTGACAATCCTCGCTGATACTGGTCTGCAGAGTTTCAACTTATTTTATGCAACTTACTTGGAACCCCAACCGAGATGGTTCCTAAAAAGCACATCAACAACGTCTGGAAATATATATATTAAAAAAAAGAAGAAATGCAGCATTAGTTTAAAAAAAGCATTTCTTGAGGTAACAGGTGATTTATTCCTTGAGTCCTTTAGAGAAAACTACTATAAGTGGCCATAAGATATATTTTTATAATACTAAAACAAAATAACAAAAATGCGGAAGGGGTAATGGACACACATAGTTTTGTATCTGTATCTGCATCTACCTTTGTTCACCATATCAACCTAAAGGTGATAATATGTCAATGTTGGGCTTAACCACTATTTACTACGGAAATATAAGTTACTTCCTTAATATATTTCATGTTATTTCTAGGCTCCCTGATATCACTTCAGCTCAGGTAAACAATCCCTGTGGTTCAGCTCTGCAGGAGGCGGAGATCATATTATTAAGAGTGTAAATCTATCTGGCAAAGCTTCTTACAGCAATGAATCTGAGCTTTGTCCAGATCATTAGTTTGATTTATGTGGATACGAGCTGTTCTGCATGTGTGCTACAGGAAGACAACCCTGATATTTTGTCTCATTTTTCACAAGGGTCTCCAATCTCTGTGTACATATCACTTTGAAACAATACTCGCTAATAACCTGACCCTAATTTATCATATATGTATGAAAAGTAACCGGAAAAACCCAAGGCTCATGTGTATTACTCCGAGTGAGTTTTAAAGGGGTTTGAGTTCCTGATCCCAGGACCCCCTACCTCTTACAGAAGCTCGAACACTGAGCGACATGAAAAGGGAGAGAAGAGGAGACCCCAGGGGATTTTGGGATTTTGGGATTTTGGGATTGAGAGATTGAAGAGGAAAGCTTCTGGTGAAGGAGAGTACAAAAGAGGAAAAAAGGGCATGGAGAAAGAAAATGAAAGAAAAAGAAAGGGATCTGTGCACCGTGGTGTGATTACAGGCTAACTTGGTCTTGTTTGTAATGCGTTCCAGATGGGGTCTTACTTCGGATACGCAGTGGCAGCGACCGACATCAACAACGACGGGTGAGTGGATGGCTCATTTATACTGGAGAAAAAATTAACAACATTTTAAAGGTCACCTATTATGCAAAATCCACTTTTTCATGTCTTTTCTACATCAACATGTGTCCCCTCAAAACGTTTTGTGAAGCCGCCATTTTATTATCCTTGCATTAGCATTATTAGCATTAGCATTAGCCCAGCACACAAACGCAGAGAGACTAACTTATGGCAACACAAAATAAAACATGGGAGCGGTGGAGAAGAGGAGGTGTCGGCGTTCTGGCGATTTACTCGGAAGGCTTCCCCAACTCCGGGGACTTCCGGCCGGGGACTCCGGGCGGCAGTATACGCCGTGAAGTGGTTTGTAGCCTGCCAGTAAACCCAAAGCAGAAGAAGAAGAAGTGACGTCAGCAGCTTCATTTGCATAATCCTTCCCTCAGGGACTTATTCCGGTGTGAACGCGATCTGTACTTAGTTCATGAGAACTAAAGAGTTCTGATGAACTAAGTTCTGGGGCCTCATTTATAAAGGGATATACGCTCCAAAAATTGCGTACTACCAGTTTCTACGCAATGTTTGCGATTTATAAAATACTAACTTGACGGGAAAACGTGCGGTCCTCCACGCAAACTCTAACCCATGCATACGCACTAAGCACAAACACGGGAGAGACGAGAAACTGCGACACCGCGTTGGCAGAAGGAAGAATGGAGAGAAATATGTGGAAATAATACCATAAACAAAATGTTACCTCTCATTTATCATATATGAAGAATTCATTTTCAAACATTGATTAAAGCCAATCTTAAAATGATTTAACAAACGCCTGTTTGCGACTCCTCAGTGCACACAAAAACACTTGGAGAAATAAATAAATACGGATATGTTATTTAATACTTAATTATTACTTAATTATTTAATTCTACTACGTAAGCAACCTTCCCACGTGAATCCTACGCACGGCGTTATAAATGAGGCCCCTGATGAACTAAGTACGGCAAAGTACTTGGTGTGAAAGCGCCTATTGAGTTCTTTGTAACCAAATGTCTCTCAGAGGGGCGTGGGGGAGGGGCTCCTTATTTTCATCTAAAGTAACAGACAGAGAATCAGCACTTTGGAAACAGGGCTGAACCAGGGGATTATGGGATGCTGCAAAGATCTGTTTGGTGTTTCAGCCAATCAGAGACAGGCTCTGTGTATATCTGAGCCCTGTGATATATTGATGAAACACAGTATAATAGGGGACCTTTAAAATCCTACTTTGAATTTGTGTTAGCTGTATTTTGTCCCTTCATCGTGTTTATCTGACAGACAGTCTACAGATGTATATCTTTCACTTTTTAGTTCTGTTTTCTTTACTATTTTGAGATCAAACTAAGACGAACCTTTATGTGGCTAGGGTGACGGTGGGACAGACGATGGTAAAAACTGTCGAAATAGAGATCAAAATGGGGGAAATAAGTGTAAGGGCAAAGATGAGGTCACTGAAACTGAAGCAAAGGTTTCCCATGCTCAGTCACCTGTCACTCAATGTGTCATGAACGTTTCTGAAAATACCCTCAGTTTCCTCTCAGTGTAAAGTTCTGCTTTTGTTGATTTCACTTCCCCAAAATCACTATTCACTATTCTATATCATCAGTCAGGACTTATTCTTAGTGTGTTTTAAAGTACGCTAACTTGCACACTTGTTTTGGAAGCGAGTGAAATAGAAAAAACAGCTTCTTTTAATACTTTTTAAATTATTTCAGAATGCAGAGCAGCTGCACATTCAACTCAAGCTAGCCAAAGCTTTAGCTAGCTTTGTTTTAGCCACCAACGGCATTGCTGTAAAACCACATATTACATACTTAGTCAATATCAGGGTGTCCGCAGGGTCTTCAAAAGTATTACAAGTTGATGAATCAATTTAGCGAAAAGGCTATTAAAAAGTATTAAACGGCATTTTCCAAGGTATTACATTTTGTAGCTTGTTTTCAATAAGTATATAAATGGTCCAGAGAGGTTGTGTTCTACAGTCTGCCTGAATGTAGTCATGGCGTAGGTGTGTAGTGTGATTCTGTGTAGTTTATTGATGGCATCCCGTTGGATCTGACGTCATCTGAACAGGACAGCGCACGCTCACTGCTTGATAGCGCGAAGGTCCGTTTACGCCGGTTGCTAAGCAACATCGTTATGGGGAAATGCAAGTCTGCGTCCAAACGGTTGGAAGATAAGGAGGAAGGACACTCAATACTGTATATAGTCAATGTGAGGTAAAGTGTGTCGCCAAAGGTAACCGGTTAGAACTCCAAGTGGCGATGAGCTCTAAAAATGTACGGAAAGGGTCTTAAAAAAGGTCTTAAAAGGTTTTACATTTGACTTCAGGATTCCTGCTTATACCCTGAGTAAGTAAAAAGGTCAAAGCAGGATCTTGTAGTAATTTTAACTGTTGCCAGTTTGGATATCTGCCAAAGTCTTAATCTCTCTTCCCTTTGTCTTCCCAGTTTGGATGACCTGATAGTGGGCGCTCCGATGTTCATGCGTCGAGGGGCCGATGGTCGTCTGGAGGAGCTGGGGAAGGTGTATGTTTACCTGCAGAGAGGCCCTCTGATGCTGGAGCCGAGCCATCTGATTGGTCGACAGGCCTTCAGCCGCTTTGGCACCTCGCTGGCTCCGCTGGGGGATCTCAACCAGGACGGATTCAACGGTAGGTCTGCTACATATGGAGAAGCGAATCACCATAAACCCAAAATAATATTATATAATAAAACAGATAAGAAGTACTTTATTGATCCCAAGTTGGTGAAATGTTTGTGTTGTAGCAGCATAAAAAGACATGGCATTGTGCAATAAAAGTAAAAGACTAGACCCACTGAGCCACAGCCTCCTCCTGATGAGGCTAAACTAACGGTTAATCGCTGGCTGAAACAGTTTAGCCAAAACTTCCTCGGTTCGATAAGCGACCTGAGAATGCAGTCGTAGTTGAGAGATCACTAGATTTTTAGTAGCTAGCTTATAAAAAGCTTAATTGTCAGCATACAACTAAAATGGAGATGTGTGTGTGAGATATACCGTGTAAATACAGTTTGAGAAAACATGAGATTCTGAATATCGTGCGTTGATGTTATTTCCAACAGACATGGCCATCGGCTGTCCCTATGGAGGGGACGACCAGCAGGGATTGGTTCTCATTTATAATGGCTTTGCTGAAGGACTGATAGACACGCCCACTCAGACTCTCTCCGGCCAATGGGCTTCCAGCTCTTTCCCAGCAAGTTTTGGCTTTTCCCTGCGAGGCAACAGCGACCTCGATCAAAACGGCTATCCAGGTACTGCCGAAATCAATGATTTATGCAATGGGTTCAAGTGGGGTTGAATTAGGTACTTAACTTATCCATATTCAGTGTGTTGCCTACAGGCGGTTGGCACGGCTCCATCAGTCCGCATGGGAGCAGCAGCAAAACAGATTCAAGCCACTTCAAAAAAATCAATATCAGTTTAGGTATTTTTCATTTAATCGTTTATTTGAACCGGCAATGCTCATTAATGAACATTTTAAATAAAATAATGCTTTGAAATGTAAATGAGCCGGATTTTAGTTTGAGCTCATTTCCATCCGTAGTCCCGTCACATACAACACAAGTATAGGCTATAGTTAGATTATTTTTAACACCCAACCTCGCTGTCAGAGAGCCTTTTACTACAGGGACATCTTTGCCCTCACCAAAGCTACCAAAGCTTCTTTAAAGAAATCAAGAATTGACCTAACAGAACCCAGAAACTGCTCGATAAAGGTATCATGTTCCCGTCACAAATGGCTGTCTAACTTCAAGGTAAAAAAGGTAAAAAAAACGAATTATATTTCACACTTAAACTTAGTATGATTTTGGGAGGTGGGCCTTTCTTTACTACTCCTATCCTGGTACTATTTCTGCAAATGTAATACACTGAATGTGGATCATTACCCCCACTAAACTAAGCTCTCTCCGTCTGCTCTAATATCTTCATGCAACGTTCCCTTCTTGTAGATCTGATAGTTGGTGCTTTTGGGGCGGATAAAGCAGTTTTATACAGGTATGTGAACACAACTTGTAGCATAGTTACAACAGTATCTACGCTTCTTTTCACTCTAATGCCTTCATTCTCTGTCTCTTCATCAGAGCTCGACCGATAGTGAGCGCCAGTGCTTCTCTCACGGTGCAGCCGACCATGTTTAACCACGAGGAGAAGACTTGTGAGCTGATCACAGGAACTGAAACCACCACCGTGTCATGGTATGGACGTCAACTATTTTCCTTATTTTCCATTTGAATCATTTTTTAAAACAACATACAGTTTCAATGACAAAAAAAAACCTCCCCCCAAACAGAATAAGACAAGATTAATAGTACAAACACATTTTAAAATGATAGACAAACAGATAAGGTCGAGATAAATGTTAGTCATGGTTGACTTAAATCTGTGTTCTAATTCAGTTTAAAATAAAAATGAAGAATGAGTTAGGGAAGAGTAGACAGTTTCAAACTTTCCATGTATGTCAAAAATGGTTGCCATGTCCTATAAAATGTACAAGTGGAGCTTTCCATTTGAATCTTAACTTAACGATTACACACCGTTTGATCCAGCGCACAGTATTTCTTTCATGATTTAAGAAAGATCTTGAGAGGTTTAAGAGCTCCTCGACAATAACAGAGCATGGGAAGTCTTACCAATGTTCTGAAACACACGTCTTTGTTCAGCTTCAGCTTTCCAAACTTTTCCTCACCAGAATGTCAAATGACTAATGCCAGTTTCCTGTTTGAGCCGCTCCGAACTACACACTCAGTATTCTTAGACCCAGTGAGAGAAAAGGGGAACATTTTAGCCTGCTTTCGATCCCAATGAAGCTCTTTCCGTGAATTCAGTTTAACCGTTGCGCTTACCGGAACATTTTTAGACTGACGTAAGAGGCATTTACCAAACCACCTAACATGTTGCCCTTTAGGTTAATACCAGTACGTCTGGTGTTTATTGGTGTTTTTGCTGCTGTGGTAACAAAAAGGGGATGAAAGGAGCGGAGAGGAGGAAGTAGAAGAAAGGTGGAGTAGTCGTATGGAAAGATGAAATGGTGGAGAGGGTGGTTATTATTAACGAAAAGGGATTTCACTTTCCTCAAAATGTTTTCTGTTTGTGAACGTTTACAAGATTCCAGGCATTGATTACTTTAAGGATTTCTAACTAAGAGATGTAACCATTAAGATGTATAGCCTGTTTTATATGGTTACACCCTTGGTAACAGCAACATTAGTGCTAGGAGTTTTGTAAACAACAGCAGGAAGTACTGTAGTCGTTGGTTACGTTGAGGAGTCTTGATCCAGCAGATCGCTGTACTGATAATGACTGGTTTTATTTGACTGTACATACTGTAGTCCCTTGTTTAGAGCGTCCTTCGCAACGGTGTGCTCTCCTTAGCAACGGTGTGCTCTCCTAGCAACGGTGTGATCTCCTTAGCAACGGTGTGCTCTCCTAGCAACGGTGTGATCTCCTTAGCAACGGTGTGCTCTCCTTGGCAACGGTGTGCTCTCCTAGCAACGGTGTGCTCTCCTAGCAACGGTGTGCTCTCCTTAGCAACAGTGTGCTCTCCTAGCAACGGTGTGCTCTCCTAGCAACGTTCTCCTAGCAAAAAATAGCAGACCTCTGGAATGTCGAAATTGACCAATCAGAATCGAGTATTCGACTCTAATAATCAATCTGACAAATGAATTATTACTCTTGAGCCATGCAGTAGTAAATAATGTCAATAACTACGACCGAGTGACCTCCAAAACTGTTTGTAATCAATGTGATTTAGTGACAAAATGGGAATATTTCAAACAGATTTAACAGATTTTTTAAGAAATGTAAAATGTCTTAATTGAAAACCTGTGAGTAACTTCTCCATAGAGAGGTAATTACTGTCTGTAAATACACTGAATGGCAATTCCAGAAAAACCTTTGTGCATAAATACTATTGAACATGGGGTCTGATTTCATGAAAAGAAATGGATATACAGAAGTTCCTCAAATCAGTGTAAACACATCTGTCTGAGATTAGTGTTGAAGTTTTTGTTCTTCATATTTCTGTCTGTGTTCAACCTCCAGTGTCAGCATCGGTTTCTGCCTGCTGGCTAATGGGAAGCACCTCCCCTCTCATCTAGGTGAGACACACACACACACACACACACACACACACACACACACACACACACACACACACACACACACACACACACACACACACACACACACACACACACACACACACACACACACACACATGGTCCCTATTACCTTGCTTTCCTTGTGCAGCCACAAGTATGCTGGACTTCTCTGTGGTCAATTTGCCAGTTAGGATCAAGATAAAAGAACAGTCCTGTAAACAGAGGGTAACTTGGTGGGCTGCAGCAGTTTAGAAAAGTGTGTGTGTGTTTACTTAAAGTGCACCGGTGTGTGTTGTCTGTGTTGTCTGTGTAGTTGTTGTCACGTGGGCTGCAACAATGCACTCATTCTGTGAACAGCACATAAAGGTGGTTTATAGAACGTTTACCACTTCAGATGTGTGTGCCTTTGCATATATAATAATAATAAATCAAATAAGCAGACATCCTTGGTAATAACATTGCACCCATTGGCAGCCAGTATTGACAATAGTAAAATGCCAAAAGAGTATATACTGTTCCGCAAATATGTGTGTGCCTCTGCATAAGCATGTGTTTAATGTATAATATATTGTATGCGTATAAACAGCCATATAGATCTACAGTGCACGTTCACTACATTCTTACCTTGCGTGTTTTTATATGCGTGTATCCCCAAGGCTTTGTGGTGGAGGTCCAGCTGGACAGCGTGAAGCTGAGCCAGAAGGAGTCCATCAGGAGGACTTTGTTCCTGGACAGCCAGCAGCCCTTTCTGCTGAAGACCCTCAGCCTGGAGAACGGAGAGCGCTCGTGCCATGAGACCAGGATCTACCTGCGGGTCAGTCACAGAGCAGCTTCTCAGGGATATAACTTGTGTTTTTGTAGTACCTTAGAGAACTTCAGATCTGTTCTCGCTAAAGTGAGATTTTTAAATATATTTTAAGTTTTCGCTTAAACCTCAAACACAATTTTTGAAAAAGGTTTTCCTCACAATATGGCGCCCCTCCCCCAGCTTCTTTTGACATGTTGTTAAACCTACTTCAGTATGCACACAGACAAATAGCTGCCTCTCAGGGATATGTAATGTCTTTTGTTGCACCTTAGAGAATTTCAGATGTTTTCTTCGCTTAAAATATATTTTTTTGTTTTCCACTTCAACCTAAAAGAAATGGTAAAGAATGTTATCTGAAGAATTCTGAGGTTTTCCCCACAATATTAACCAGCTTCTTTTGACATGTTTTAAACCTACTATAGAGTGGTGCAGGAATGAGTTTAGAATGAGTTCACATTTTAGTCTCCAAGTCTAACATTAGAAGCCTAAGAAAAGGTCTGTGTCTAACACAAGCTGAAGAGATTCTTTGTTTAAAATATGTCAGTATATACTCCTTCTTACATGCATGTCCGAAGCTTCTATGTGTCTTTAAAGAGCGGTTGCCAACAAGTGACTAAATAAACTACTAAATGTCATCACGCCAAACATAAGCCACCTTTAGCCTAGCGATGGTGACACGAAATCACATCAAATGGAAAAATCCCATTGCTTTCCGTGTAGCCTTAGCACTGACGTTGAAAACTAGACAGATTGTTCATGAAGTTATTTTAACTTTTCTTTCAGGCCAATCATCTCAAGCCTCTCAAAATGCCTTATTTATCCTTCACAAATGTTCCGCTTGTTATTCCCGGCCCTATCTAATCAGTGGCTGTGTTGCACCTGCAGCCCCAGGTGACTGTAGTTAACCCACTGGCAGGTTTAAGTCCTCCCCTAATAGACAGGGTTTGAAGTTGCTGTTTGAAGTGCTATTTGAGGTGAAACCGGTACAGTACCAATCTTCTCATCACTCAACGGTGACCTGATCAAAGTAAATGCCTGCCAAAAACACTTAGGTCATATGTGTAGACGTTCATTGTAATGACATAATGATCGGAGCACTTTACTCTTTGACGGGATGAGAGCTGTTTTGAGTAGAAATGCACCAACATCCCCTCATTTGTCAGACTGTTTACCATGTGTTCCTTTAAAGGGGCCATGCCATTGTTGTTGGTTAAACAGTATTCAAAAAGGCCCTATTATGCACATTTTCAAGTGTATGTCAGTATGTAGTGTCTCTACTTTAAAGAGTCCTCTCCTGCTGATGTTCAGGAGTATATCAGTATGTAGTGTCTCTACTTTAAAGAGTCCTCTCCTGCTGATGCTCAGGTGTATATCAGTATGTAGTGTCTCTACTTTAAAGAGTCCTCTCCTGCTGATGTTCAGGTGTATATCAGTATGTAGTGTTTCTACTTTAAAGAGTCCTCTCCTGCTGATGTTCAGGTGTATATCAGTATGTAGTGTCTCTACTTTAAAGAGTCCTCTCCTGCTGATGTTCAGGTGTATATCAGTATGTAGTGTCTCTACTTTAAAGAGTCCTCTCCTGCTGATGTTCAGGTGTATATCAGTATGTAGTGTCTCTACTTTAAAGAGTCCTCTCCTGCTGATGTTCAGGTGTATATCAGTATGTAGTGTCTCTACTTTAAAGAGTCCTCTCCTGCTGATGTTCAGGTGTATATCAGTATGTAGTGTCTCTACTTTAAAGAGTCCTCTCCTGCTGATGTTCAGGTGTATATCAGTATGTAGTGTCTCTACTTTAAAGAGTCCTCTGAGAGTGTTCCACAGTGATGTCACTATGTTATGGAAGTAAACAAAAGTAGTCACAAAAACCTACTTACAAGTAACACACCACAGGAAAGATAACACCCCAAAAGTATAATAGGGTTTCTTTAATACTACATAGGCCAATAGTGACTGTAACATCTGCTTCTGATTTTGTTTAATCCATCAATATGTTTCTTCTAAATGTTTCTAAAGGAGGATGTTGGAAATCCCAAAATGACATTTCTAACATATTTTCCTGCTTCCTTTAGACACCAGAAAAGAACTCGTTTTTCACATCAATATCTCACATGGTTGCATCTCTCTCTCTGTGTGCAGGGGGAAGAGGAGTTTCGGGATAAACTCTCTCCCATTTTCATCAGCCTGAACTTCAGTCTGGATCCCGAGGCCCCGGAGGACCAGCATGGCCTCAGACCGATCCTGAATTATGAGACGGAGCAGCGACTAGAGCAGAAGGTATGTATATTAACTCATGATGCAAAGTACCTCGTAAAACCAATGCCACAATGAGGGTCACGCAGTACGTCATGTATTCAGTGGGCTCCAACATTTTTAAATACTTTTCATTAAGGTTTATTTCATGGCATAGTTGACAGCTTCAGTATTTTTAAAGAGGCCCTATTATGGTGTGTTCTATAGGTCTTTTGTGCATGTAAATAAAACATGAAAACTGACACATCCACAAAGTAGCTTTCCCATTCATTGTCTATGAAGCAATTCCATGCTTTACTTAATGGCATCACACCTTTGAAACTTCCTTCTCTAGTTTCTGTATTTGATAGAGAGTAGTTCATGTTCCCAGATATTGAAAAAGGTTTCCCAGGCCATGGAAAATGATATGGAAATTCTAGTTTAGGCTTTTTGGGGGTTTTTCCCTGCATGTAAACGGTCTGCAGAAGGCTAAAATCCCTGTGTTCCCTTCAGATGAAGTTTCTCTCCACAAATACTGCCTGAAACGCCTCCATTGGACTCCTTTATTTACTTCCTGCACATAGTGACATCACTTTGTTACACTCGCGCTTCTTTTGGTTAGCGCTCCAACACATTGTACATTGTACATTGTGGCTAAGGGGCGGGACACATCTCAAAGCCGTTGACCAATCACAACAGAGCTGACCATACTACAGTATATATATTGACACAGAGGGGATCCAGGAAAAAAGTTACATCACTTTGTAACACTAGCGCTTCTATTGGCTAGCGCTCCAACACATTGTACGTGATTGGTTAAGGGGCGGGACATCTCTAAGCGGTTGACCAATCACAACAGAGCCGGCCAGCTAACCAATCAGAGCAGACTGGGCTCTGGTTTCAGACAGAGGGTGAAAAGAGGTGCTGCAGGTAGTAAGAGAACAATAAAGAGCTTTTTGAACATTAAGCCCCATGCCCCCTCGGTACCGGGGGCAAAACGCAACATCTGCAAGAAACAGCGTCTGAGGGCTTCTTAACATTTAAAAACCTATTAATGTGTCATATCCACTTAACGGGAAGAAACTCAGCTAACTGACAATATTAACAATCTTTAGCAAAACGAAACATAAGGGTAATAACAAAGGCTCTGAATTAGCCCTCAGCGAAAAAATGCTAACACACTTAGCACAGAACTCACGTTAAAATACCCTTATTACTTACCGTATCTGCACAAACAAGATCTCGATTAGCAAGCTGAGACTCCACGGATTCCAGAAATAGAAGTATCACCTCTGAGCAATCTCGCTCGAAATGACAACAAACAACAACAACAACAACAAAATTAGCTTTACGGGACCACATCGGAAAATAAGTCTTACCGTTGCTGTTTCTGATCAAAAGTTGTGTTCAATGGCATTAAAACGATAAAAGCGCTGCTGAAGGTTAATCCGATGTGTCTGTGTCACTTTGAAATTATTACTGATAATCCATCATCACATTTTTATGTCAATAACGGAGTTTTCATATATTGCTGCTATGATAGCTACTAGAGTGTATCATAGCTTCCGGTTTTGGGCATTCTGGCTACGCATCACTCATTCACCAATGGGTAGCGTGTAGGTGGATTTAGGAACTTCCCCTCGATTCTATTGGCTCTAGCGGTTAAAAAGAGATCATCAAAATCGACCGATGGGTTCCAGAGATACGGAAAATCCACCCAAATGACCCCAGAAGTGTTTTTTTTTCTAAACCGCTCTAAAAAGGTCAAACTTCACTTGTTTTGCATCAATCTTGATTCAGGGTACTTATCATATGTTATAGTTTGGATTCCTAAAGCTTTTAGTCTACCATCCCATCATTCAAGGTTGGTTTTCACTATCAGTAATGGGTTTTTGGGTTTTCTTTGGACGGACACTATCATCTATCTGAATTTACTTTAAAATAAAAATATTCTATATTGATTCTGACTCTTCTACATCCAACTCACAGGTTTAACCTTGCTTTGAGAAAAAAGATTATTAATGTTCCCCTTTTAGAAGTGAAGTTATAGTCATTTGTTCTGGGAATGTCATTTTCGAGCCTGAGACCTGAAAAACAGGCTGGGGGCTTAAATGGCATATCACAGTAGAGACACACAATACAAATATGAACCTGAACATTAGAATAATAGGGCCCCTTTAAACATGAATGTAACAAATGCATCTAAAAATATATCCAGGTTGAGAAATCCAAAATAATCCACGAAGCACTTAATTCCAAACTTCCTAAAATAAGGAGTGTGTGTCTGCGTAGAGTCATAAACTGAATCTATATTCTACATCACCACACTGAGCGTCTGAACCTCACAGCACTTGTATTTCCGCACGCCTTGCATGTCATGAACTAAGCAGAGAGTCCCCACAACGCTCACCAGTGGAGGGAGAGAGCTGAACAGATGGCGTCATGACCTTTCTTTTACAAAACGGTCCCAAACTATTTTAAATCGTGAACAAACGGCGCTCACACACACTTTAGCTTCAGCCTCTACACCACAGCACATGTCCCGATGTTTACAGTTTGCATGCAGGGGATTTATTTGAATGGCGAAGGCTGAGGTTACAGGCGGCCATATTAAAACTGACATCAATCGTAAAGGCCCCCTATAGAGCCGAAGCCCACATGGTAAGAGGTAGAGGGCAGTAATGGAAAGTATTTAAGTATATTTACTTAAGTTTTAAGTACTTGAGTATTCCCATAAAACGCTGCTTTAAACTTCTACTCCACTACTTTTCAGAGGCTATCATACTTTGTACTTCATAAGTACTTTTTACATATAAAAACACATAATATGTTGATATGGTATAATGCAGTACTGTACTGTATTTCTAGTATCTTAATTTGGTCCACATTGACAAACTAGAACTAGTACGAAAATACTCTTATGTATAAAACATATACAAATATATTAACCCTAATAAAATAACAAATACTTCTACTTTTGATTATTGTAGTACATTTAGCTGATTGTGTGCAAAATTACTACTTTTTTTATTGACATATGCACAAAGCTACAGTAATAATAATAAATGTAATTGATATAGTGCTTCTCATCTGCCAAGACAAATCTCGAAGTGCTTCACAACAAAGGACACTGATAACATTTGAGGGATAAAAGATAGAGATAAAGATTGCAGTACTCCAGGTGAACCATGCTCAAAGTTTATTGGAAGGCCTGCCGAAAGAAGAGGGTCTTGAGGCCGGTTTTGAAGACGTCGGTGGAAGGGGCAGATCTCAGCTGATCTGGGAGGGAGCTCCAGAGGCGCGGGGCGAATGAGCAGAAGGCTCGGTCTCCCACTGTCCGGAGACGGGTGCGGGGGATGTAAAGAACAGGAGCGGGTAGATGTCTGGGTACGAATGAGGTCACAGAGGTATTTTGGGCTTTGTCCATTCAGGGCTTTGTAAGTGAGGAGCAGAACCTTAAACTGGATCCTGTAGTGGACTGGGAGCCAGTGTAGTTGTGCGGGTTATGTGTGCGGACCTTTTTGCACCGGTGAGAACTGGCTGTACGGTTCTGGACAAGTTGCAGGCGGTTGATTTGACTGGGAGACCGGAGAGGAGTGCATTGCAGTAATCTAGTCTTGAGAAGACGAGTGCATGAACCAGTTTTTTGGTGTAGAAAGGGCAATGAAATTCTTCTGAGCTCCTCCAACAATGCTACATGTATAATAAAATACAAAAATATGAAATATCTCAGTGTTTTCTCTCCTCCATGAAGAGTTGGACGGTTTATAGAGGAGTCATGGCTGTGCAGAAACACAGTGGGAGGACTGACAGCTCCGTCTGGGTTTGGGCGGCGCTCCACTCACACACATCTGGTTGTGGTTTGTTTATGTATGTTGCCAGCGGTCTCCTCCACCAGAGACACAGCCTGGAAACGTGCACATGCTTATGTGAGTGATACAAGGTAAAGTGGGTGTGTGAGTGTGCAGTCATGTACTTGTTTTTAACAGGAAAACAACCAAGTGTTTTCAGCCTTGAAACCTTTAAGGACACTAAACAATTCACCCCTTGGTGTTGTCCCTTCTTCTTATGTAATTAAACTAATTTCCAGGTTCATGTCAGTATTTAGTGTCTCTGACATGTCTCCATGCTTTAATGTTCAAAAAGCTCTTTATTTCTCTCATACATGCTGACGGTGAAAGAGACACTTGCTTTGGAGGGAACTTTGGGACCATTTCCATGCACAAAAACCTAGGGAAAACCCCCAAAAAGCACATTAGGGTTTTTCCATATACTTCCACATGTCCCGGGAAACCTTTTTCAATATTTGTGAACATTAACGACTCTCTATCAAACACAGAAACTACAGAAGCACCGGAAACGCAAACGGACCGAATTCGTTATCAAAAAAGTCTTCCGTTCACACGCATTTAACGTGTCCGTTCCATGGATGGGTCCGTTCACACGAGACCACTGGAGACGCTGTAGTACATATGCCGGGCCTGTAAGTGGCGTAGTAACTTCCGCCACAAAATACACCTAAAGCAGTGAAGAAGACCCCCGAGCATGGTTGCCCTTCTGTTTATGCCCCGCGGTGGATTTAGCAACATGTAATTCATGTAGTTCTCCATGTCCACTTGTTGCTGATGGTTGTGGTGGAGGAGCTGTAGATGTTGCACTAACATCTGTAGCATGGTCAGTAGCAGTAGCAGTAGCTAGTGAGCAGCAGAGCTGGGGAGAGGTGGGACTATGGCTTCATCGTTATCAGGAAATGATCGTATAGGGCGTACACATGGAGCCCCAGAGCGTTCCGTTTGCAGATCTATCCACCTTGGGACCTGTTATCGTTTGTGGGGTCCGTTTCCGCGGTTACGGCCTCTTGTGAACGAACGGGCTATACGTGAGAGAAAAGTAGCAGATACAACCCGTTTCCTTCTCGTGTAAACAGCGCTAAGTCAAAGGTGTGATGCCATTAAGTATTAAGGAATTGCCTAAAAGACGATGAATGGGAAAGCTATTTTGTGGATGTGTCACGGTCTCTCTGTGTTTTTCTGTGTTGTATTCTTCTGTCAATGATGACCCGAGCAGGTAGGACCCAATTGAAGGACAGACAATGGTAGAAAATTTCTTTATTTCAAGGCTGAATACGTAAAACAACGAACAGAACTCCTTTGTGAAAGACTCAAGACTCAGAAAGACTCATAGTAACACTAGGCTTCATGTCTCTTATGTACAGAGATTTGAAAAGACTACATTTCACTTGTTCTATCCCATTAAGACGTAATCAGTCGAGAAAACAAAGGATTAAAGAAAGTGAGCCACAGCTGAGTGGTGTGGTTTTGCTGCTTGAGTTGTTATTTTAATATTGTGGCAGTGATGTAATGACTGCAGTGTAATGTTAGTCATTACTGGGTGTGGTCGTAGAGCAACAGGCCAACGTCTAACCACACCTAAAGTTAACACGGTGCTGCGTAACATTTTAATAATGTCAAATCCCATTAATGCTCCTCCACTTATAGCAATGTAATGTGTTTTATGTTCAGTCATTGCCTCTCTAATGACACCCAGCCCATTGACCAATGTCCTCTGTATTGGACATTCACATGCATCTCCTTTTGAGCTACTCTATCCCTGCTGCATTGTATAGAGACATCCTGGGCTCCTGAGGATTCAATATGCACACACACTAGGTTTGAAGCTTTACCAGAGAGAAGTGTGGACTTAATATGAATACAACCATCTTTCAACGAATGCTGTTATTTCTCCACATGAAAGTAGTTCAGTGTCGAATCTAGTTTTTCTGTCAGAATGGTAAAATGGTAAATGGACTGTACTTATATAGCGCTTTATCCAGTCTTTAAGACCCCTCAAAGCGCTTTACATACTACATGCATTCACCCATTCACACCCATTCATACAGAGCATTGTACCTTACTCTAGGACCTAACATTCACTCACACTCCGTTGGCCATCGGGAGCAACTCAGGGTTAAGTATCTTGCCCAAGGATACATGTTGACTGCATGGGCTGGGATCGAACCCACAACCTTCTGGTTGAAAGACGACCGCACCCCCTCGCAGCCACAGTCGCCCTATGTGTCCTATTTGACAATAATTCTTCTTATAAGGTGTTTGGGAGATTTTATAGATGTTATCGACGCCTCTAAAATTGTCTTAAGCTCGTTGTAGGCGACATGTTTTACTCAGTATGTGGGCGAGTTTCATTTATACACATTTAGCCAAAGAGTAAAATGAAGGATTCAAGTCTCGCTTTTGTAAATAACCAACAAAAACACAACACAAATGGTGTCCTTGGTAGCGGATGCCACAAATGATCTTAAATCACTTGTATGTGCCAATAAAGGACACACTTGTTTATACCCGTGGTTTTTGAAGAGGTCCAATGTTTTCTTTAAAGCGACTGAAGTGATTGTTCATATTTTAGTATTAGATTTGTTCATATTATTTATTATTTAGTGATTAATTATGAGTTGGATGAGTTGGGTCACCTTGTTGGCGACACTCACAGTGAATATAATGCTCTGTTCTCCTGTGTAAGGTCTGGAAGAAGAGGGTAAAAGGGTCGCTGTATTTATTAAAGTTTATTATTTGGATCCGATCATTCTGCACAGAAGATGACAATTTTCATTAAATATGATATTGTTATATATTGATAAGGCGTTTTTTCGGGACCTTCATTTGCTTCCTGACATCGCTACAAGCCTTATTTATTACGAAATACTGTTGTGCGTAGACGGCTTTGCTAAGATTGTTCCCTAGTTTAGGGCTGCAGTCGAATAGTCCATGTAGCTCAGGAACCTTCCTAACGGAGTGAAATGACCCGGAAGTTCCTCAGTGGCAGCCATGATAAGTGCCGTTCCAATTCTCTAGATGAAAGGAAAGGAGGTTTCAAACTTCCTTTATAACCTCCTTTAGCTTAGGAACCACTGGACCTCCCTCACCGAAAGGAGAGGAGAAAATGCTGCCCCACAATGCCTTGCAGCCGCAGCATTTGCCGTCACTCAACAGTCGGCCGTTCACGGAAACAACCGATTATGACGGAGAAATGATATCATGAAAGTTACGGTGCTTATTAAGCTTTTTAAAACGTAGGTGGTAAGTTGCCAAAGTGCTTTGTTTTGAACGTTCATCAGTATTATAATCAAAGAGAGAAATATGAACGTTAGTTTTTACTGAAATCAAATAAAGTCAACATCTCACTGAGCTGTGTGGGGTTTGTTCAACTTTTAAAAGATGTTTGAATGGTGATGTACACAGTGATAGATGTTAAGGACTAACGTTTATAATAAATACATTTGTATTGATTTTAAGATCTTTTCATAGTTCATAAAATCATATTGGGATCATTTGTATTAAAGTGGACCGGAGGGAGAGGGTGACAATGAGCATAAGTTTCACTTTCCTTTTTTAATTAAATTCCAACTTTGGTCCTGAAGAATCTGTTTCTCTGTTGTCCACGTTCATAAAGCAAAGCATCAGAGCAGAGTCTCTAGATGAGTTTACAGTAGTCCCTCCTTCTTATTAAACATCCATGTTGTAGTCCGCTGTATAGAAAACTGTAGTTTCCATAGTTTCCCCACAGCAGCCGCTGGCGCATCATAAACACGTCGGATAGTGAAAGTGCAGTCGATTCTCTAAAGTACCGCAGTCTCTTCTCCTAAGTCCTTTTGAATTCTCCTATCCACTATCCCTTAACCCCGTGACCTTTCACTCAGAGGTCAAGGAATAGGAGATAGGGTTAGAACTTAGGAGCTGATTTTTAAACTATCCGAACGCAACCTAGGTTTCATGTTATGTGTTTAGGTTCCTGTTTTATTTTGATAGTCCCTCATGTGTCTAAAGTACGTTTCCTGCCCTGTCTGTTTTCCCGTCGTTGTGATTGTCTAATTGTCTTCACCTGGTGTTGTCTGTCTAGTATATATAGATCTCGTCTTCCCCTGTCTCGTTCGTGTGTTCCAAGCATTCCAGCGTTAAGATCTTTTGTCATTGTCCATAGAGAGTTAGATTAAGTATGTATTTTTGTATTAGTTTTTGATAGTATAGGTTCGACAGTTTATTGAGTGTTTGTGTTGTTGCTTTATGTATTCAGTGTGTTATGACCTGTTTACATTAAAACACTTGATTCCACGCCTTTGTACAGCTTTAACAAATACCATATCATTCCATTGTGTTCATCCTTTCATATCCTCAAAGTTGACCAACAGGACCCTTTAAGAGCTGGAGGGAAACATGGATCAAACGTATAGGAAGATGAGAAGCTGAACGTGGTTTGAAGAGGAGATACGTTGGGAGTCACCCCTTGATCTGAGAGAGAGAGTGCTCGTGTCTGTTTGGTGTTAAATAACCGAGAGCCCCGTGAGTCCTGCACTGGATGTGAATCTCCGCTGAGACACTGTTAACTATTGCCAGGCTGATGCTCTGCTCTCTGATGCGCTCTTCGGGAATCTAATGTCTCCCATATGTTGGAGAGATGAGGGCACGGCAACAATGACGATATGAGAGAAACAGTGGAGACAGAGAAGGAGAATAAGCTGAAGCTTCAACGCTGGGAAAAACAATGCCGTCAAACCCAATCACATTTATCTTCTGCTGCGGTTTTTAACTCATCTGTCGACGGATTTAAAAAAATGCAGATCAAGCTCAATTCTCCGTTTGAAATGTGAGGTTTCCACTCTTTGTGACCGAGGCTTTTGATGTACTGCTAGATGGAATTCATCGTCCCTTTCTCTATTGCCCCTCCCCACATGTAAAGCTCACTTATTACCCATCCAAACATGAACGGATGCAGCTTCCACGCAACCTCCTGGCATCTGGTTGTTGCAAATATTGGTACAGTTTTGTTCATATGTGGAGGAGATGTATAGTCTATATCCTCTCTTATCCTTTCATTAAATCATGAATCTAGTGTGCCGGCTTCTGTAAACATCCTCTTCCTCAAAAGCTTCTCCCTCTCCCAATAACCCTGGATATTCCTCTCCATTCCCCCTTCATATCCATGCCTCGTTCATCCCTCGTTCATCCCTCCATTCATGTCTGTCCTTCTCTCTCTCTCTCTCAGGCCCAGATTCAACTGGATTGTGGAGACGACAACATCTGCGTCCCTGACCTCAAGCTGGCTGTTTATGGGTGAGAGGAAGTCACGGTTCTATTACTTTACCTGATTCAACACACAAAAACTTAAAAGCCTCCAGTCATGCTTTGCGAGGCTGCTTCGATTGTTTTCCCTTCTGCGACTGAAAAGAAATAATGAGGAAAGCTCTTCTGTTTGCCATTTGAAACACCTCCTCTGAAGTGATGCATGTTATGCTTTTGGTTAGTGTGGAAAGAACGCTAGAAGGGCTGCATGGTTAGCATTAGCAGCAGTTGCAGTCTTGGCTCAGTAGACAAAGTAAACACTTACTGGAAGCACACTCGGTATTATTCCACAGCAAATGGCCCTGCTGTTTCAAACAGCCCTATTCATTTCAGGATCACAATTGTATGTTGTCTTCTGTGAGATGTGTACACGCTTTAATATTGTTCTCATACTACCTCTTTTCACCCTCTGTCTGGAACCAGAGCCCAGTCTGCTCTGATTGGTTAGCTGTTGTGATTTGTCAACCGCTTAGAGATGTCCCGCCCCTTTGTTTATCACGTACAATGTGTTGGAGTGTTACATAGTGATGACACTTTGTTCAGGAGGTAAACAAAGGAGTCTAATGGTGGTGTTTCAGGCGGGGGGGAGGGGGGGGAGGAGGGAGTGTGTGGGAGGTGAAAGTAAGACCAATATTAACTCCCATTGTAGCTCTGTTTTTGGTCTCCATCAACTGTCGAGGGAAATATCTGCATCTTAAGCAGCTAACTGCTTCACTATGTGCACACGCTAGATGCTAAGGGGAAGTTTGACCACAAGGTTTTTCTCAATGTGTAATCAAGTTGCCCGTCAGGTTACAAGGTCACTAGTTATCAGTGGTTTTAAAGGGGCTCTTAAGTAAATGAGTGAACGCAATCTCTCCACTGTAGCATCACCTCCTCAAAGTCCATTTTTTTTAGGACACTCACCAAAGTTAGAAGATAAAGGAAGGCTGGAAGTCAATCTTTAAAAGTTGTTTCTAGACAGATAGAGGTACCCTGTGAAGTGCTATGGATTAGCTTTGAGCACGTTTGATGTATCATGTGTACACGCATCAGGAGGTATTGGCACATGGGCAACACCATACGCTTTTCTCTGAATGGTTTCATGTTATGGCTTCCACAATACAAGCTTAACATATATTAAAAAAGTCATATTTCAAGATGTTTTATTTGGCTTTAAGTGCATTCAAAGTATTTGTGTTATAGCCTTAACGACAGACTACAGACACAGTTGTCTGCACGTTATTATTCAAATATCTGTTAATAGAGTTCAGATCAAATATCAAAGAAAATAATATGAATGATATTTCAAAGGGATAAACTTGATTTATTGACTGTAAGACACTGGAAGACAGTTCATAGCTCATAACTTGCTTTCACTGGAGTACAGATTAAGAGGAAGGACTTAATCGTGTATCCTTGTTCACGAATGGACGTCGGCCAAATACTTGGCAGCGTCTCGGTCCGTTCACAAAAGACAACTCAGACTGTCTCCTCCGAGGCGGCTCTGTTATGAGGAGGCATTATATCGCCATGTGATTTCTCTTAGCTGTCAAGAGCGAAAGTCTCCCACCAAAAACTCAAATATCTGCATTTGTGCCACGGGACTCGAATGATTCAGCATTTTCCCTGAATTCACCGACATTCTACGAGACACAGAACTTCCTCTCTTGTTCTCCAAGAATCTGCAAGATGTTTAACATTCGCAGCCCCGGTGTTTGAGTTGTATCCTCTGGATCCAATTATGCTTTTAAGAGATGTGTCCTCCGCTGTGACATCTTTCCCAAAGATTGAAACGCCTGATGAAAGCGCTGTTAACATCTCAGAGGCTTTCTCTTCTTAGCATCTGCTGAGTGTTGGTGTTAGAGTGTCAGTGCGGCTTCCTCTGCATTCGCTAAACGTGCCCGGGCTTAATTAAGATCATCTGGTGGTTGTCTTACCTAGCGAGGGGTCACTGCGTCCAGACCCTCTGAAGACGGGGGGAGGGGAGGAGGAAACGGGGAGTGAAAGAAGAACCCTGATTCTGACCCTCCGCCAGACTCCCTTTCTCCTCCAATAGAAACTTGAATTTACTGCCACAAAGTGAAGCTTTTGGGGGAGGGCTGCAGTGTGAGAGTGTCGAGAGGATTTATCACCTCGCTGTTTACACACAGGCGTCACTGTGAACATGCAGAATAAGATGGGGGTCGGTTTCCTGAGACAAATCACAGTGATCAGATTTGGGTCATTTCCCAGGTCAGTCATGGACAGATATGCCCGGAGAACATGGCCTGTGGGGACTTTCTAGAAACAGAGAAGCATTGTCTGGAAAATAATTCACGTCCCTGCTTTTCATTACGTTTTACAATTGCTTCTCTGGCATTTTGGTCATGCACCGAAACACTTCAAATGAACACGGCAGCAAAGGTAGCTTAAACTAAACCGAGACGGCAAATAAGGGCTTTGAATGGTAGTAATGTTGATGGCGTACGATTAAAAAAAAGGCCTTTTCACGACTGAAGAAAAAGAATGGCTTTGTAATAGATACTCTTGGGAAATGCACAAGAGTCTACAGCCAAGCACAAATACAGGCTCGATAAGGCTGTTATTTAGCATGGTGTAGCTTTGAGCTAAATGTCAGCAGGTTTAACAGGTATATTTACCATGTTCGCCTTCTTAGCTTAGCATGTTAGCATATAAGTATTATGTACTAAATTGAGTTTTCGTGACGTTTTCAACATTTGATCGCTTATTCTTCATCTTTGTTTACTTTTAAATGGCTAAGTCAACAAGAGGGAGCATCATCGCTCAAGGAAAAGTCAAGGATTGCTAAGGGGTTATAGACATGAATGTCTGTACACAATCTGTAGCGATTCATCTTGTAGATGTTACGTTATGTTTTAAAGAAGAAGACCTTCTGAGGACGATGGATGTTAAGCAACTACGACACAAACGTACAAACTAAAATGTGAAACTCACAAATTGTTGCTGCAACGGAAAAAAAAAAAAAAACGTTTCTTACGGTATTTTTTCAAGTGGCTTCTCAAATAATGGATGTAAAAGAATAGAAAAGACAGAAAAGCCATCATGTCTTAGGGGTGTTGACAAAGTTCTGGAACTGCTCACTGTTTATTTTTTAAGATTTCTGGTTTTGGAACTCGCTTTTTTCTACGCTGTGTTTTCCAACATGCTGAAAAGGTAATTATTTCATTTTTTGTCAACAACCCTGCTGTGGTTCTCGTCTCTCAGTGACAGAGCGGAGGTCTACCTGGGCGATGAAAACTCCTTGAGTCTGACGTTCAATGCCAGGAACGAAGGAGAGGGAGGGGCGTACGAGGCCGAGCTCTACGTGGTTCTTCCTCCAGAGGCCGACTACAGCGGGATCGCACGCAACAACGTGGTGAGACACACAACGGTCACTTTGACCTTTAAAGGGTAGTTCAGGTGTTTTGAAGTGGGTTTGAATGAGGTGCTTACAGAGGTGGAGTACAAATACTTTGTTACTGTACTTAAGTACATGTTTCTGGTATCAGTACTTTACTCCACTACTTATTTTTCTGACGACTTTTGACTTTGACTTCTTTCATGTTGAACACAAATACCTGTACTTTCTACTTCTTACATGTTGAACTCAAATACCTGTACTTTCTACTTCTTACATGTTGAACACAAATACCTGTACTTCTACTTCTTACATGTTGAACCCAAATACCTGTACTTTCTACTTCTTACATGTTGAACACAAATACCTGTACTTTCTACTTCTTACATGTTGAACTCAAATACCTGAACTTTCTACTTCTTACATGTTGAACACAAATACCTGTACTTTCTACTTCTTACATGTTGAACTCAAATACCCTGTACTTTCTACTTCTTACATTTTGAACTCAAATACCTGTACTTTCTACTTCTTACATGTTGAACTCAAATACCTGTACTTTCTACTTCTTACATGTTGAACCCAAATACCTGTACTTTCTACTTCTCTCATGTTGAACCCAAATACCTGTACTTTCTACTTCTTACATGTTTGAACTCAACTACCTGTACTTACTCTGTACTTTCTACTTCTTACATGTTGAACATCAAATACCTGTACTTTCTACTTCTTACATGTTGAACTCAAATACCTGTACTTTCTACTTCTTACATGTTGAACCAAATACCTGTACTTTTCTACTTCTTACATGTTGAACTCAAATACCTGTACTTTCTACTTCTTCATGTGAACCAATACCTGTACTTTCTACGTCTACATGTTGAACACAAATACCTGTACTTTCTACTTCTTACATGTTGAACTCAAATACCTGTACTTCTACGTCTTACATGTTGAACTCAAATACCTGTACTTTCTACTTCTTACATGTTGAACTCAAATACCTGTACTTTCTACTTCTTACATGTTGAACTCAAATACCTGTACTTTCTACTTCTTACATGTTGAACTCAAATACCTGTACTTTCTACTTCTTACATGTTGAACTCAAATACCTGTACTTTCTACTTCTCTCATTTCCCAAACAGCTGGTTCCTTTAGTCTGAATGTGTGTTTGATGCGTGATCATTATTCTTTAGAGTCATTGCGTGCCTATTGATTTGAGCACGATCCGTGTATCCATCATTTCCTGGTCTTCTCTAAAGAAGAGGGACCAATGGAAACGTTGTCATGTTGCCGTTGTTCAGCATGGAAACATTCATTAGCTAACAATGACATTATTGTTCTATTAATATAAAGGGAGGTCAGGTACTCTTTAAAACAGCTGCTAGCTATGGGTACTTTTTACTGAAGTGCATTTCAAAGCCTCTTTACTTGAGTAAAGAAGTTTAGTCAGTACTTCTACTTTTACCAGAGTATTTTTAAACACGAGTATCTGTACTTCTACTTGAGTAAAGGATGTGTGTACTTTTGCCATCTCTGGGCGTTTATCCATAGTCAGTGTGTTAACTATAGTAGATGGCGGTTGGTTTGCACACACCCAGTTTGGAAGAACAGGAACCAGCACAGAAGACTTTCCAATGGGGAACTGAAACCAATATCCCTCCATATGCTTTCTTCAAAACCACCAGAGTAATACGACAAAAGACACATTTTACTTCCACAGTAATTTGGAAACTAACCAAAGTCACACAATAAGACAAACTAATAACCAATGGAGGCAAAATAGCGTGGTTTCAATGCAATGACAAAAACCTGGAAGAATACACAATGCATGTTTAAATACAAACGATTCAAATACTGGGTGGATGAGTAAGTCAATGGAAAAATGTATTTCTGGGCCAAAACATAACTTGTAGTACCACTGTTTTACCACTGCTCCAATGGAGGCCTCACTCCCTGACTGTCACAATGCGTACACTTGACATTGTGCCAAACACCATTTACTGTAGACACTTTGATCCTCCCTATCGGTAATTATACGGATACAAAATACTTTATGTTAATCACAGAACTAATTATTTTCTCCATCCTAAGTACACAAACACATGGCTTTCATTACAGTGTACAGAATGTTCGCTCTTGAAAGCAACGGATGTGGAAAACCCACATTGTGTACATTCCCAACAGTATTATAGTGGAATAAAAACACAGCATGAGAAATATGCCAAAAAAAGAGTTGACCAAAGTGTTGTACATCAATACATATATATATATATAAGTAGCATAAATACATTTAGACAAAACCGATGGGACAAATAGAAACTAATGTAAAAGCACGAGACAGACTGAAAACCCTTAAAAACAAAATAGAAAACCCAATTTAGAAAACGTCTCATTGACATATTGAAACGTCTCATTGACAAAACAGCAGGCGCACTATTTTAGGCTCAGTGTTTAGTTCTCCAGTGATATTAATATCAGCGCTTTTGATGTTCTTGTGTCCTCTCCAGAGCTTGACTCAGCTGACCTGCAGCTACGAGGCAGAAAACCAGACTCGCTACCTGGTGTGTGACCTGGGAAACCCCATGAAGTCTGGAACCAGCGTAAGAGCCCACATGTTGGCTTTGGCCTCCTTCAGTTTGTGTGTCTTAGAACAATTGAGTCACGCCAAATTTTTCTGGCAGAGAGAACTGCATGGACCACCTCTGACAGCGTTTCAATTGACCTGATAAAACATACAACACATAAATCATGCAAAAATTGCATCGGTTTCCAAAAGCAGGGGAATACCTCGGATCAGAATAAGAGTCAAGGCTCTGTGTGACTATTTATTATCTGTTTATAATAAGATTAAACCTTTTCATTACCACCAATGAGGCCATTTTTAGATCTTTAAGTTGTCGAGGAAACGTTGAAAATGATTGATGAATAATACAAGACATCATTTTTATATCATGCACTGGAAAGAATGTTTTGCTCCAAAATCAAGTCAAATAATGATAAAGAAGAAATAAGACGGGATATCTAGTTGAAGGAGATCTTGAGATTAGCTGGTAAAACTTATTTTGAACTATATCTTACCAGGATCTGTCACAAACGAGCTGAGGACCAAAATGCAGAACACGGGAAACCAGAGATAGTCGGTAACCAGCTTTATTGAAGGCAATAGGCTGGTAGAAGACAAAACGGCAGATAGTAGGCAAAGGGCTGGTCGGGGACAGGCGAGGGTTCCAGGAGAAAGCAGGACGGGAGTCGCAGGTACAGAACGGGTCAGGGAGCAGGCGAGGCAGGCTGGTCGGGGACAGGCGAGGGTTCCAGGAGAAAGCAGGACGGGAGTCGCAGGTACAGAACGGGTCAGGGAGCAGGCGAGGCAAAGAGCTGGTCGGGGACAGGCGAGGGTTCCAGGAGACAGCAGGACGAGAGTCGCAGGAACAGAACGGGTCAGGGAGCAGGCGAGGCAGGCTGGTCGGGGACAGGCGAGGGTTCCAGGAGAAAGCAGGACGGGAGTCGCAGGTACAGAACGGGTCAGGGAGCAGGCGAGGCAGGCTGGTCAGGGACAGGCAGGGTCGAAACCGGGAGAGCAATCTGGAGGGTGATGCGGGAAAGACTGGCATGCTGCAAAGTACGATCTGGCACTGAGGTGAAAGTGAAGTGGGCCTAAATACTAATGGAGCTGATGGGTGTAACAGAGTGAGAGAGAGACAGGGTGTGACTACCAGGTGACTAAGGAATGTTAATGCAGAAAATAGGTGATGAGAAAGCAGACTGTGACAGGATCAGTAAATGTTGTTACGAAACAAGTCTGAAATGCTCAAGAGTTTGACATTAGTTGGTGATTGTCCAATAAGAATGAGTTGTAGCAGCTTAAGAAACTTGTTTCATTTGAGATACAACTCAAAATAAGTTGTTTTCTGAGTCTGGAAGTTGCATCGTCTAAAAACAAGACCCTCACTGCATTGTTACCTCTTCAGTTTCTTATATCGAGTGCAAAGACATATTCTGACTAGATATTAGACAAAAATACTATAATAAGATTTTGAGTCAACGCTTTAAGCCTCTGAAGATGCACTAACTTGACGTTATTGACACACAGCTTGCCAGGTGAAAACAAGTCTGATACAAAGTTTGCAGCTACAGTAAATATAGTCCATGTATTTCCTTTTGCCGTACATAATATTACGGTTCAAACTATACTTTAGCACATGTTTGTAATCCCATGTTTGCGCGTGTGTGCTTAATTGGTTCCTAACTTTATACCACAGTGTTAATTGGCTCCCACAATGTCTTTTCATGTTTCTTGGATTCATTTTTTACATTTTCTGTGCTTCGTTTTCTAGTTATGGGCCGGCCTTCGGTTCACTGTACCTAGACTGAAGGACACTCACAATACTGTTCAGTTTGAACTCCAAATACGAAGGTAAGTCACTTTCTTAGACAGTCCAGTTCTACGTTATCTATCTATCTCTATCTATCTCTCTATCTCTCTATCTATCTATCTATCCATCTATCTATCTCTATCTATCCATCTATCTATCTATCCATCTATCTATCTCTATCTATCCATCTATCTATCTATCTATCTCTATCTATCTATCTATCTATCCATCTATCTATCTATCTATCTATCTATCTATCTCTCTCTATCTATCTATCTATCTATCTATCTATCCATCTATCTATCTATCTATCTCTCTCTATCTATCTATCTCTCTCTATCTATCCATCTATCCATCCATCTATCTATCTCTATCTATCCATCTATCTCTCTATCTCTCTATCTATCCATCCATCCATCTATCTCTATCTATCTATCTCTATCTATCTCTCTCTCTATCTATCTATCTATCTATCTATCCATCTATCCATCTATCTATCTATCCATCTATCCATCTATCTATCTCTATCTATCTCTCTATCTATCTATCTCTATATATATCCATCTATCCATCTATCTATTTATCTATCTATCCATTCATCTCTCTCTCTCTCCATCTCTCTATCTATCTACGAGTGTTACATAGTGATGTCATTATGTTTTTGCAGACGTAAACAAAGGAGTCCAATGGAGGTGTTTCCGACTGATATGAGAGAATAACACACTTATTCACAGTTAGATGAGGAGATTGTTACTTATTTATTCCATTAAATATATCCCTAAATACAGAGACAGTTAGCAAAATGACCCAACAGCTAGCTGACTGTCTGATGTTAGCAACACAGACCTAGCAGCACCTCAAATGTGTACCAATCATCTTGCAGACCCTTTACATGCACTTGAACATATCCAGGAAGGTCATTCTCTTTTAGGCAGAAATATGAACATTTTGAATTGTTCTGTCAGTTTAATAACTTTATGTGTCTCTGTTTTTAGTAAAAATGTGAATAACTCAGAGAGCGAGGTGGTGCAGTTTGAGCTGGAAGTGGCTGCCAAGGCTGACGTCATTCTGCAAGGGTGAGGCTCCAACACCCTCGTGAACTACATCATTACATTACCATTATATCATCTGGCTTATCATTGTGGTTCCTGCCCAAAAACTACCCCTCTGTGTTCCTCTGTGCAGTGTGTCCCGCCCCGACAAAGTGATCTTCCCTCCTCCAAACTGGAAGGTGAGTCAGAGCCTGAGGGACGAGCAGGACGTGGGCCCGGAGCTGCAGCAGGTCTACGAGGTACACACACATGTATTCATGTTTTATAATCCGTACTGTTAGAGAAATCTCACTGGTCCCCGGCTTGAGCTTCAGTCTCAGGATCCATGTATCTGTGATCCTCTCCAGAATGGAAGTAGTCATCACATACAGAGCATCAACTAGTTCCTGAACAGTGTCCTTCACATTCTGATATCCAAGAGAGGGAGTTACACAGTCACAAGATGGAGGAATACCAGTTCTTCTAGGTTATCATACATCCTGTCATGTTCAAAATATTGAGTTTTTTCTCAAAATGTTGGCTTTTTTCAAAAAATTCTGACTTTTTCTCAAAATGCTTACATTCTCTCATTTCTTACTTTTTCTAAAAATCTCAAAATTCTGAGTTTTTCAAAAAATTCTGAGTTTTTCAAAAAATTCTGAGTTTTTGATCCTCCTTGGCGACGGTCTGTTATCCTTAGCAACGGTCTGTTAGCAGAAAATAACAACCAATGGAATGTCCCAATTGACCAATCAGAATCGAGTATTCAACCAAGCCGTGTAATAAAAGTGGTAAACATATCTTTTAAGGGACTATTAATCGACTTTATGAAACTTTATTAATTTTATGTTTTGACCCCATTTTTAGATTTTATTTTTGGTTCACTCTGTAAGATGTATTATAAAATAGAGATACAAAATATGTCTTTTATCTTTTTTGCCATATGCAGAGATCAGATCATAGGACTTTGAAAAAGGGAAACTATGAAATGTGACTTTCATAAACAAAAATATATAAATGACATCGAATGAAAGTAGAAAGTGGCATTTTAATAACTAACTAAAATATGTAATTTCTGTGTCTCTTAAACAAATCTAAAGTTGTCTCTCTGTCTCTCTGTCTGTCTCTCAGTTGGTGAATAACGGTCCCAGTGTGGTCAGCCTCTCATCATTAGAGGTGCGTTGCCCTCTGAGGGCCCACGGACACGAGCTTCTCTACCCTGTGGAGTTCCTCACCGAGGGGCCCCTCAGCTGCTCCTCCAAACACACCTTCAACGCTCTGAAACTCAAGGTGAGGACGAGGACTCTCTTTCATACTCCGTAATTAATATTAATGATTGGGAAACAGGCAATTACACATAAACAATCCTCCTGCCTGAAAAACATAGCCATATTTTACAAAACGAATACATAGAAATGTATTTATTAGGATAAACCCCTTGAGATGCACCATCTAGTTTTCAAGGGGGTCCCGAATCAACAGTAATAGTACATAGAAAATAATATAATTAACAATACAACTACAGTAGACATATCACAACTAGGTACATATTAGTATTTTATGTTAAAAAAAATATTAAATGCACATACAGTCACGTAAAAATGTAGAGGTATATGTTAGTCAGATTTGCTCTTGGGTTATTCTTAGCCCTAATTTGATGTTTGTTGATGACCATGTCTCTCTCTCTCTGTAGCTCCAGCCTGCAGCCGCTCAGCCCACGTCACTGAAACCCAGCCCTGAGCATCACATCCAGAGGAGGGAGGTGTTCAGAGATCTGCTCGCTGAACAAGGAAACCTGGTGAGACATCGTGAACGAGTAGGAAGTCCAGTTTCAAGCAAGAGCGCTGCTTTAATACCAATCCATGTGCATCCACACAGTTCATTGTGAGGTTCAATTGCGTCATATTGTGAGACCGTTGAGCGGCCCGACCAAGCAAGGAGGCAGAACGTCCAAAACACAACCCGGTGTGGGCATTTATTACTCACGGGCACATGACACAGCCTCAATCTCGCTGTTCACGTGAGCACAGTCACCAGCCACAAGGATCTCACACACCCTCTCCCTAACAGAAAAGCCCCAGAGCCTAAATGCACAACCCAATTAACCCAACAGGACACAGGTGAGGGGGGAGGAGACAACACAGGGCACAGGTGAGGGGGGAGGAGACAACACGGGACACAGGTGAGGGGGGAGGAGACAACACAGGGCACCAGGTGAGGGGGGAGGAGACAACACAGGGCACCAGGTGAACACAATCAGGAAACACACATGGGGGAACACTTTTCAAAATAAGGCCCATTCCCAAACCGCCCCCTACACCCTAACCCTCCGTTTGCGCGTTCACGCGGAGGGTCCACCATATTGAGGGCTGTTCCAAAGCAACGAGTGTGGAGGGGGAGTGGGCTATCAAGCCCTCAAACAGCGAGTTTAGATAAGAAGTACTTTATTGATCCTAATTTGGGACATTTTTGAAAGCGTGTCTGAAGGACAAATGCATAAAAACCTCCTGGGGTTATGTAAAGCATATTAAAAGAAAAATAATTACTTAGCACATTGTGTTTTAACTGTCAACACTTTGAGCCATGGCTAACATGGAGACATACTTAAGCATATTGAAGCATAATGTATCAGTGAGAGTCATAAGACACACTCAAGGACACAACATTTGAGCATGCACACACACTGTAATGTTCAGTGTCCTAGCATATACTCGTGATATGGCTTCAAGCTATTACAGGAAAATAAAGTTCAAACATTTGGTCACCGAATGAATGCAGCAGGACCAGGCATTCTTCTTCATGTCACAACCTGGCGCCTACAATACCCACAATGCAATTTAAATGGGGGAAGTTCATTTAAACATTCTAGGGATGCATCATACGTAGTGGATACATCGTTGCTGCTCAGCCTTGCTTCAAATGTTGCATCCCAAAAAAAATGTTTCCCCATTGACCACCATTATAAGAGAGCCGTCTGCTATAACATTTAAGCCATGTGGGAACTTGTGGGCGGGGCCAGTGGGAGGAACTCTACTCCACATATTTAGTTGTCTTCATAACCAGGAAGAAAACCTGGAAGATAGACAACTTTTTTGACGTATGCCCCAAACAAGCTATCATTTATAGGATTAAATACGTGCCATGTTCAGTTCCAGTATCCAGTTCTTCCACATTGGAATTATGGTTGCACTCAAAGGGCCGGTTGTAACTTTAAGACTATATAAATATATAATATATATAAAATAATGTATTGTATTACATTATCGCCTCTGCATTGGATTATTATGGGATAGGGTAATAACTTCATAATGAACTACGTCTGAAAGCAGAAGTCTACGGCAAATAATTGCAAGTCTCTTCGGTGAGAATGTCACAAAATGATTTAAAAAGAAAATCCAAATTGTGGAAAGAAAAGTAAAAAAAAGTAACATTTTGAAAGAAAAATCGAATTGTGAGAAAAAAGGCATATTTTGAAGAAAAAACAAATTTGAGATGCATTGTGGGACATGTAGTTTATGGGCAGCGTGCTTCTGTAAATCGGCATGTAACCGTATAATAAACATATTATATTCTTTGCAAGCTCTTGTGGGGCCGCATGAAATGAAGTCACGGGCCTTGAGTTTGACCCCCTGCTGTGGAGCCTCCAAATGCTTCTTAACACTTTCTTCCAAACATGTTGTGGTATTCCTGTAGACAGACGTTGACATGTCATCACTGTGACGTTATGTTTCTCACATTCCCTTTTATTTGTGGTTGTATTTAACACATTCAAAAAGTCTCTCAAAACTAGCTTTCAGTCTCTGACCCGCCTCTTACTCCGCACTTGGATTAGGACTACTGTTCTGTTCTGATTTTATGTAAAGCGTCTTTGAGCATTAGGAAAAGCGCTATACAAATCCCATGTATTATCATTTAGCCTAGCTTAGCACAAACACTGTATGTTCCAGACGCCCCAAAACCACAGTATTTTATTTTATTTATTCTACAAAGAATATACCTGTTAGCACTTAAAGGCATACCTCGCCCATTCAGAATGGTTAAGTGAGAAAATAACCAATTTCTGGGTGGATTTACCTTTTCTCCTCTGACTTCCTGAGCACAGTTGGTCCTTATTAGGATGAAAGAGTTGCCTCCATGTGTCCAATAAAGACCCCCAGGAGGTGTTTGTTTTTCTCTGTTCCTCCCCTCCGTGACCCAGCATGTGGAGGGAATCATGGTGACGCGTTTCTTTCACCGACATACCACAACAAACGTTCTTCAATTGGGTGTTGGGTTGGGAGTGTGTTATTTCATTAGTGTGTGGCTCTCCCCTGAGGTGCTGTGTGACTTCCATTCAGTTCTGTTCGCATTCATGAAGTACATCTAAACCAGAATAGTCCATTCAGATGGAGGAAGACTACGCACCGGCCTGTGACTTTGAAGAAGATTTGAGCTATAATGAGATTATCTCTCTCAACAGAGGAAATGGGACTAGTTATAATGAGCTCTGGTCAACGTCTCCTGCCGCTGCCAGCTGTAATTGTTTGAGAGATGAAGTTCATTAGGCTTGTGATGTACTGAGTTCCCTTTCTGTGGTTTGCATCACTGACAATTCATCTCTTATGGCATTCAGACCATCCTGAAATTGGACCAAATTACTTCCCTGCTGTCGTTCCATGTACGCACACACTACAACGTGTATGAAGCAAGCAAATGGAGGTCTTTTGAATGTGTGTTGACAAAGTAAAAGCTGTCGGACTACGGTGACCGATAGAAGCTGGAGGGAGGAGGGTCTCCAGGAAGAGACGATAAGATGTTCTTGAGATTAGATAATAGAGCAGTGGCGTCGTGAGGGGAAGTGTTGATCACTGTCTATGTTCTGACGGCGAGAGTAGGCAAAATGCAATAATGAAACACACTACAAAACCATAGTTGACTAGTAGAATACTTACTTATTTGTATTTACTTGCACTATTTTATCTGTTTTAATCTTTTAATGTGTTGCTCTGTTGACCTGAGATGTTCATCAACATAACTACACTGCTATGTACCAATGACAAGAAATGCCTTGAATCTTGAAAAGAAACTTGATTCTGATTGGTCCATTTGGATATTCAAATGCTATTTTTCGCTAGCAGACCATTGCTCTAGCTAAGGAGGACGCTCAGATCAAAGGACTATGTGAAGTCATATCAATCCACAGAAAGAAGTCCGGTCAATTTATCGTCAATTTTAGAGAAGATGAGTTTTCATTAACATCCATTAACAAAAATCGATAAAGCAAGGGTTAAAGATTCCTGTTTTCGGGAATACATGATTTTATTTATCAGGCTATGATCGGCATTTGAAGAAACACCTTTGTAAAAACCCTAAGAATATATATAGACATTAAACTAAAGGTTCTACTGAAGTGGCGATTTCTGACTCAGTAATTGAGACTAAGATGTATTTGAGGCCTATTGATGTATGTGTTGTAAACAGACCAGTTTATCTGCCTGTTCTCTCTCTCTCCTTACCATGTATGGAAATCATAATTGTATACAACATCGTTCTGCAGAATAAACTGTGACAATGAATGTTGATTTGAGACTCCATCAGTAGCTGAGTGTGCTGTGTTTGACTCTGTCTCTGTCTCTCTCCACAGAGCTGCTCTTCAGTGGAGTGCTGGCAGGTTCAGTGTGATGTTGGGACGCTGGAGAGAGGAGCCAGCGTCATCCTGACTCTACGATCCAGACTTTGGGCCGAAACCTTCATCGAGGTGAGGCTACAGGAACTCTGCCGGGTCGTGTTCAATCTGTCGCAGAACAAGACACTCCATTCAAGAGGGTAACAGTGGTGTTTCTCAATGTCGAGTAAACCGGCTGCAGAGTCACTATTTCAAGTATCCTACGTCATCGAGTGGCGCCGAAGGCCTGTTTAAATGCGGCGCCACTCGATGACGTAGTATACTTGAAATAGTGGCCGTTTCTCAATCGCGAGGATGCTTGCTTGGTAGCACATGTCTTCCGAGTCACTTCCTTCAGAAGCTAGGCAAGAATCCTCCCTGGCATTCGGAAAACAAAGAGTGCAACAGGCGAGCAAGTGTGCGTCATATGAGAGGCCCCGCCTTACATTTTCCGCCACAGATTTGGGGAAATTGGTCCGTGCGCAAAGCATTGTGGGGATTTGAAGAACGCGAAGTCTACCCATGTGCAGCCTCGAAATTACCCCCAAACCAAGGACGCGGCCTCGGTGGAATTCCAAGTATGCTGGAGATTGGAACAGTCTTTCGGCGGCACTCGATGACGTTGTATCCTTAAAATATTAGCTTGGAAGCCAGTTTCCTCGAGATTGAGAAACGGCCAGTAACTGTATGAGAGAAAGCAACGTCTCAAAATCTGTGTTACTATACTGCCCTCTGCTGGGAAGCACTAAGAACACACTAGGCTTACAAGATGATTCCATTTAAGGCAAGTTTATTTATATAGCACCTTTCAACACAAGGCGATAGAAGAGTTAAAGTGACAGCGCAGTGTGAGATACACACATCTGAAATGTTGAGCTCTGACTCTCAATCATTGCTAACTGTTTAGCAGAAATAGTCTTTCTTTCTTTCTACTTTCTTTTTTTACTTATCTTTAGTTATGTCAAGTGTTTCACGCTAAACGAACCCCCTTTGGGAAATCTGACCGCATGGCACCTTTTGGTTTTCGCCGAAACTATTCCTCTTTTTTTAAATGCACATTAGTTTAACTTTTCTTTCTAGGACTTGTTTGGTATCATCTGCATGTTATTTTGTTTACTTGTGTGTTCTAAGGACAGAGGTGGTTCACATGTTGGAGCTAATCAGTGAATATCTTATAGGACTGTTTGTGTTCACTCTTAAAATGCTGACAGTGCTGTTTTTGAAGCGCTATATTCATGTGTTTGTGTTTTGCCGGTCCACAGAGGGTCTATAAGCAGTTTGTCCTGGAGTGCTCTGTTCACTACAAGGTGGACAAGATGCCGTATTCGATTCCTCCCAAATTCAAGCCATCAGGATCCAAAAAGGTAACATCTGTTTTCAATGGAGCGTGAAGGTGGTACACATCTGCGAAGGCTCACACATGCTGCTGTTGTTCAGGTGGTGATGGCTGTGATGTGGAACAAACCGGACGCACCTTTCCCTGTCCCCGTGTGGATCATCATCCTGGCTATCCTGGCTGGGCTGCTGTTACTCGCCCTGCTCATATATCTACTGTACAAGGGTAACAAGTGGGTGGAAGCTGGGGTGGAAGCTGGGTGGAATCTGGGGTGGAAGCTGGGGGGAAGCTGGGGTGGAAGCTGGGGTGGAAGCTGGGGTGGAAGCTGAGGTGGAATCTGGGGTGGAAGCTGGGGGGAAGCTGGGTGGAAGCTGGGGTGGAAGCTGGGGTGGAAGCTGGGGGGAAGCTGGGGTGGAAGCTGGGGGGGAAGCTGGGGTGGAAGCTGGGGTGGAGCTGGGGTGGAAGCTGGGGTGGAAGCTGGGGGGAAGCTGGGGTGGAAGCTGGGGGGAAGCTGGGGTGGAAGCTGGGGTGGAAGCTGGGGGGGAAGCTGGGGTGGGAAGCTGGGGGGAAGCTGGGGGTGGAAGCTGGGGTGGAAGCTGGGTGGAAGCTGAGGTGGAAGCTGGGTGGAAGCTGGGGTGGAAGCTGGGGGGAAGCTGGGGGGAAGCTGGGGTGGAAGCTGGGGGGAAGCTGGGGTGGAAGCTGGGTGGAAGCTGGGGTGGAAGCTGGGGGAAGCTGGGGTGGAAGCTGGGGTGGAAGCTGGGGTGGAAGCTGGGTGGAAGCTGAGGTGGAATCTGGGGTGGAAGCTGGGTGAGTGGGGAAGCTGGGGGGAAGCTGGGGTGGAAGCTGGGGTGGAAGCTGGGTGGAAGCTGGGGGGAAGCTGGGGTGGAAGCTGGGGGGAAGCTGGGGGTGGAAGCTGGGTGGAAGCTGGGGGGGGAAGCTGGGGTGGAAGCTGGGGTGGAAGCTGGGGGTGGTGGTGGGGTGGAATCTGGGGTGGAAGCTGGGGTGGAAGCTGGGGGGAAGCTGGGGTGGAAGCTGGGGTGGAAGCTGGGGGGAAGCTGGGGTGGAAGCTGGGGTGGTGGTGGGGTGGAATCTGGGGTGGAAGCTGAAGTGGAAGCTGGGGTGGAAGCTGGGGTGGAAGCTGGGGTGGAAGCTGGGGTGGAAGCTGGGGTGGAAGCTGGGGTGGAAGCTGGGGGTGGAAGCTGGGGTGGAAGCTGGGGGTGAAGCTGGGGTGGAAGCTGGGGGTGGAAGCTGGGGGTGGAAGCTGGGGGTGGAAGCTGGGGGTGGAAGCTGGGGTGGAAGCTGGGGTGGAAGCTGGGGTGGAAGCTGGGGGTGGAAGCTGGGTGGAAGCTGGGGTGGAAGCTGGGGTGGAAGCTGGGTGGAAGCTGGGGTGGAAGCTGGGGGTGGAAGCTGGGGGTGGAAAGCTGGGGTGGAAGCTGGGGTGGAAGCTGGGGTGGAAGCTGGGGGTGGAAGCTGGGGTGGAAGCTGGGGTGGAAGCTGGGGTGGAAGCTGGGGTGGAAGCTGGGGTGGTGGTGGGGTGGAATCTGGGGTGGAAGCTGGGGTGGAATCTGGGGTGGAAGCTGGGGTGGAAGCTGGGGGTGGAAGCTGGGGTGGAAGCTGGGGTGGAAGCTGGGTGGAAGCTGGGGTGGAAGCTGGGGGTGGAAGCTGGGGTGGAAGCTGGGGTGGAAGCTGGGGGTGGAAGCTGGGGTGGAAGCTGGGGTGGAAGCTGGGGGTGGAAGCTGGGGTGGAAGCTGGGTGGAAGCTGGGGTGGAAGCTGGGGGTGGAAGCTGGGGGTGGAAGCTGGGGTGGAAGCTGGGGTGGAAGCTGGGGTGGAAGCTGGGGGTGGAAGCTGGGTGGAGCTGGGGTGGAAGCTGGGGTGGAAGCTGGGGTGGAAGCTGGGGGGAAGCTGGGGTGGAAGCTGGGGGTGGAAGCTGGGGTGGAAGCTGAGGTGGAAGCTGGGGTGGAAGCTGGGGGTGGAAGCTGGGGTGGAAGCTGGGGTGGAAGCTGGGGGGGAAGCTGGGGTGGTGGTGGGGTGGAAGCTGGGGTGGAAGCTGGGGTGGAAGACGAGCAGCAGCGACGTGGAAGTGCAGCAATAGCAGCAGCAAGCAAAGCATAGAGAGATATCTGCAGGTTCAATAGAGTATTAAGGAGACTGCGTTTGGTTGGCTGTAGAGCGGCAAGGGGCATTGTTGTAACTCTGGCACAACAATTTCCTTCTGGATAAATAAAGTCTTATCTTATCTTAAACCCACAAACAATCAACTAAGAGATGCAGAATGACCTCAATGAGACTCATATATCTGCTAGACAAGGTAACGAGGGAAATAACACGTTACGACTGTCTGGCAGGCGTTAGGATATTCTTTTAAAGCCATGTCATGTACAGCTGAAGTTTTATAACAAGAGACCTATGATACAGATCTACATAGTATAAAGTCTTTGTTTAAAAAGGACTGCTTTGACACTAGACACCCCAAACAAAGGTTACCCACAACCAATCAACAAAGAGACACAAAATTCACAGAAAGAAACACAAAACCATCACAAAGGTCTCTTTTAGTCACCAAACAAAGTTTATCATGCAATTTCGGGTGATGTACAATTGATCAGTGACCTGACAGACCATGTTTGAGTTGTTCTATGAAAGCTTATCAGAATCAGAATCAGGTTTATGATCAGACGTACGAGGAATTTGACTTTGTTCTGATCCTCCTCTCTCCATGTCTCCCTGCAGATGGGCTTCTTTAAGAGGTCCGATCCGTACGGTACCACCATGGAAAAGGCCCAGCTCAAACCCCAGGCCTCGTCTGAAGCTTAGATCCTCCCTGCTCCACACAACTGGAACCACCGTCACATTCCAAACAGGGAAGCATGCAGGAGCAGGAGAACCCGTTCAAGAAGGGACAGCTATGGGTCACTGGACAGGCACCGAAAAGCCACAGCAGGAAAGACTACAAAGGTCATGAGGTTGAAACGCTCTGCTGTTTGGGACGTGTTGAATCAGAGCACGGTTTATCAAGCTTCTGGACAGAGACGTCTCCCTGTGGAAAACACTCAGCGTGTGTTCCAGGAAACCATTATCAATACAGGAAGAAATGCAGCTCCAACAAAAAGCACTAACTCTACCGTCTGTCCTCCTCCCTTTAAAGCAGTGCTTCTCAAAGTGTGGTCCGCGGACACTGCTTTAAAGCCATGTCTGCAATCCCAGTTAGAAGGTTCCAGAAACGCCTGCCTCCGTATGGTTTACACACCACTCTTTATTTATGGCACAGTGCTGTTCCCATTGGTCGTTGAAAGTTGTTCTGTACCGTCTGCACGACAATCCTGATCAAACTGCGATGTTTAACTTGAATTATTCCTCTCCCATATTGGGAGGTGTGTTTTGTTGTTCTGTTCGTAATGTATTCATTGTGTTCTGACCCGTTGGTGTTGTGGCCCAGAATAAAGCCTCTTTTTGTGTACCCATATACTCTCTTTTGTGTACCCATATACTCTCTATTGTGTACCCATATACTCTCTTTTGTAGAGTGCTATTCGTGAGTATATTGGACATGTGGGAAGTAACTAGGTACATTTACTCAAGTACAATTTTGAGATACTTGTACTTTACTTGAGTATGTCACTGTCCTGTGTCTTTGTACTTCTACTCCACTACAGTTCAGAGGTACATGGTGTACTTCTCCTCCACTACATGTATTTATACCTTTAGTTACTTCACAGATCTGGATGAAGGATGTGAAATCTAACCAAGTGTTGAATCAGACTTTAGTTCCACCTGGAGTAAATCCACCAGCTACCCTGCAGTATACAAAGTACTTCAAACTAGCTGCACCTTCACCAGCTTTGAGAACACTTTCATGATCAATCATTATAAAACATATCATATATATTATTCTGAAATGGACCAATCTGCACAACGATTACTTTTACTGTCTTTCACTATATTTTGATGAGAATACTTTTCTACTTTCACTTGAGGAACATTTTGAATGCAAGACTTTGACTGGAACAGAGTTTTCCTACACTCTGGTACAAGACCTGAGTACTTCTACTTTTACTCAAGTACAAGATCTGAGTACTTTTACTCAAGTACAAGGTCTGAGTACTTCTCCCTCCTCTGGTAATAACCATTGACAAAGTATGCAATAACATTAAATAGATTCAGATTTCCTGCAGAATTTATATATATTTTTAAACATTAGACATCAAACAAATCAACACTTTCCTAATTTCAGATTTTGAAATGTCTTCGCATTTTTTAAACTGTTTTGACTCCATCATTAGTAATAGCAGAAACGGTATCCCTGTATTGCAGTGCATTACCGCCCTCTGCAGGTGATATATTGTATTGCCGCTGGCAGCAGTTTTGCCTTCCCAAAATGTAGTACTTGTTTACACTAATGTTTCTGTATCTATGGATTACTTTATCAAAACTCATGACAGAAAACGTGCATAAGCGATGGCGGAGCAAGTACTCACCTCATTATCTAAAAGTAGTAGTACCATGGTAGAGCTCCATTCAAACTTTGGTAAACTAGGTCAAATACAAAAAAGCACAAGCATTGAAATACGCTTACATTACAAAAAGTAAGAGTGCCTATCTTGGATTGATGGATGGAGGATTGGATTTATTATCGTGTTTTACCAGCTATAATCAAATAGCCTGTGTCCACGCAAAGCAATAATATATAGGCTATTGTCAACATGTGTGGAGACTTTCACTATTTCTTTATAATTTTATTTTGAGTAAGGTTTATAGTAAACATAAATTGTACAAGCGCATATTCGTGAAATCCAACCTTAGATGTCCTCCGAAGTCTTTTAATTGTAGGAATGTGTGAGATAATCGGCAAGTGAAGCCTATGCGGAAGTGCCACAGCCTGCAGTTCACCAGGTGGCCTGTAGGGGGCTGGTTGCAGCAGGGAGCAATGTCCATATACTCCCATGTTAAAATGCCCAACTTTACACCAGAAATAAACACGTTTATATCCTGGCTCTCAAAACCAAATGATCTGTGTAGTTAGATAAGCCCCTTATGACAACTGTGAGGACGTGCATTGGTTCACAACTCATTTTTAAGTTATATGTATATGCTGTTTGTATTATTTTGAATTACTCAATCAATAGAGGGCGCTGCTTCTTCTTCTTCTTCTTTGGACATACTGTGCAGGACTGTGTTTCTCTGCGTCACTAGCAGCACACTTGATGTGAAGCGTCCTGATGAAAAAGTGGGACTTGTCAGAGGAGGTGAAAGAAAGCAAAGATATAGTTGCACAAGTGCATTTCTGGCTTGTGGCGCAGTGGTCTAATGCGCTGGTGTTCCGATCAGGGGGTCACAGGTTCAAACCCCACTGCAGTCAGCATGCTGTTGTGTCCCTGAGACACTTCACCCCAAATTGCTCCTGTGGGGATTGCCGACAGTATTGAGTATGAAAGTCGCTTTGGATAAAAGCGTCTAACATGTAATGTAATGTCTACAGAATACAATGTGAATAGAGTTCACGGCCTGCATGCGTCCTTTAGAAACAAGAGCACTGAGGGTTTTATGTTTGCTCTCACTGACATTTGTGATGAGTGTGAGCATGTGTGGTTCTGCTGAGTTCTGCTGGATGGATGCTTTCCCTAACCTGCAGAGGGTGTTGTGTCTCTCCCTCCCCCTCTCTCTCACTGTGTGTGTGTGTGTGTGTGTTCCCTGGCTATAAAGGCCTCACAGTGACGAGGGGGCCTCTGCAAAGGAGCTCAAGTGTAAGTGAGAAAAAGAGACGACGAACAGAGAAGACTGCAGTTCCTCTCGCTGTGAGTAAGCCTGTTGTTTCACACAGAGCAGAATGGCTTTATGTACAGTGGATCATGAGAGTATGTGTGCGTGTACTGCGTGTTGTAAGCCTACATGATGTATGATGTATGATGTGAAGTCTGCAGCCAGGGAACATGACTCGGCTGTCTTTGTTTTGTGCCTTAGGGAGTAATGTTATAATGCAGTAATGTTACTCAGATAAATACCTCCATGGCGTTTCCTTTAAAAACAGCTTTTTTGATATCGGTTATAGTTTGTGTTGTGACCTTATATAAAGCCTTTGGGTGTGACTTTTTGAAAGTACACAAATAGTCTTTGCATTGACAGTCATTTGATGAGTAATCTCAGAAATGTAGGAATATTTAGAGTTTTCTGATCTGATATGGACAGAACACTTTGTGGTTTGAAGTGGATAGAGTAAAACAAAATGGTAGGATCATTGCCCGAGTTGGGAGGGCAATGACTTGTAACGTGATCTGAGTATCAACATATATGTAACCTGATTACTTTCTTTTGGATTAGCTCAATATTAAAGGGAAAGGGAATATCAATAAGATGGTCTTTACTTCAGTGTATTATTTAGGATCAAAGATGTGTCCTCTGCTCAGAGATGTTATTGATGTATTGAACCAAAGAAAGTGGAAACCATCAGGCAGTAGAAGTATTCACACTTAAAGTATTATCCTACAGAACAGTACAGCTCACAGGGAAGAGATAACATCTGATCCTTTACATCAAACACTATATGTTGTGTTTAGGTTTTTACTAACAAGATTCAAAGGTTGTAATGCCAGATAAGCTACAGTGTAGAAATGGCAATGACCCGACTTCCTTCAACGATGCAACATACAAAAATACGAATAAAAAATTGTGCAAGAAGTCTAGATACGGTTAAACTAAATTATTACGGTGATAGTACATTTGAATTGTAACATTGTAATCCTGCTAGTAAACCCCAATGTTTCACAAAATAACAGTAATCTGATTACTCTTTGTTATGTATCTCCCGGGGAATCCCTTTGTTAGCATCCTGATTACAGATTCCTGTTACTTGCTATGCATTCCTCTTGAAGCCAGTAAGTACATGTCAGTAACACTTAGGACCTCCTCGGCCTCAACACAGCTCCTTAACCTCCTGCTGTCCACAGTTACTACGGCAACACACGACCCGGGTTGTTTTCCTGCTGACTGGTGTGTGTTTGATGAGGGGTTGATCCTCTGTGATTCCTGCTATTCAGCATGTGCACCGAGAGGCTTTGGCCACTTGTTGAGCAGTGAGTCAGCAGAACAGGGTATTAGTGTTCCGGCCTTCGTGGGCTTTTACATTTAACCTTTTCAATGCTTTTCAAATACCGTGTCTGTCAGTAAATACATGTGTGTGTCAACATTCATATTCATTAACATTAATAATTGAGATTAAAGGGCTTTATTATCATATAATAATAATAATGAATTTATTTTATATAGGCGCCTTTCAAGGCTCTCAATGTCGCCGTACAGACACATGAAAAACAAGATACTGTGGTGACCACCTATTTTACCACTGGGACATAATTCAATCACGGAACTACGGGTTGGGGGTATTGTTTCCGCACGGACATATGTGTTCATATTCTATATATGTTGTGTGCCCTCCCGGCTCTTTCTCTTGTCGACCCGGGCTGCGACCCGACAACATGTCCTGTGCAGCTCCTCATTAAAGTACTCTTTTGCACCTTCGATGCACCGCCTCCGACTCCCATATCTCCTGGCACTACAATACACACAATACATAACACCAGCATAAGAGACATAAACAAGACAATGCAGTTTATCAATCAATCAAATAACCAAACAGGATGTGTGATGGATAATGATCAGGGTGGAGAGGCGAGTGTGAAGAGACGTGTTTTGAAAATGGGGAGAGAGTCAGTGTTGCGGATGTCAGGTGGGAGGGAGTTCCAGAGGCGGGGTGCAGAGCGGCTGAAGACCCCATGGTGGTTAGGCGGGAGGGGGGTGCAGTGAGGCTGAGGGTGCGGATGGGTGTGTTGATGTGCAGGAGGTCGGAGAGGCGCAGAGGAGTGAGGTTATGGATGGATAGTTACAATAGTTACAGTGTGTGCTCCTCCGACATGCAACATACAGTACTCTAAACACGAGGAGAGAAAAAGGACACAAAATAACAACACAGTATTGTAAAAGTAGAATAATAGTGCAGGTAATTGACTCTAAAGCAGTCGACTGTATGCCATGATGGTCATACCTTCTATGTGCGTTTTTGAGACATTCATATTCAAGATTCAAAAGCTTTATTGGCAAATGCTACTCCAAAAATGCAACATACAATATACCTAGCATACACAAATAGTGCAATTGTCATAACGGTGCGAGTAAGTTTCAGGACTAAAACAAATACACACGTGCATACAAAGTAGAATAAGTCATGTCAAATGAAATACTAAGTAGAACAAACATACTTTAATAAATAACACATGTACAGATGAACTGTGTATTATAAACAGAGTTAAGAAGTCTAATGTATGCTGTACAGGATGCAGATGCTTTAGGAATAAAGCATGGGGATTGTCCGCCCATTAGAAACCGCAGTAGAGACACTTATTGATTTGATTTCCTGTTTCTTCAGCCCCGCCTACTCCTCCTGTTCAAGCTGCAGTCATGGCCAAAAACCTGCTGAAGAACCCCAGTGGGGAAGGTGAGGGGCCATTTTCCTCTTCACAGGAGATAGATCTACAACCAAGTTATACGTCGGAAGTGATGAGTGTCTTTCAAGAGTAACAACTTTAATAATGAATACTAACTGGTTTGTTTGGAAAATGAACGTCTTATTAACCTCTCGACTTCTGTGTAAGAGCTATTTCTATTGAGAGCATTTCATTGAAAAGTACAAGCATTCAAATGTATGTAGGATTGATTGACTGATTGATGAATTGCGTTATCTATTTTTTGAACATTTGTGCATTTCCCTCCCAGAGCTTCTGGACTTCTGGGAGCTGACGGAGAACGGCGGGAGTCAGTGGAAAGTGGAGGAGATGCCGGGAGACTGCGGCTCCGACTGCGGCCTCGACGGAGTGACCAACTACTTTGTAACCTCCTTTGAGTGAGTGTGTGTTACTGTGTGTATGGTCATGTTTAAATACTGACAATTCAATACATGGCTCAACACCTGCCTGTATTGTGTTCATGTGTTGTAACTTTGTTCATGCTGCCCTCTTGGCCAGGTCGCTCTTGAAAAAGAGATTTCAATGAGACTTTTACCTGGTTAAATAAAGTTACTCTCTCTCTTGATAGCCTTACAGTATGTGGACTTTTGTACTGTGTTTATAAGCTGCATTTGTTATGATCTGCTTTAAAAGGAGGACACAAAACCACTTCGGAACTATAACCCCAAAGATTCTGATGACCCTGATATAAGTCATATCTATAAATGTATGTAAGATAACCCAAGGTCAAATCTTCCTGTTTCTTAACATCTGTGTTTCCTAGGCTGTGTCTGAAGAGGCAGGTGATCGACTTGTTGGCGGAGGATTACTCCAGCGAGCAGTTGGACGCTCAGCCTCCCGTCACCGTGGAAGACTGGTAAGAAAGAGTACGGGTGATGCTCTTTACACACCTTCTGTAAGTGTCCCTAAACATCTCCCTGGTCCCCGGCTTGAGCTTCAGTCTCAGGATCCATGTATCTGTGATCCTCTCCAGAAAGGAAGTATCACATACAGAGCATCAACTAGTTCCTGAACAGTGTCCTTCACATGCTGATATCCAAGAGAGGGAGTTACACAGTCACAAGATGGAGGAATAGAAAGCAGTATTCAATGTTTACTTCAGATTAGCTCCACGTCAGAAATGAGCATGCTTGATGTCTCTCTCCATAGAGGCTGAATCATCATGTTAATCACAGAGCTATCATCTGCCTCAAACAGTCCTGATGCTCTTCTAGGTAATCACACATCCTGTCATGTTCACAGCTACAGTTGGGATACCTTTGTTAGCATGTGACTCTGATACTGGAAGAGGACATTGAGTAATTTCCCAACAGCAAGTCACTGATAATCAGAGTGTTTCTGCAGGTACTGTGGGAGGTCGGACTGCGGCTGCACGTACCAGATGACCGTGACTCTGCTGGATGAGAACCAGGAGGTCATCGAGGAGTTCAAACCTGATCTGGTGACCCATGACCCCGACAGTGACGAATGCTCCTGGAAGCAGGTACACAGGGAGGAGGAGGATCTGTAGTGTAGCAGAGGTGGGAAGTAGTGGAGTCCAAATACTTTGTTACTGTACTTAAGTACATTTTTCTGGTATCAGTACTTTACTCCACTACTTATTTTTCCGACGACTTTTTACTTTGACTTCTTACATTTTGAACACAAATACCTGTACTTTCTACTTCTTACATGTTGAACACAAATACCTGTACTTTCTACTTCTTACATGTTGAACACAAATACCTGTACTTTCTACTTCTTACATGTTGAACACAAATACCTGTACTTTCTACTTCTTACATGTTGAACACAAATACCTGTACTTTCTACTTCTTACATGTTGAACTCAAATACCTGTACTTTCTACTTCTTACATGTTGAACTCAAATACCTGTACTTTCTACTTCTTACATGTTGAACCCAAATACCTGTACTTTCTACTTCTTACATGTTGAACTCAAATACCTGTACTTTCTACTTCTTACATGTTGAACTCAAATACCTGTACTTTCTACTTCTCACATGTTGAACCCAAATACCTGTACTTTCTACTTCTTACATGTTGAACACAAATACCTGTACTTTCTACTTCTTACATGTTGAACACAAATACCTGTACTTTCTACTTCTTACATTTTGAACCCAAATACCTGTACTTTCTACTTCTTACATGTTGAACTCAAATACCTGTACTTTCTACTTCTCACATGTTGAACACAAATACCTGTACTTTCTACTTCTTATATGTTGAACTCAAATACCTGTACTTTCTACTTCTTACATGTTGAACACAAATACCTGTACTTTCTACTTCTTACATGTTGAACCCAAATACCTGTACTTTCTACTTCTTACATGTTGAACACAAATACCTGTACTTTCTACTTCTTACATGTTGAACTCAAATACCTGTACTTTCTACTTCTTACATGTTGAACTCAAATACCTGTACTTTCTACTTCTTACATGTTGAACTCAAATACCTGTACTTTCTACTTCTTACATGTTGAACACAAATACCTGTACTTTCTACTTCTTATATGTTGAACTCAAATACCTGTACTTTCTACTTCTTACATGTTGAACTCAAATACCTGAACTTTCTACTTCTTACATGTTGAACTCAAATACCTGTACTTTCTACTTCTTATATGTTGAACTCAAATACCTGTACTTTCTACTTCTCACATGTTGAACCCAAGTTATGGGTACTTTTTACTGAAGTACATTTCAAAGTTCTTTACTTCTACTTGAGTAAAGGATGTGTGTACTTTTGCCCTCTCTGGCATACAGCAGAGGAACTAAGGTCACAGAGGATCCCAATCATTACTCACAGTTCAGTTTGAAACACATTGTCGATGGTAATGTTCATTCTGAAGAGTTGTATTTCACTCATCTGTCTCTTTCGGATGATTCTATAAGTACAAGGCCATGTCATAAAATGTGTAGTGCATGCATTTCGACCGGATAGCGTTGTCTGTAATTGCACACAGCTGCTGTAAACTCATCAGAAAAGACGTGGCGCTGTTAGCTAACACTACAGCTTGCGATGAGATATAATGAGGTTGTGTTTTTGGATATCACTTTTTATAGATCCAAACAGTTTTGTCTTTTGCAGGAAACGTTGCCACGGAAACCCAGTTCATAGTACTAGAAATGCAGAAGCTTTACGGCATTGTGTTTTGTTAAATTATAGGTTTGATCTGCTCATCGACCTTGAGCTCATCCTGTATTGGACCTGGTCGACTGATAGCCTCCTTTCAAAGTCAAAGTCAACTTTATAGTCAATCTTTCAGTTTGTGTGTACAGACAGAGATCCAAATACCGTTTCCCACAATCCAGAATACAAAACCAAATATATATAAACATATGTATAATAACAGTCACATCAATATCTTTGAGAATGTACAGCACTGCTCGACATAGCAGCAAAGTGTCTGGTGCTGGATTTCTGCCTTCACAGGGATCTGTCAGGGGAACATTTGGAACTTGCTGAAGCGACTGATGCTGCTGTGTTTCTCTCCCCCACACAAGCCTGTCTCACAGTGTGTTTTCTCTCACTCTGAACTCCAGGTCAGCCACACGTTCTCTGAGTACGGCCCTGGATTGCGTTTCATCACCTTCGAACACGGAGGACAGGACACAAAGTTCTGGGACGGATGGTTCGGAGTCCGAGTCACTGGCAGCTCTGTGACTGTGGAGGTCTGAAGGAGGGGGGAAAGTGAAAGAGGAGAAGGGAAGGTAACGGAGGACAGGGAACTGGAGTCATATAAGGACTCCAGGGAGGTTTCTAGGTTTCAATAGGACCAGCTTTGCCTTGTGCTAACACCTCGTTCTTAATGCTGTTACAAACTGCTGCGATGAAGACTGCACTAACAAAGGAACACACCGTCATGGTGGCACAGCAGCTTTACTAACTTTAAGATATTAAAATGGCTGCTTGCAACACAGACATTATTATGGTCTGTTAACTACTACCTCTGCACAGTGACTTACTTTAGTGTTAAACTAAACCATTTGTTTGGTGAATAGAGGTGTAAATGATCAAGATATCGATTTCAAATTGGACTCTGAAATAAAATCTTAACTAAATAATTGCCTGTTTTGTCAGTTTGACTTAGTTTTAAGATGTTATCCACTAAGAGTCCCTTTTGTTCGTCCCAATAATGACTGCATTTTGACTGTGGATGTGAAATTGATTGACGTGTGTTCACGGTTTGTCCTCGATTATAATAAAACGGACCTTGGACGTTTCAAAATGTGGGGCTGAGGAAATGAAGACTGGTACTCGTTGTTTCTTTCTTGCAAGCAGCAGTTGTAGTTGTTTCACTTATTGTAAGTCGCTTTGGATAAAAGTGTCAGCTAAATGAAATGTAATGTATAGGGGTACGTTCATACTCAAGTACTATGCTTAATACAATTTCTATATACATGTACTTGAGGATTTCCATTTTATTTTACTTGGGAAATCTAAGTAATACTGTATACTCCTTTGCAAATGATATTTAAAATGTGACTATAAGTACAAAAGTATCTTGAATGGGCAGCCAGTGCCAGTAACAATGCAGAAATAGACATAGAATGAGGGGCTTTTCAAAATAGCATATGACTATTTGATTTATACCAAGTGTGAGGCTAACATGTAGTTGTGTGTTCTGCGCTATGGATTTTGTGAACCCAAGAAGTGCTCGGATGTATAAAAGATTTTCAGTTGAGATAACAGCATGCAGAATTAACCTCACACAGCAGGATGTGATTGAACAGGATTAGATTTGCCTGGATAGGTAGAAACTGCATGTGAAAGGCCCAGTTATAAAGAGATATGACATGCAGCAACACACATTCTCTTCTGTCGTGCTTTGGTATTTGGATAATATACAGAATAAAATAGAAACACACGTTTAAAAAACACTTTTATTCTCATTCAATCCAAAGTCAATTGAAGGTGGAAGACATACAGTCTGTGATATACACATTTCAGTCATCAGACATAAATAGCATGTACCGGCCATTTGGCTCTGCATCCACAGAAAGTGATTCAAAGTGAGCACCATTAACTCTGGCACACTAAGGGCACCGTGTATTTTAAAGCTACATTTCACTGAAACCAACGTCTTGTCCTGCTGTTGGGAGTCCGAAGCACACTGGATGTTCCTCAGGGAAAAACTATTATTCCAAGAAGCTTTATTTCCAAACGAGGATGACCTCTAGTGATTGACGGCTGATACCAAAGCTGTGCTTCTCAACTAAAGGATCGCTAACCCGCTTAATAACGTTTGCATCTGGGTACATTCACTTACAGCTACTGTGTATTTAACCTGCTCAAAATCTCAAAGCATGTAAATCAGAAGTATTGATCAAAAAGGACGCTGAGTAGATAGACATTTAAGATACGTTGATATTTAAGCAAAGGAAATGTTGTGGACTTGATGTGTCTTGAAAAGAAGCAGCTTTCATTTACATTTTCAGAGTTTTTTTTAGACACATTTACCTACAACACCTTCTACAATCGGATCGGTTGATTATACTAATACTCTCTGAGTTAGTAGCAGGTCAAAGATTGTCTAATTGAACATTAATGTGTGTGATTGTATGACATTAGTATGGTAGTTCTGCATGGTAACAGCTCCTGGTCCATGTGAAGAGTAAGGCCTCATTCTCCTTGTGTCTGCATCTGTTTACAAAAGGCCTCAAACTGCTGCTGTTCCAACTCCGTCATCACTTTGTTCAGGGCATAAATCTGTAAATAAAGAAGACAGTCGACACAGATGGTTCCACAGGAGCGAGACGTAATGTGACATAAAATACATTTAGCAGAGCACTAGAGAGTCTATGGCAGGTTCACATGTGGGAGTTACCTCTGCTCTCTGCCGCTGTTTGAGCTCTTGCTGAGCAGACTTCTGCTTGGCTCGGTCTCCTCGGGTCGGGGTGGAGTTCAGCTTCTGCTTGTCTTTACGGCAGGCAGGCTCCATGGCAACAGTCTCCAAGCAACCTGTGAAGTTTAAAGGTAAGAAGATGCTTCACATTTCTGACAGAACCTGAGTTAAAAGTCTTAAATACAAAGTTTGAGATATTTTTCAGTATCCCGACATAAACAAACGACTTTGATATAAACTTACATAATATTGTCAGCAAACAGCAACCTTACACGTAGCAACGCACGGTAGTTTGGTGTACGTTAACGGTCGTTGTTTATATTGAATAGAAGACTGACAGTTGATAACATGTTGTATACCGTGTTCTACACTGTCCATACTCATCAGATAATGTTTTATTTTCATATGCCTGCATAACTTGCAGGACATTTAAGCTAACATGCCATTAATTTAAACATAAAACATTAAATAAACTCACAAAGCCAACGTTAGCTGTTTTCCCAGTTAGCTAATGTTAGCTTGATAGCGGTTGTTTACCTTTTTTTATACTAATATTCCAACCAGCTATAACATATTTATATTCCAGTTACTGTTGCACTTACCTGTAGAGTGAAAAGGCGTAAAACAGTGATATAATGTTGATAAACGTTCAGTTAGCCGGTATGTTGGCTGTAGCTGTTAGCCGGTCCAACAGCTGTTCCCGGGGTGTCACCGATAAACAAACCCGAGTTCGAAGCTTTCGTTCGAGTGAAGCTTTCGTTCGAAGGTTCCGGCTGTTTCACAAAAGTTCCGGTTTACGCTGAATTAAAACCAATGCACTGATCATTACAACAATCCAGTGCCCTTCTCCTAGGAATAATATACGAATACAATTTAGAAAGGACACAAATAAACAAGAAGGATTAATAGTGGATATCACGTTATATTTATTTCCCCCCCTGTGCTAAGTTTCATAATTGTAGGAACTCTCAGGCTACTGACATTTGATACAGAGATGCATTAAAACAAATATTATATAGTTCTATATGTTGTGTCATAACGAACATATTGCGTTGGATTTTAACCATTGGATCCAAATGTCCATTTAACAGTAGTACATTTCTATGTTTCCTTTTGTGTTTTACCACTTATCATTTGTGTCCTTTACCGACCACCAATAGCATTAACTGAAAATAAATACCTGAAAGCCTGCATCTTCTTAAATTAACAATAAAGGCAAGGTAGAAAAAAATCTGTAGAGATTTTTGATAAAATATGAAATTACTCAACCATTTTTGGTTTATTTTAGAAAATGAAGAACTCTACCCACAAGATGTCGCCCTTGTCTTATAGTATGTTGTACTTGCACACGTTTGCATTAATACAGATGCTTGGGCCATGTGACATGACTGGTTGTAGATTTAATTTTCCTGAGTACTTTTTTCTCTCCTGCCTCTCAATTTGCACACATATTTGGTAATGATGGTAAGATGATTTTTGAAATAGGCCAACTCTTAATACAAATTAATAATGGTAACATTGGTCCTGAGAGTCACTTAACCTGATCCTCAGGCTCTTACACCTGTTCATGAACATTTAGATAGTTAAAGTGTTTTAACTGCTTCAGCCCTGTTTTCACTTGTGCTCTATACTCATACCATAACACGCACACACGCACACATACACACACACACACACACACACACACACACACACACACACACACACACACACACACACACACACACACACACACACACACACACACACTGTACAGACTCCCTCAGGGCAGCTCCTCAGTGTATAAATCAGCGGGGTGAGGAGTGAGCCTGACTCCAGCTGAGGGGAGGTCCAGAGCACATTTATCACCTCAGAAACAAAAACAGTCATTGGGTCATTCCAGTGAATAAGTGGTTTCAAAAAGTGGTTTCAAAATATTATTTAAATTATCAAATAGCTCTCGAACATCCCCTTAAATGGCATTTGTCTCTTGTCCCCGCTTCTTGGTGACCAACTTGCATGTCAAATATAACATTTAAAATAAGGATTTGATTTACTTTGTTTGGTATTATTCTATTGATGTCTCTTGTAATGGTAAAATCAATTTGTTAAATCATAAACATATATTAGAAAACAGTAATGTTGCACAGAAGGTGTGTCCCTCAACATGCGTTCAACCCTGTTACCCAAACCTTTTTAGATTGGCACAGGAAGTGAACAAACTGTAAGTCAGATGACACAGTGGAAGTGACATCAGCAAGCCATGTGCTCGTGCCCTGGGTAGACCACAACTAAGTCCTCTCTTTTATTTTTCATATTTTTACAATCTTTTCAGTCTTCAAAGAGTGTGGCACTCTGACGCACTCAACCCTGTTACTGATATGATCAGAATAAAGCATATTCATTTCAAAGTTATCTTTCTTGCATTAGATATCCAAGTGTGTCCTTACCTTGAAAGAAGCATTACATGCTACATCTAGCATCCTGAGGTTAAAGCTCAAAGTAGCATTGATTTTCAACCCTGTTACTATAACTAGAGTAACAGGTAATTCTTCATTGGAAAATATACATTTGATGCCTAGCTGGGCAAATCACTTTTTTGGATGGTTTATTATCTGTTTTTACTAAATACATACAAAATAAATTATAAAATAAAAGGTTAATTTCTCAAAAATGTTGGTGTCTAAATTGTCCTCCAATTCTGGAATGACCCCATTACGAAGGGACAGAATCACTAAACACTCTCACATATGAAATGAGGAAACTCTCTCTCTTTCTCTCTCTCTTCTCTCTCTCTCTCTCTCTCTCTCTCTCTCTCTCTCTCTCTCTCTCTCTCTCTCTCTCTCTCTCTCTCTCCTCTCTCTCTCTCTCTCTCTCTCTCTCTCTTCTCTCTCCTCTCTCTCTCCTCGTCTCTCTCTCTCTCTCTCTCTCTCTCTCTCTCTCTCTCTCTCTCTCTCTCTCTCTGCTGTTGTTGTGAACCCCGGTCTGAGTGTGTGCCCTCTGGCAGGGCTACACGCCACAGAGATTTATCGCGCAGCATACCAACGGTTTACCTGGATTTATCCTCCAACTACAGCGGAGAGCTCTCCCTCCAAATAATATCCTGCCAAGAACAACTTCTGCTGAGCGCCACAGACAACAACCAGACCTGCTCCTCCATCTGCACAGAAGCATAAAGAAAAACACTTTCATAAGGCTTAATAATGAAAAGCAGGTCCCTTAACTGACATATCATTGGCTAGGACATATTATGCTCTTTTTTAGGGTCTTGTACGTAGTGTCTCTACTTTAAAGAGTCCTCTCCTGCTGATGTTCAGGTGTATATCAGTATGTAGTGTCTCTACTTTAAAGAGTCCTCTCCTGCTGATGTTCAGGTGTATATCAGTAGTGTCTCTACTTTAAAGAGTCCTCTCCTGCTGATGTTCAGGTGTATATCAGTATGTAGTGTCTCTACTTTAAAGAGTCCTCTCCTGCTGATGTTCAGGTGTATATCAGTAGTGTCTCTACTTTAAAGAGTCCTCTCCTGCTGATGTTCAGGTGTATATCAGTATGTAGTGTCTCTACTTTAAAGAGTCCTCTCCTGCTGATGTTCAGGTGTATATCAGTATGTAGTGTCTCTACTTTAAAGAGTCCTCTCCTGCTGATGTTCAGGTGTATATCAGTATGTAGTGTCTCTACTTTAAAGAGTCCTCTCCTGCTGATGTTCAGGTGTATATCAGTATGTAGTGTCTCTACTTTAAAGAGTCCTCTCCTGCTGATGTTCAGGTGTATATCAGTAGTGTCTCTACTTTAAAGAGTCCTCTCCTGCTGATGTTCAGGTGTATATCAGTATGTAGTGTCTCTACTTTAAAGAGTCCTCTCCTGCTGATGTTCAGGTGTATATCAGTATGTAGTGTCTCTACTTTAAAGAGTCCTCTCCTGCTGCTGTTCAGGTGTAGATCAGTGTGTAGTGTCTCTACTTTAAAGAGTCCTCTCCTGCTGATGTTCAGGTGTATATCAGTATGTAGTGTCTCTACTTTAAAGAGTCCTCTCCTGCTGATGTTCAGGTGTATATCAGTATGTAGTGTCTCTACTTTAAAGAGTCCTCTCCTGCTGATGTTCAGGTGTATATCAGTATGTAGTGTCTCTACTTTAAAGAGTCCTCTCCTGCTGATGTTCAGGTGTATATCAGTATGTAGTGTCTCTACTTTAAAGAGTCCTCTCCTGCTGATGTTCAGGTGTATATCAGTATGTAGTGTCTCTACTTTAAAGAGTCCTCTCCTGCTGATGTTCAGGTGTATATCAGTATGTAGTGTCTCTACTTTAAAGAGTCCTCTCCTGCTGATGTTCAGGTGTATATCAGTATGTAGTGTCTCTACATGTCTCCATGCTTTAATGTTCAAAAAGTTCTTTATGTTTCTCATACTGCCTGTGCTGCAGCACCTCTTTACGCCCTCTGTCTGAAACCAGAGCCCAGTCTGCTCTGATTGGTTAGCTGGCCGGCTCTGTTGTGATTGGTCAATAGCAGCGTGAGTGTAACGTTGTGTGAACAGTCCAATGGAGGCGTTTCAGGCGGGGATTTTAGTGTTTGCACTGCAGACCGTTTACATGCAGTAAAACTTATACACCACTTTAAAGGACAAACACCCCCATAAGCAAATAGGTCCTCTTTAAGTGAAAAGACTGAAGCTGGATTTCCAGGAATTAGAGCAAGAACGCTTAATGTTTTGCAAAGTTCATCTGAAACTAGAAAAGACACAGTAAACACATGGTTACCAAGTCCTCACGGCGGTCAGCAGAGTGTGCCGCCCAGAGTGAGGTGGAAGACGTCAGAGTACTAACCACGCAGTTTGATTGACACGGTCATTCTGGGAAGAGCAAAAGCACAAACACCCAGAGCGATGACTGAACCCAACGTGGCAATAAATCACAGGAAAAAGGTGTTGCAGATGTAAAGAGCAAACCACAGCGTTTAAGGAGGTGTTGTTCTTATTGTGAGGAGAATCAGAAATTGTCAGACAAGTGTGTGTGTTGTCTAAAAACATGAACTATGTGTGACGAAGTAAACTTACTTGTTAAATAGGCCCTCTTGTTTATTTGGGTTTTTCCTGTAGTGTTAGAGGTGTTAGTGCATGTAAATGGTCTGCAAAGGCTAAAAGTGTTGAAAGTGAATACACATATGGAAAGAAAACATTTGAAAGTGAGTTTTAGCCTAATATTTTCATTATCCCATTTCCACTTTAGAATAATGCTACAATATGACTGCAAGCGCAATTTTTTGAATAAAGTTTGGGAAAAGAGAATTCTCCCCACGCTCTATACTCAGCGCTGTCTGAGGTTTTTCACTGCATAAAGCATTAGCCCTATACTTCCAGAGCTTGTTTATTGTTTAGCTTCAGGGTGGTGCAGATGGATGGAGTGAGCTGATGACATGCCTCTGCGCTTATAAACATTTTACTATTTACATCGCAGTGCCGCAGTACACCACACATTCATCAAACTATCTTCAACATGCCTCAAATGTATATTGTACAGTATTTCATTAAATCCAACTCACATAAAGAGACGGGCATGATTGGTAAACGATTGTTGTTGCTGTTGTTGTTGTTGTTGTCTAAAAGGGCTTTAATTCAGTAGTTCTCAACCTGTGTGCAAGGATCCCTTACAGTGTAAAATGCATATACTTTACATTACACCATCTGTAGTTGGGTACAGATGGTGTAAAGTGGCTTAAAGTGATCACATTTTTAAGATACTAAACAGTATGAAACCATTGGTTAGCACTTAGCACATAGGGCATCTACCACTGTATGTGCAGATAGTTGCATGGAGTTATAAGTATTAATAACATTTGATTTATTGTACACTAAGTAGCTGTGACCCTGGAAAAATAGGCCTCCTTCACTTTGAGGGTTAGCGTTTGAGCCTTAGTCAACATGTCTAAGTGTCTTCGGGCAATATACTTAACCCCAAATTGCTCCCGTGAACATGTCGACAGTATTAAAGTGTTCAAAGTAACACTGGACTTTTATATTAGAGCATCAAGATAATCAGTAGCCAGTAGGTTTCGCCAATCCTCCAGTCGGAAAACCATCTTACTATTGCAGAAAGTTCGCCGGACGTTGAAGCAAATTGTATTGGTGGCCGAACGGTGGTACTACAACTTCCGTTACGTCATTTCCGGGACAAAACAGTTTTGTCCAATGACTTCGCGTCGAAAGGAGCCAGTTGAGGTGGTTCGGGCACGTAGTAGGTGTCGCCAATCCTCCAGTCGGAAAACCATCTTACTATTGCGACACCTCAGCAATAACCCGTGGGTTTGCTATCCTGGCTCCAAAATGGTGGAATGAGCTCCCCATTGATATCAGGACAGCAGAAAGCTTACACACCTTCGGGTGCAGACTGAAAACTCATCTCTTTCGACTCCACTTCGAGCGATAGAACTACTAACAAGGCACTTATATACTAACAAAGGACTGGCTTATCTATAGCCAGTTGAGTAGCACTTGAAATGTTTGGCTCTATGATACCTGATGTACTTTATGATTCTATTTTCTTCAAGGTTGTGTCTTCCTGGTCGAATGTACTTATTGTAAGTCGCTTTGGATAAAAGCGTCAGCTAAATGCAATGTAATGTAGTAAGGATGCCACCCAGGCACGTCCAGCTGGGAAGCGACCAAGGGGTAGACCTGGGAGCGCCTTGGGATCCCCCAGTCAGAGCTGGTTGATGTGGCCAGGGAAAGGAAAGTTTGGGGGTCTCTGCTGGAACTGCTACCCCTGCAACCCGACCACGGATAAGCGGGAGAAGATGGATGGATGGACTTACATTGGGAAAGAGACATGTGTAAATCAGCAGATATTATTTTCGTAAACTAAATCAACTGCCCAGTACAAACTCTTTACTAAAAGCTGAAGCGAGAGTTATTTGCACTCTCCATTCATTTGATAGACCCGCGATTGGCCATGATGCTGCAGATTGGAGGCAGGGCTTAAGCAAAACACAAATGTTCACTTTGTATTGCCCCAGATCCGAGGTCCCACGTCCAATGGTGTATCCATTTGTCTTTGTACATCCATGCTTCTGTATTGTGCCGCCCTTAGAGGATTAGAAAGGGTTTTGAATATCCAGCAAAGGACCAAACACGTGCAGAAAACAACGTTACAGTGAACTTCATTATTAACCAGTGGCTCGAGCAACCTGTCTGTCTCTTCAGTTTTAAAGGTCCCCTATTATTCTGTTTTTCATCAACATATTATAGCTCTCAGATATATACAGAACATGTCTCTGAAATGTTTGGCTCCAAACCCCAAACAGATCATTGCAGCATTACTCATAATCCCCTCTGTTTCAGCCCTGTTTCCAAAGTGCTGATTCTCTGTCTGTTACTTTAGATGAAAATAAGGAGCCCCTCCCCACGCCCCTCTGAGAGACATTTGGTTACAAAGAACTCAATGGTGCTCTAGGAGGAGATTCAGGTGATAAGGGGGGGGGGGGGGGGGGGGGGGGGGGGGTACCTTGGTTGCTGATTGGCTAATGGTTACACAAGACAAAACATCGTTATGACATCACAAAGTGACCAAAATCTGATCAGCTGATTTTCAGACAGGTTTTTATAGAAATGGATCAAAAAGAGAGAGAATCTTTGTTCCTGAAACTTTCAGAGTCTCTTTCCACAGAGGGGACACATGTTGATGGAGAAGAGACATGAAGAAGAGGGGACACATGTTGATGTAGAAGAGACATGAAGAAGAGAGGACACATGTTGATGGAGAAGAGACATGAAGAAGAGGGGACACATGTTGATGTAGAAGAGACATGAAGAAGAGGGGACACATGTTGATGTAGAAGAGACATGAAGAAGAGGGGACACATGTTGATGTAGAAGAGACATGAAGAAGAGGGGACACATGTTGATGTAGAAGAGACATGAAGAAGAGGGGACACATGTTGATGTAGAAGAGACATGAAGAAGAGGGGACACATGTTGATGTAGGAGAGAACTGGAGAAGAGGGGACACATGTTGATGTAGAAGAGACATGAAGAAGAGGGGACACATGTTGATGTAGAAGAGACATGAAGAAGGGGGACACATGTTGATGTAGAAGAGACATGAAGAAGGGGACACATGTTGATGTAGAAGACATGGAAGAGGGGACACATGTTGATGTAGAAGAGACATGAAGAGGGGACACATGTTGATGTAGAAGAGAAATGTTGATGTAGAAGAGACATGAAGAAGAGGGACACATGTTGATGTAGAAGAGACATGAAGAAGAGGGGACACATGTTGATGTAGAAGAGGGAACACATGTTGATGTAGAAGAGACTTGAAGAAGAGACAGAGGGGACACATGTTGATGTAGAAGAGACATGAAGAAGAGGGGACACATGTTGATTTAGAAGAGACATGAAGAAGAGAGGACACATGTTGATGTAGAAGAGACATGAAGAAGAGGGGACACATGTTGATGTAGAAGAGACATGAAGAAGAGGGACACATGTTGATGTAGAAGAGACATGAAGAAGAGGGACACATGTTGATGTAGAAGAGACATGAAAGAAGAGGGGACACATGTTGATGTAGGGCAAGAGCTGAAGAAGAGACATGAAGAAGAGGGGACACATGTTGATGTAGAAGAGACATGGAAAGAAGAGGGGAAACATGTGATGTAGAGAGACATGAAGAGAGGGGCACCATGTTTGATGTAGAAGAGACATGAAGAAGAGGGACACATGTTGATGTAGAAGAGACATGAAGAAGAGGGGAACACATGTTGATGTAGAAGAGACCATGAAGAAGAGGGGACACATGTTGATGTAGAAGAGACATGAAGAAGAGGGGACACATGTTGATGTAGAAGAGACATGAAGAAGAGGGGACACATGTTGATGTAGAAGAGACATGGAAAGAAGAGGGGACACATGTTGATGTAGAAGAGACATGAAGAAGAGGGGACACATGTTGATGTAGAAGAGGACATGAAGAAGAGGGGACACATGTTGATGTTAGAAGAGACATGAAGAAGAGGGGACACTGTTGATGTAGAAGAGCATGAAGAAGAGGGGACACATGTTGATGTAGAAGAGACATGAAGAAGAGGGGACACATGTTGATGTAGAAGAGACATGAAGAAGAGGGGACACATGTTGATGTAGAGAGACATGAGAAGAGGGGACACATGTTGATGTAGAAGAGACATGAAGAAGAGGGGACACATGTTGATGTAGAAGAGACATGAAGAAGAGGGGACACATGTTGATGTAGAAGAGACATGGAGAAGAGGGGACACATGTTGATGTAGAAGAGACATGAAGAAGAGGGGACACATGTTGATGTAGAAGAGACATGAAGAAGAGGGGACACATGTTGATGTAGAAGAGACATGAAGAAGAGGGGACACATGTTGATGTAGAGGAGACATGAAGAAGAGGGGACACATGTTGATGTAGAAGAGACATGAAGAAGAGGGGACACATGTTGATGTAGAAGAGACGTGAAGAAGAGGGGACACATGTTGATGTAGAAGAGACATGAAGAAGAGGGGACACATGTTGATGTAGAAGAGACATGAAGAAGAGGGGACACATGTTGATGTAGAAGAGACGTGAAGAAGAGGGGACACATGTTGATGTAGAAGAGACATGAAGAAGAGGGGACACATGTTGATGTAGAAGAGACATGAAGAAGAGGGGACACATGTTGATGTAGAAGAGACATGAAGAAGAGGGGACACATGTTGATGTAGAAGAGACATGAAGAAGAGGATTTTGCAGAACAGGTGACCTTTAAGATGCTTAGCAGAGGGACGGAGTGGCAGACCAACAAAGCAGGAAAAGGGATGAAAAGGTTAAGAAGTAAAGGAAGAGAAGATGGAGAGACGGTTAAAGTTTTATGGCAGAGAGAGGGAGGGATGAGGTGAGGAGAGACGAGGCAGCGGCACGAGTGTGTGTTAGGAGCCTTGTTCTTCTAAATTAAACTCTCTCTCCAGGGGGAAGCGCAGCTCTGACGGCTCTTTCACAACAGCGGCCCTGAACACACAAACTCACCACAACCTCTGGCCAGTCCACTGCCAACACACACACACACACACACACACACACACACACACACACACACACACACACACACACACACACACACACACACACACACACACACACACACACACACACACACACACACACACACACACACACACACCCGTGAGCACGCTGTGTACAAATCCCCATAGACGTGTACATAATGCATACACACAAAGTCTTTCAGAACTAAAAATAAACAACCATGGTGACTGTGCCTAAAATAACTGGACACACACACACCGGTTACTGTACACGCATACACAAAGGCTTCATGAAATGCACTCACACTCTGTGTCTCTCTTCACACCTAAACCCCGATAGACCTGCAGCCGCCAAAGCAAACAGCGAGCAGCAACCGGTAGAAGAAAAAAGATATGGACAGGATGTGACCTGACAAGCAGGGGTCAGTTTGAGGGATGCAGCAAACACACACACACACACTGGCACACACACAAACACACACTCAGAACGCTGTCAGCTTGTATTTGAGGTTCTTTCCCTGAAGCTGGGAAGGGTTTTCAGATTTGATGCCTCTTTAACACCACTCTGCTACACAGATAGAGTTACAGTGAGCGGCCTGGTTCAGAGGAGGATCCAGAGAGATGACTGTGAGGTAACGTTGGGAAAAGGGTGTCTTTATCGGACAGAAAACGTCATGATATTCACTTGGCAATTGTACAAAAAAGGAAGGGTGTTAATAAAAAACATTTTGGACCAAACGACCCACCAAGTATTACACAAGGCGCTTTGACACCGCAGTACTTTTCCCACTTTAGTTCCGATATAGTTCCGAAATGTTGCGTTCACACCAAAAACATCCGGAACTAAAATGAGTTCATACATAGGAACCTTTTTACCCCCTTTCGTGGGAGAAAAAGGTTCCTATGTCTGATTGGCAGGGCAGAATGCAAACCACGCCCCGTAGAACTCCAAAGAAGTGTTGTGAAGCCGCCATTTTATTATCCTTGCATTAGCATTATTAGCATTAGCATTAGCCTAGCGCTAAAACGCAGAGAGACTAACTTATGGCAACACAAAACATGGGAGCGGTGGAGATGAGGAGGTGTCGGAGTTCTGGCGATTTACTCGGAAGCCAGTCCCCAACTCCGCGGACTTCCGGCCGGGGACTTCGGGCGGCAGTATACGCCGTGAAGTGGTTTGCGGCCTGCCAGTAAACCCAAAGCAGAAGAAGAAGAAGTGACGTCAGCAGATTCATTTGCCTAATCCTCCCCCAGGAACTTATTCTGGTGTGAACGCGATCTGCTCTTTAGTTCATGAGAACTAAAGAGTTCTCATGAACTAAGTTCTGATGAACCTTTGAAGTACTGCGGTGTGAAAGCGCCTATTGGTTTTGACAAGCAGAACTGTTTTGGGTCCCAAGTCCAAGTCAAGTCTCCAGTCTAAAATCTATCTCTCACATCAATTTTCAATTTCTTGATATAAAGTCAAAGTTCTTTCAGAACAGATAGGCTTTGAGTCAAGTTCAAGTACAATCCTTTAAGTCAAGTCGAAATCCATTCTCAAATCAATCTTGAGTTCAGATCTTGAGTTGTTGAGGTCAAGTCCATGTCTGTGAGAACAAGCCTCAAGTCAGTCTTGAGTCTTTGTAGCCAAATTCAAGACCAAGTCCTTGATCAAGTCTTAATCAAATCACAAGTTTTAAAAGCAAATAACATGACATTATTCAAGTCGTTCAAACCTAAATACTGCCTCTTCAAACGGGAATTGCTTTTCTACATGTTAATGTCAAAGTCATTTCGATATAAAGGCATTAAAGGTTCCATGTCATGCTTTTCTGGTTATCACCCATCCCCTTGTGTTATGAAGGTTTTTCTGCATGTGAACGGTCTGCAGAGTCACAAACCCTCAAAGTGCACCCTGCGTGAGTAAAACTCTAACACAGAGAAGACCTGTCTCTGCTGCCCCAGAACGCCTCGTTGGACAATTCTCTTTTTCCATTTGTTTCTTCCGGGAACCAAAATGGACCAATCCGCGGAGCTCCTCACACACCAGGAGGGGTGGGGACCTTTAGCGCACATTTTCAACTAACAAGGGAGTCCCCAGGTTGGTAATAGACGAGTTGGGATGGCGGAGAAATGCTCTCCGCAGACCCATTCTCACAACGTTTATAAACCTTTTTCTTACTCAATATCAAGCCACACTTATTGTTTTTACTTCGGCTGTGAGTGTTTGTGTGTGATCAGGTGTTTCGCTGTATCGCCGACCCGGAAACCTGTCCGCTCCTTGCAGCAGCGAGCCTCGCAACGTCCCGACCACTCAGAGCACACTGGGCTCACAGGGAGGGGGGGGGGGGCAGGAGCTCCAACAAGCCGTTTAGGACAGAGAGTGAATACACATACTATACAGAGATGCTGTGAGAAACCAATGTGAGTTTGGAAAGATTAAATGTATTCTAGTAGACCTCAACAATGGAATTATGATCAGTAGAAATGGCCATGACATGGGACCTTTTAAGAATTCAATATTTAAGTTGTATCACTTTGCAATCCAGCAAATATCACATAGTTGATATCACTTATGCTGTCTTTTACACCAAACTGAACACAACCCTTCCATCAATCTTCTGGGCTGTACACTTAGACTATTCTAAGACATATATAAGAAGCAAACAGTATTTCCCAAAACTCCAATAATGGACACATTTTTACCTTCTCAAGGAATATACCGTCTCGACTCTGTCTCATCGCTAACAGAGACAAACCTGTTATACTGTCTAACAAATCCCAAAACATCTGTATTCAACCACCGGCTTCAGCCGCCCCCCTCTAAGCACCAGGATCCTCCTGGAGTCTGAGGGACTTTAGACCTTAATCTCCTGTCTCCTCTTCCAGTCTCTCTCTAACATAACAAAGCAGCTTCTCTCTGTTTGTGTTGTAACTGCTTTCATATACACTGCACACTGGGTTTTAGTCAATTCCTTTGACAAATAGAACGAAATGACATTAACTGAAGGTTACCTCACAGTGTGTGCAGCTCTTAACGTTTATGTCATGTGAGAGGAAGTGGTGAAATTAAACAAAGGGAACCAGCTTAATGATTGAATCATCTAAAAGTATGTTAGTCTAAATCATTCAGACTTTAACACACGAAGGTCAGTTAATATCAGAGTTTTGAACCAGGTAGGCAGAATGATTGATTAGCTTCCACAATGCAATCTTTCCTCTCATCAGTTTGTACTGTCCAGCAAACACATTGGCTTCCAATACAGCACTACAGAAAACAAGTGTTTACGTCTTGAGGTGCTACTGTGTAACCGAGCCTTGCACTTTTAGCTGCATCCATTATTTTATCGCTTTTATGAATAGTCTTTTTAAAAATGTGCATTATTATGTGTTACTGTGTGAAGCACTTTGAAATGCATATGTGTCTTAAAATGTGCTTTACAAATAAACTAACCTTGAACCTTAGTCACCATAAGGCCTCGTCGTTATCTATAAAAACTCCCTACGGTCTCCTCTTCATCTCATAATGATTACGCAATCATTAGTGTTGTTTGTGGTTGTGTATTTACTCCATTGCAGCCGTGTTTCTGAAGCATCTACCTCATCGGTTCTACCCCCAGGCCCTGCAGTCAACATGGCTAAGGGTTGTTTTCCTGCCTGATCTTTATTAGATTTTGCATCATCAACCGGCCATGAATATTTGTTTTGTGCAACCACTGTGCACACAGCTCCTAGATGGGACATTTACTGTAGGTACTAGAAAGGTTGAGATGGGGGTTTCAGGGATGAATATAAATCTCCTGTAGACTCAAAAAGATTCTCTCTCTTTTAGTCCTGATCCATTTCTATAAAAACCTGTCTGATTTTGGCTACTTTATGATGTCATAACGATGTTTTGGCTTCAGTAACCATTAGCCCAGGGCTCTGCAACCTTTTTGATATGAAGTGGCGTTTAAAATGTTTTATCTGATTAGTGCCGACGCCCGTTAACTTTCAACTGGAGGGCTGGGGAGCCTCGCTGCGGGGAAGCTGTGGACCTCTGTCCAGGGGCGGACTGGCCATTGGGAATACCGGTGCTGTGCGTGGGCCGGCCTAAATCCTATCGGCCCACATTTGTAAGAGTTCCGGCAACTCCCTGGAGGGGTGTGGCCGGAACACTTACAGCTCGTAGCAGCCGTCACTGCGCAGTGAACGATCAGGAGTGAGTGACTGAGAGACCTAGCTGGCAGGGGCTTACAGATGGATAAACAAGCTCCAAAGCGTAAAGCGTTTTTGTATAGTTTGTGTATACAGTATTGTAGCGAGCCCTGGGTTCAGAGGGAGGGGCTTGCATAGGGGAGTCCGGCCCTGCCTCTGTCGCCTGTCAGCGCAACTTACATGATGCCGTTTAAACACTGTTAAATAAATAAAGGGCGGTGCCAGCCGTCAGCGAACCGAGCCCGGTCGTCAACGGCCCGCTGGCGACCGGCTCGGTTCGCTGACGGCCGGACGTACTGTGATTCCTCCAGAACACACAGTTGGCCAGTCCGCCCCTGTGTAGCATATTACGTTCGATGACAGATGAGCAGATCGCCACTGGGCTTTCAACTAAAGACACAGTCACTCAAACACTGCGGCATGTAAAGCTCCTTACGGGTACTGCAATGTGTGAAGTGCGCTGCACCCCTGGTCGTTTCACCATGGAGGAAAGCAGCAGAAAGTCGACTGGAGTTAAAGAGAGCGGGCCTAGAAGTTATCCTTCTGCGCTGCGTGCATGGCTTCCTTCTGCCGGGGGAGACGCACAGAGACGCGCTCTGCAGGGGGAGATGCGCTCGGCAGGGGGAGACGCGCTCTGCAGTGGGGCGCTCTGCAGTGGGAGATGCGCTCTGCAGGGGGAGACGCGCTCTGCAGTGGGGAGACGCGCTCTGCAGGGGGAGACGCGCTCTGCAGTGGGAGACGCGCTCTGCAGTGGGAGACGCGCTCTGCAGTGGGAGACGCGCTCTGCAGTGGGAGACGCGCTCTGCAGGGGGAGACGTGCTCTGCAGGGGGAGACGCGCTCTGCAGTGGGGCGCTCTGCAGTGGGAGACGCGCTCTGCAGTGGGAGACGCGCTCTGCAGTGGGAGACGCGCTCTGCAGTGGGGCGCTCTGCAGTGGGAGACGCGCTCTGCAGTGGGAGACGCGCTCTGCAGTGGGAGACGCGCTCTGCAGGGGGAGACGCGCTCTGCAGGGGGAGACGCGCTCTGCAGTGGGAGACGCGCTCTGCAGTGGGAGACGCGCTCTGCAGGGGGAGACGCGCTCTGCAGTGGGAGACGCGCTCTGCAGGGGGAGACGCGCTCTGCAGGGGGAGACGCGCTCTGCAGGGGGAGACGCGCTCTGCAGTGGGAGACGCGCTCTGCAGGGGGAGACGCGCTCTGCAGGGGGAGACGCGCTCTGCAGGGGGAGACGCGCTCTGCAGGGGGAGACGCGCTCTGCAGGGGGAGACGCGCTCTGCAGGGGGAGACGCGCTCTGCAGGGGGAGACGCGCTCTGCAGGGGGAGACGCGCTCTGCAGGGGGAGACGCGCTCTGCAGGGGGAGACGCGCTCTTCCGGCGGTCTCGTTCAGGATCCGAAAATGCAATTTAAATATTTTGCACACTTATTCCTAGTGTGCCACCGGTTACGGTCCCGCGTGCCAGTGGTGGTACGTGTGCCAGGGGTTGCCGACAGGGGCGGCGCCAGGGAGGAGCAATGGGAGGAGCAATGGGAGGAGCAATTGCGATTGCCAAAGCACCCCCTAAGCACCCCCAAGAAATATGTTTTTTTTTTTTTCCCGAAAATTATTATTATTATTTTTATTAAATTAAATTAGAAATATTATTGATTACATCAATGCAAATGTGAAACAAACACATTTTTGACCAAAAACATAAAGCCAACACAAGTGATATGATTAGGCCAATGGCCAGCACCCATTCGATTTTTGACCTACCCATAGGCTAAATTACTTCGTGACACTTGAGTGACTTCCTGTTAGCTAGAGCGCCAAATGATTTGCTAACAGCAAAGTGAAAAACGTATCGTTGTTTAGTCCTTAAACGTCCACGTGTGGACACTCAATCAAAATCACCTGAAAGCGAGAGGGATTCTGCACATAATAGGCCTCGTGAGTACAAGTAGCTTACTTCTGGGTCTCTGTGTTGCATTCAAGCCCTGCTCTGTGTATGTGTGTGTGTGTGTGTGTGTGTGTGTGTGTGTGTGTGTGTGTGTGTGTGTGGCACGAGCCATTTTGTGTGCTTGCGCGAGCGAGAGAGCTCGCCTCGCGCACCAGTGATCGTTGTGGTTAGCATCTGGTGCTAGCTAGCCAAGCTAACGGATATAAGGAGCTTTTTCAACAACAAGGTGGAGGGAGAACTCGCTCCTGTCAGACTGAGAGTCTCAGATAACCTCAGCTCAGGTGAAGTAAAGGACTCTCTCAGTGTTTAGATAGTTAACTTTAGTCTAGTTATCTCAGTTGGTCTCAAACGGTTTGTTTTAAAAGGGGAGTGATTTGTAAAATATCTATAAAGAAATAGAAAATCTGTTGACAGTTCTGTTTCATATGGATGTTGAGAGATGTATCCATAGATCTCTTAATGTTGCTCTCAAAGTGCACCAGATTGATGCTTTTAACTTCAATATTTAAAAAAAAATCTTCCCGGGGGAGCTTGCCCCCGGACCCCCCTACAGGAGGTGAGGACCCTCTTGGAGGAGGTGAGATCAGCAATGTTCCCCACTTGTAAAAATAGCACTTTACCCCTGCCTATGCCGTGAGCTGATTATCGAGCCTTCATTGTAACAGTCGCGGGTGCACTGTGTGGGGAGTGTTGCAGTAGAACATTCAACTGTAGCTCTGGTGCATTAATGGGAACCCCTAAATGTTTGAGCACCCTCTATGAAACGTCAAGCTACCCCACAGCACCCCCTAGAGAAAATCTCTGGCGCCGCCACTGGTTGCCGACCCCTGCATGAGCCAATCAGCAACCAAGGTAACCCCCCCCCCCCCACCGTATCACCTGAATCTCCTCCTAGAGCACCATTGAGTTCTTTGTAACCAAATCTCTCTCAGAGGGGCGTGGGGAGGGGCTCCTTATTTTCATCTAAAGTAACAGACAGAGAATCAGCACTTGGGAAACAGGGCTGAAACAGAGGGAATTATGGGTAATGCTGCAATGATCTGTTTGGTGTTTCAGACAAACACTTCAGAGACATGTTTTGTATATATCTGAGACCTGTAATGTATTGATGAAAACAGTATGATAGGGGACCTTTAAAGCACGTTCCCTCCATTTCTCTCCTCTGTCCTTCCCACAGCTGCTAAGCGTCTAGAAAACTACCCGGTTCTACCTCACACAGTTACTAATGTTCTTCTAATTGCCATCACTCACCTCATACACCCCCTCCTCCCCCCTATCACCCCTTCACTCTCACACCTAAGCGGTGAATAGAGGGGTGAGAGTCGGGCACAGGAAGGAGTGTGGAGGAGCGAGAGGCTGATGGAGGGAGGTGGGAAGTAGTGGAGTACAAATACTTCGTTACCGTACTTACAGTAAGTACATTGTTCTGGTATTAGTACTTTACTCCACTACTTATTTTTCTGACAACTTTTTAATTTCTATTTCTTACATGTTGAACACAAATACCTGAACTTTCTACTTCTTACATGTTGAACACAAATACCTGTACTTTCTACTTCTTACATGTTGAACCCAAATACCTGTACTTTCTACTTCTTACATGTTGAACACAAATTCCTGTACTTTCTACTTCTTACATGTTGATCACAAATACCTGTACTTTCTACTTCTTACATGTTGAACACAAATACCTGTACTTTCTACTTCTTACATGTTGAACACAAATACCTGTACTTTCTACTTCTTACATGTTGAACACAAATTCCTGTACTTTATACTTCTTACATGTTGAACCCAAATACCTGTACTTTCTACTTCTTACATGTTGAACCCAAATACCTGTACTTTCTACTTCTTACATGTTGAACACAAATTCCTGTACTTTCTACTTCTTACATGTTGAACCCAAATACCTGTACTTTCTACTTCTTACATGTTGATCACAAATACCTGTACTTTCTACTTCTTACATGTTGAACAGAAATACCTGTACTTTCTACTTCTTACATGTTGAACCCAAATACCTGTACTTTCTACTTCTTACATGTTGAACTCAAATACCTGTACTTTCTACTTCTTACATGTTGAACCCAAATACCTGAACTTTCTACTTCTTACATGTTGAACACAAATACCTGTACTTTCTACTTCTTACATGTTGAACACAAATACCTGTACTTTCTACTTCTCACATGTTGAACACAAATACCTGTACTTTCTACTTCTTACATGTTGAACTCAAATACCTGTACTTTCTACTTCTCACATGTTGAACTCAAATACCTGTACTTTCTACTTCTTACATGTTGAACTCAAATACCTGTACTTTCTACTTCTTACATGTTGAACACAAATACCTGTACTTTCTACTTCTCACATGTTGAACACAAATACCTGTACTTTCTACTTCTCACATGTTGAACTCAAATACCTGTACTTTCTACTTCTTACATGTTGAACTCAAATACCTGTACTTTCTACTTCTCACATGTTGAACACAAATACCTGTACTTTCTACTTCTCACATGTTGAACTCAAATACCTGTACTTTCTACTTCTCTCATGTTGAACTCAAATACCTGTACTTTCTACTTCTTACATGTTGAACTCAAATACCTGTACTTTCTACTTCTCTCATTTCCCAAACAGCTGGTTCCTTTAGTCTGAATGTGTGTTTGATGCGTGATCATTATTCTTTAGAGTCATTGCGTGCCTATTGATTTGAACACGATCCGTGTATCCATCATTTCCTGGTCTTCTCTAAAGAAGAGGGACCAATGGAAACGTTGTCATGTTGCCGTTGTTCAGCATGGAAACATTCATTAGCTAACAATGACATTATTGTTCTATTAATATAAAGGGAGGTCAGGTACTCTTTAAAACAGCTGCTAGTTATGGGTACTTTTTACTCAAGTACATTTCAAAGCCCTCTTTACTTTTACTTGAGTAAAGAAGTTTAGTCAGTACTTTTCTGACACGAGTATCTGTACTTCTACTTGAGTAAAGGATGTCTGTAATTTTGCCCTCTCTGGATGGAGGTGATGGTCCTGCTATAGGGGGAGGACAGAGGCGGCTTTAAGACACACAGCGGGGTCAGTGTGTTGGTCTCCCCCATCTCTCCCCCATCTCCCTCTCTCTCTGTCCCAGGAGCTGCTTCTCATTAAGCCTGTTTGTGTTGGCCGACACACAGTGGCACTTAGCAGCAACACGCTTACCCACGTGTGTGCTCGCAGACACACACACACACACACACACACACACACACACACACACACAGGGTTGTGTTTGTTTTGGCAGTGACCAGGTGCCACTTAGTAAAGCCTCTAAACGCCAGCGATCAGGCGAACACACCACTGTGTTTACTTTTACCGAGCTTGGACACACACCCCCCCTTCGATCAGACACACGTCTACCCGTTCAGACAGAATGTGTGATGGATATGAAAATGTATATTCATTTTTTTCTATAAACATGACCTTATACCCTCCAAATAACCCCAGGACTCCTATTAATCTTTGCAATACAAGTTGGTTACAATTATAAGATTATTTAGTCAATAACAGGCCAGTCATTGCAGCACAATTACACCGACAGCACATCTGTGAAAAAAAGCAGTCTTATGTCATTGTTTAGTCTACAAACGTTTGATTGACAGCTTTCACACTGGCACAAGCGAACCGAAGTTGAACCGAATCAAAGTAGTTAGTTGTGAACGCACCTTTAACCTTTGGGCAACCTTTTGAAGACGTATTAGAGCAGCAATCAGACACATTCTCTTCAGTAAATACATATATTATAGAAAGGTTAAGGCTTCCTCTTGCCCTTGTAGCAATCTGAAGTGGACCTAGAAATCTCCACTCTGATTCATTGTGACTGTAGGACTGGCACCTGATTCATGTCGGGGCTAATATTGCAAAGTAATAAATAGGTGATGATAGCAGTAGCTGTATTGTTGCTTTATGGGGCTTTTATTTAGAAAATCAAGAATAATTCTGAGCTTCCTGTAAGGATTTAAGATAGTTTTTGGGTCTTTTATTTTGAAAAATAAGCTCATCCCGAGCTTCCTGTAACGATACAGTGACTTTCTGCGGCTTTTATTTGGAAAAGAAAAACTAATACCGAGCTTCCTGTTTGAATGCAATGACAGGTTTTATGTCTACACTATAAGCCTCATCTTAAGCTTCCTGTTATGATAAAGTTAATTTCTATGGGCTTTTATTTTGAAAGTATAAGCCTCATCCTAAGGTCTTTATAATGAGACAGTTACTTTCTGGGGGGTTTATTCTGGGGGGTGTATTTTGAAAGAAAAGAAAAGGCATTGTGCAGAGCTTCCTGTTAATTATGGGCTTCATTTCCCCTTAATATCAATCTCAAGTACACACACACACACACACACACACACACACACACACACACACACACACACACACACACACACACACACACACACACACACACCCTTACACAGTGGCAGTGTTTCTTGTGTTTATGTTGTGTTGGACACTGACACCCGTTTAGTTTAGATAGAATCGATAATACTCCTTAAAGAGCCTGTCCGAGTGAGGCAGCTCTCGCCCACAGTGGGCCAGGCCAGAGAAAAACACACGCCACACACTCATTACACTCCACCACACACACTCCCGTCACTGTACACACGCCAAACACACCGAGCAGGAAACAAACGCAGCGTTCTCTTCTCTCACCGAGTGTAATTTGGACCCCAATCCTCCCAATTTTCTGTCTGAGGAGAGCTGCGAGCGTACAGCCACGGTGGGTTTAGGTTTCCCTACACACACCAGGAATGTGATAAACAATACATGCATTCTTAGGATCAGGTACACACACACACACACACACACCCACACACACACACACACACACACACACACACACACACACACATACCATGTATACATCACTTCAGGGGACATTACATTGACTTACATGCATTTTCTGGAGACTTATCCTAACCTTAACCATCACCAACACATGCCTAACCCTAACCCTAACCAAGTCTTCACCCTAAAATTAATGATCCCCCTCATGGGGACCTCCAATTTGTCCCCATAAGGGAGGCGAGTCCCCACACCTGACTGTGTAAACATATTTAGGTCCCCACAAGTATAGTAATGCTAGGCCACACACACACACACACACACACACACACACACACACACACACACACACACACACACACACACACACACACACACACACACACACACACACACACACACACACCAGGACTTTGAACACACACTCGATTCAGTGGAGTGTTTCCTAACAGGGTTCAGCCACACTGCAGCCCTGTGGTCAAAATGTTACAGAATATTGTTGGATAATTACCAACAGTCGCTCTTTTCTTTGGAAGACGGGGATCCCTTATGCAACGTTAACGTCTGAAAGAAATACACTGCTGGCCAGAAAAAATCACATTATTGCAAGTCGGGCTTACAGCAACATTCACAACTTGACATCTATATAATTCATGCAACTATATCGGCTGAGTGAAATATAATAATACTGAAACCTTAAACTCTCTGAGCCGTTTATTAAGAGACCATTGAAACACAACTGGTTAGCTTCAGACAGAAACACTTAAAGGTGGGGTAGGTACGTTTGAGAAACCGGCTCCAGATACACTTGTTGTTATATTCCATGGAATGCTCTTAACATCCTGATAGCAATGAATATCTGAAGTGCTTTGACCATAAATACATAAAAAATATCATCTGTGGAAGCCGTACTGTAGAAAGCACGACCAATCATCTGAGCCAGCTAAAGTAACTGGACGGCCTACCTGCCTGTCAGCCTTCCATCTGTGCACAAACTTATCTCGTGCCCTCATTGGTCATGTGTGCGTTCGTGTGTGTTGGAGGAGGGGCTCTGTAAGGAAGTGTATTTTCAAATTCTAGCGCACTCGAGCCGGTTTCTCCAAAATGACCTACCCCACCTTTAAAAGTGGGCTGAATAGGTATATGTATGCATTCCTTATCTGTTCTTTCTAAGATTGTCTCACTGGTTAATTCATATATTATCCTATCATATCAATGTATATATGTATACAGTCGTCTTTCTCGGGCAACAGGAAAATCTATTCAGCCACACAATAACGTATCTTTTCTTCTATTGAGAACGTTTTGAGTGAACATTCCCGTTTTCCATGCAGGTTTTTTATCCTTCAAAATGTGCAAATATGACATAACATATTCCACCGACCCACCAGGTGCCCCCCCCCCCCCGTTTACACGACTTCTACGTGATTAACTGTCAGGTGGGAACGAGGTCTTGTTTTGTACGTTTTTGTGTTTCTCTTATTTTCCTACGATACTGTGATGATTGGCTGTGAATAAGAACATATGAAGAACATCTATTTATATTCATTTTGAGAAAGGGGCAGGTCATATAAGATTACTTTCTTCTCCCTGCTGCTCTTTCGGGTATGGTGTGTTTATAGAGACATGTTTTGTAAATAATTGTTATACATTAAGTTGTACTATGATTCTCTCCAGCTCTGTTAACTTTGAGGAACAGAGTTGACTGAACTCCGAGTGAAACCTGCAGTTTGTTGGCGTCTGGTGAAAATCGAGGTCAAAGGGTTACAGTTTCTGTGGGACGTCTGAGGACACTGCGCAGCCTGGTTAGACCCAGCTGTCAAAACACACACCAACACACACACAAAGAAACATGCACTCCAAGACAGCCAGGTGTCTCTGTATGAATGAGTGTAGTGTATCCCACCTGTACACATACACACTGCCACGCTGATTTAGCATAAAACCACAGCAGGTGACACTGATGACCTGGACTGTGTATCAGTGTGTGTAGCAGAGAGAAAACTATTGGCACTCACTGATGGTAGACAGAGATGGCAAAAGTACACAGATCCTTTACTCAAGTAGAAGTACAGATACTCGTGTTTAAAATACTCTGGTGAAAGTAGAAGTACTGACGAAACTTCTTTACTTCAGTAAAAAGTACCCATAACTAGCAGCTGTTTTAAAGAGTACCTGACCTCCCTTTATATTAATAGAACAATAATGTCATTGTTAGCTAATGAATGTTTCCATGCTGAACAACGGCAACATGACAACGTTTCCATTGGTCCCTCTTCTTTAGAGAAGACCAGGAAATGATGGATACACGGATCGTGTTCAAATCAATAGGCACGCAATGACTCTAAAGAATAATGATCACGCCACCAAACACACATTCAGACTAAAGGAACCAGCTGTTTGGAAAATGAGAGAAGTAGAAAGTACAGGTATTTGAGTTCAACATGTAAGAAGTAGAAAGTACAGGTATTTGAGTTCAACATGTGAGAAGTAGAAAGTACAGGTATTTGGGTTCAACATGTAAGAAGTAGAAAGTACAGGTATTTGAGTTCAACATGTAAGAAGTAGAAAGTACAGGTATTTGAGTTCAACATGTAAGAAGTAGAAATTACAGGTATTTGAGTTCAACATGTAAGAAGTAGAAATTACAGGTATTTGGGTTCAACATGTGAGAAGTAGAAAGTACAGGTATTTGGGTTCAACATGTAAGAAGTAGAAAGTACAGGTATTTGAGTTCAACATGTAAGAAGTAGAAAGTACAGGTATTTGTGTTCAACATGTAAGAAGTAGAAAGTACAGGTATTTGAGTTCAACATGTGAGAAGTAGAAAGTACAGGTATTTGAGTTCAACATGTAAGAAGTAGAAATTACAGGTATTTGAGTTCAACATGTAAGAAGTAGAAAGTACAGGTATTTGAGTTCAACATGTGAGAAGTAGAAAGTACAGGTATTTGGGTTCAACATGTAAGAAGTAGAAAGTACAGGTATTTGAGTTCAACATGTAAGAAGTAGAAAGTACAGGTATTTGAGTTCAACATGTAAGAAGTAGAAATTACAGGTATTTGAGTTCAACATGTAAGAAGTAGAAATTACAGGTATTTGGGTTCAACATGTGAGAAGTAGAAAGTACAGGTATTTGGGTTCAACATGTAAGAAGTAGAAGTACAGGTATTTGAGTTCAACATGTAAGAAGTAGAAAGTACAGGTATTTGTGTTCAACATGTAAGAAGTAGAAAGTACAGGTATTTGAGTTCAACATGTGAGAAGTAGAAAGTACAGGTATTTGGGTTCAACATGTAAGAAGTAGAAAGTACAGGTATTTGTGTTCAACATGTGAGAAGTAGAAAGTACAGGTATTTGAGTTCAACATGTAAGAAGTAGAAAGTACAGGTATTTGGGTTCAACATGTAAGAAGTAGAAAGTACAGGTATTTGAGTTCAACATGTAAGAAGTAGAAATTACAGGTATTTGAGTTCAACATGTAAGAAGTAGAAAGTACAGGTATTTGAGTTCAACATGTAAGAAGTAGAAAGTACAGGTATTTGAGTTCAACATGTAAGAAGTAGAAAGCACAGGTATTTGGGTTCAACATGTAAGAAGTAGAAAGCACAGGTATTTGAGTTCAACATGTAAGAAGTAGAAAGCACAGGTATTTGGGTTCAACATGTAAGAAGTAGAAAGTACAGGTATTTGAGTTCAACATGTAAGAAGTAGAAAGTACAGGTATTTGAGTTCAACATGTAAGAAGTAGAAAGTACAGGTATTTGGGATCAACATGTGAGAAGTAGAAAGTACAGGTATTTGTATTCAACATGTAAGAAGTAGAAAGTACAGGTATTTGAGTTCAACATGTTAGAAGTAGAAAGTACAGGTATTTGAGTTCAACATGTGAGAAGTAGAAAGTACAGGTATTTGAGTTCAACATGTAAGAAGTAGAAAGTACAGGTATTTGGGTTCAACATGTAAGAAGTAGAAAGTACAGGTATTTGAGTTCAACATGTAAGAACTAGAAATTACAGGTATTTGAGTTCAACATGTAAGAAGTAGAAAGTACAGGTATTTGAGTTCAACATGTAAGAAGTAGAAAGTACAGGTATTTGAGTTCAACATGTAAGAAGTAGAAAGCACAGGTATTTGGGTTCAACATGTAAGAAGTAGAAAGCACAGGTATTTGAGTTCAACATGTAAGAAGTAGAAAGCACAGGTATTTGGGTTCAACATGTAAGAAGTAGAAAGTACAGGTATTAGTGTTCAACATGTGAGAAGTAGAAAGTACAGGTATTTGAGTTCAACATGTAAGAAGTAGAAAGTACAGGTATTTCAGTTCAACATGTAAGAAGTAGAAAGTACAGGTATTTGGGATCAACATGTGAGAAGTAGAAAGTACAGGTATTTGTATTCAACATGTAAGAAGTAGAAAGTACAGGTATTTGAGTTCAACATGTAAGAAGTAGAAAGTACAGGTATTTGAGTTCAACATGTAAGAAGTAGAAAGTACAGGTATTTGGGTTCAACATGTAAGAAGTAGAAAGTACAGGTATTAGTGTTCAACATGTGAGAAGTAGAAAATACAGGTATTTGAGTTCAACATGTAAGAAGTAGAAAGTACAGGTATTTGAGTTCAACATGTAAGAAGTAGAAAGTACAGGTATTAGTGTTCAACATGTAAGAAGTAGAAAGTACAGGTATTTGAGTTCAACATGTAAGAAGTAGAAAGTACAGGTATTTGTGTTCAACATGTAAGAAGTAGAAAGTACAGGTATTTGAGTTCAACATGTAAGAAGTAGAAAGTACAGGTATTTGTGTTCAACATGTAAGAAGTAGAAAGTACAGGTATTAGTGTTCAACATGTAAGAAGTAGAAAGTACAGGTATTTGTGTTCAACATGTAAGAAGTAGAAAGTACAGGTATTTGTGTTCAACATGTAAGAAGTAGAAAGTACAGGTATTTGTGTTCAACATGTAAGAAGTAGAAAGTACAGGTATTTGTGTTCAACATGTAAGAAGTAGAAAGTACAGGTATTAGTGTTCAACATGTAAGAAGTAGAAAGTACAGGTATTTGAGTTCAACATGTAAGAAGTAGAAAGTACAGGTATTTCAGTTCAACATGTAAGAAGTAGAAAGTACAGGTATTTGGGATCAACATGTGAGAAGTAGAAAGTACAGGTATTTGTATTCAACATGTAAGAAGTAGAAAGTACAGGTATTTGAGTTCAACATGTAAGAAGTAGAAAGTACAGGTATTTGAGTTCAACATGTAAGAAGTAGAAAGTACAGGTATTTGTGTTCAACATGTAAGAAGTAGAAAGTACAGGTATTAGTGTTCAACATGTAAGAAGTAGAAAGTACAGGTATTAGTGTTATAAATGTAAGAAGTAAAAAGTCGTCAGAGAAATAAGTAGTGGAGTAAAGTGCTGATACCAGAAACGAAGCAGTGAGAATTGTGTGTATGATTCTGTGTGTGCGTGTGTGTTTGTGTTTCGTACTAATTTCAGGGTACTGTATGCACGTGTGTGTGTGTGTGTGTGTGTGTGTGTGTGTGTGTGTGTGTGTTGACTCAGTGAGATTGGCGGCTCGGTCCCGAGGGGGCTGTGGCTTAGCCGACGCCGGCGCACTGTTAAAGCTAAACACTCCTAATTGAGAAGGACGCTTACAGGCCCTCCTCTGTGTGTGTGTGTGTGTGTGTGTGTGTGTGTGTGTGTGTGTGTGTGTGTGTGTGTGTGTGTGTGTGTGTGTGTGTGTGTGTATGTGTGGACAGAGTTGGATAAAGTGTGAGTTAGACAAGGAGGTAAGAAACAAGAAGAACACACCAGGCCTGCGGTGGTAAAAGCATCAGTGGCCCTTTCTGCACTTTTCATGGCAATTAACTGATGTGGAGGAACGAGGTGTATGCTCACTACAACCTAAAGTATGCTCACTACAACCTAAAGAGCACACTACAGGAGAGGGGAAACCCCCAGAAAGCTAAGTCGGGCTTCTTAAATATTAAAGGTCTCCTATTATGCTATGTTTAATCATATATTATGGGTCTCAGATATATAAAACTATATACAAAATATGTCTATGATGTTTTGTTCTGATCCATTGATATAAAAACCTGTCTGAAAATCAGCTGATCAGATTCTGGCCACTTTGTGATGTCATAACGATGTTTTGGCTTGTGTAACCATTAGCCAATCAGCAACCATGGTAACAACCCCCCCCCCCTAACCAAATCTCTCTCAGAGGGGCGTGGGGAGGGGCTCCTTATTTTCATCTAAAGTAACAGACAGAGAATCAGCACTTTGGAAACAGGCCTGAAACAGAGGGGATTATGGGTAATGCTGCAATGATCTGTTTGGTGTTTGGAGCCAAACACTTCAGAGACATGTTCTGTATATATCTGAGACCTATACATTAATGAAACACAGTATGATAGGGGACCTTTAAGCCTCCTGTAGGTTCTGTGTTCTTGTGGTTCTGTTGCGACCCACGTCTCGCTCCCTGTGGGCAGAGGGAATTATTCCAGCAGCTGTCACGCTCTCATCCTAAAGTAAACCCTGCTGCCGTAACCGTCCAAAGGGAAGCAGCCAGAGGAGTTGGTAAACCTCTGGAATCACGCACTCTGAACAGTGCCCGCATTGAACGAGGTTTATCCAGCGAGGGCAGATCTGCAACACCTGGAACACCTGCACTGTTTCTACGCTGCGTTCACGTCATGAGGGAGAGACAGATTTAACATTCCTGCTCAGTTAGGACTTCAGCCAATAAGTACTGGCTTGGGGAGTAACAGATTACATTTAAAGAGATAACGTAATCAGCATACAACACAAAGTAACTGTTACATAGAAAATAGACGTATTCAGATTACTGGCACATTTAAAGAAAATTGGCTGCACTGTTCTGAAGGATAATACTTTAAGCGTGAATCTAAACGCCTACTGCCTGAATCTGCTTCATGGTTAAGCTGCAGATATCACAACTTTCCAAGAAGCTTGGAACACAATTGAAACGGCCAGGGACACTAACAAAGTGAAGCACTCAACTGAGAGCTTGTTGACGTTCGGGGATTATAAGGTTGGCCACGGTTCGCCTGTTTTATATGTGTTAGTATTTCGTGAGTACATTTGAAATGACCTGATTAGCTAGCTAGCTTACAGCAGACCTGCAAAGGTATCGGATGGATTTGTGTGAGCACATTGTTCAAATAAGCCGCTAAAACGTCTTTTCCAACAACAGAGACAGTTGGCCAACCTTATGATCTCCGGTCCGAGCTGTGTGCGTCACTCTTTAGTGTCCCCGTTGTGTTTTGAGCTTCTTGCAGTGGTCTTGTATTTACAGCATTTCATTTCTGCAGCGCTTTTTACTAAACCGCTGAGACACATTTGCATTTGAGATGTTTTCACCGTCTCTAAAAGCTCGCCAGAAGTTTGTGTTTATGATAAACAAGCTCCCCGTTCTGTTGACCAAACATCCCTGGACAGCGTGTCGGTCCACGTTCTTGCAGCTGTATTTATTTCCTGGCTGGCAGAGATGGCGACGGTGGTTCCTGTTAGTCACGGAGAGTTGCTCTCTGCCTGATAGAGGGTTCAGGACAGCAGCCGGATATCAAGTCTTTGGACATGCATTCACAAAGCTGAGGGTGTATTGGTCTCTGACTGTCTACGTGCGGAATAGAACGGTAGGCCTATACACGTTGTGTGAAAATGGTTTATTGACATCAGTGGTGAAAAGTAACTATTTACTCAAGGACTGTACAAGTTGTAACTTATACATTGATTGAGTATTTCCATTCAATATTGCGTTATACTATACTTCTCCAATACATTTAAAAGGTGCATTTTCCCTTTAAAACTTTACTCTCGTTACCTTTCAGATGAAAATGTGGCATTGATGCAACATAATGCATCTCTAAAAATAAAACCAGTGGGCTATGTCTTAAACGTGTTTTGTGTCTACAACAGTAACATGCTTCTTGATGCAACAATATTACAATCTAATAAGAGTTATTACTTCTATGAGTACATTTTGTTGAGTAAGTAGTAAGATTTTGAATGTAGGAATTTGACTCTTAATGGAGTATTTTGATATTAATATAATGGTACTTCTACTTAAGTAAAGCATACTTCTTCCACCACTGATTTTTAAGTACATGGTGAAAAACGTAATAAGATAAGTGATGAAGATGTAAAGATGGACGCTTATCAGTTTCAGTGTACCCAGAAGTTTTCTAAGCAGTTTACACGAGGGACTTTCTTCTGTCTGTTTCTCCGGGCCAAGGATGAACAGAGCTGTCTGGGCGAGAGCCACATAAACAACTCACATGAAAGGTGAGGGGGTACATTAAGCAAATCGACTGACAAAGTGAGTTGACGTTGGAGTGGGCTTCAGCGTGAAACTGGCACTCGGAGGTCCTTCGTGCGAGACAAGCACTCCATCTGAAATTCATAAACACACACACAGGTTGAGAGGGTGGTGGGAACATAGAGGGCGACTTGGCATCTCTCTGTGCCCTTAGCCCCTAGTGTAACGCTCTAGCTTAAAGAGATAAGAGTTCTCACATCTCCAAAGAACCCACAGGTGACTGCAACATGGAGCCATGGCTCACAGAAGGGATGTCAGTCAATTAATCATCTGTGTAAACAAGCATGACACACACACACACACACACATGTGCACAAACCTCCCAACCGCGACACCGAGAGACCGATTAGAACTCATTGGTAAATCCTTTGGAGGTTTGGTGAAGACAGTTTCTTTGTTGAATTATTCTTTACTTGCTGTCACATTATATTAAAATTACAGTTTTGAAAACCATATCTCTGGTGACCCGAGAACGACAAATTAAATACAGAACAAAATTAGTCAAATAAAATAAAAACGAAAAAGTACATAGAGGTTGTTTGAAATGACAAATATCCACACATGAACCTACTTAAACACACACACACTTATATACATATACATATACACATATATATTTATATATGTACATGCATGTTGAAACAGATACACACACATGCATTCACACGTACACATACATACACATACACCTATATATGCTTACATACATACAGACATACATACATACATACCTATGCACACACACACACACACACACACACACACACACACACACACACACACATACACACACACACACACACACACACACACACATACACATACACATACACATACACATACACACATATACCATGTATACATCACTTCAGGGGACATTACATTGACTTACATGCATTTCCTGGAGATTTATCCTAACCCTAACCATAACCAACACATGCCTAACCCTAACCCTAACCCTAACCAAGTCTTCACCCTAAAATGAATGATTCCCCTCATGGGGACCTCCAATTTGTCCCCATAAGGGAGGCGAGTCCCCACACGTGACTGTGTAAACAGATTTAGGTCCCCACAAGTATAGTAATGCTCTGGAGACACACACACCACACACACACACACACACACACAGAGTACATACACACATGTCTAAGCACATACACACACACAACACACACACACACACACACACACACACACACACACACACACACACACAGAGTACATACACATTACATTGCATTTAGCAGACGCTTTTGTCCAAAGCGACTTACAATAAGTACATACGACCAGGAAGACACAGCCCAGAAGAAAAACAGAATCATATAAGTACAACAGGTATCATAGAGCCACACATTTCAAGTGCTATTCAGCTGGCTATAGATAGGCCAGTCCTATGTTAGTATATAAATGCTTTGTCAGCTGGCTATAGATAAGCCAGTCCTATGTTAGTATATAAGTGCTTTGATAGTAATTCTATCGCTCGAAGTGGAATCTAAAGAGATGAGTTTTCAGTCTGCGCCGGAAGATGTGCAGGCTTTCTGCCGTCCTGATGTCAATGGGGAGCTCATTCCACCCATCTTGGAGCCAGGATAGCAAACCACGTGTTTTTGCTGATGGGAACTTGGGTCCACCTCGCAGCCGAGGGTGCAGCGAGTCGTTTGGCTGATGCCGAGCGGAGTGCACGCACTGGGGTGTACAGTTTAACCATGTCCTGGATGTAGGAAGGGCCAGATCCATTCGCAGCATGGTATGCAAGTACTAGTGTCTTGAAGTGGATTCTAGCAGTACCGGGAGCCAGTGAAGGGAGCGGAGGAGCGGAGTGGTGTGGGAAAATTTTGGAAGGTTTGAAGACCAGACGAGCCGCTGCATTCTGGATGAGCTGCAGAGGTCGGATGGCAACATGCAGGTAGACCCAGCCAGGAGGGAGTTGCAGTAGTCTAGGCGTGAGATGACGAGAGCCTGGACCCAGAACCTGGGTGGCTTTCTGGGTCAGCTGGGACGAATCTTCCTTATGTTGTATAGCGTATATCTGCAGCAACGAGGTTTGTAGCAGCGATGTTTGCAGTGAAGGAGAGGTTGTTATCCAGGGTCACACCCAGATTCCTTGCGGTCAGAGTCGGGGAAAACAACAGAGGTGCCGATGTTGATCGTCAGGTCAAGAGTAGGACAATCTTTTCCCGGAAGGAAAAAGCAGTTCAGTCTTGTCAAGGTTGAGCTTGAGGTGATGAGCAGACATCCACTGAGAGAT